>JAMWET010003603.1:25000-117500 GCA_024036415.1 Prochilodus magdalenae | reverse complement strand
GGAAGCGTGGGCGAGCGCCGCACCCTCCAGTGATGGTTCAGACAGGAGATTTATGAAGTTGGGTGGGGAAAAATGGGCTCGCGTGTGTACTCTGTTTTACTGCCACTTTGGGGACCTTTTTTAATGGCAGGACAAATTGATGCTTTTATTAGAAAAAGCCTAAAGCTGTGGTTTTGGTTGCTGAGGTGGTCATGGGTAGGATTGAGGTGGGTGGAGCACGGTACTCACACGTACTCATGGAAAAGATCATGGAACGCCGCACGTAGGCCGTATGTATTTAGCTCTGTATGGAGACTACCAGGGCATGGTATGGATATTACCAGGACATTTGGCTGTTCATGCATGGTATTTATTTTTAATAATACTATAAATAAAATTATAATTATATTATAATCATAATTTATATTATTAAAAAAAAAAAAATAAATAATAATAACAGGGCATTTTATTAAGAATTAAATTTTAATACTATTACTACTACATTAATTTTATTATTAAAAATATTACTATAATAATAATAATAATAATAATTGTTATTGTTGTTATTTCTTCTTTTACGTAACTTCTGATTATGTATCTTCAAGCTGGGATCAACTTTCAAAAAACTGCTGCATGGATACTGGGGTAAAAGGAATGTTTCTATCAAACTGAAAAACAAATTCCCCTCGTTCCATCAGCGCTACCTATTGGTGATTGATTGACACCTCCAACTCCCTCAAAAATGCACTCATCACCAACAGAATAGCTGCACCCAGAAGGAATCAACCCACAGGAATGAAACTTGGTGGGGAGGTTTGACATCGTGTAACATGCTAATGATTTAAGTTTCATGCTCGGCTGCACATGTGATGTAAGCAAACACAGACCTGTACCGGACTGACCCAACAGCCATGATTGCAGACATTCAGCCAGCAGTGGTGTCCTCCATGAGTCATCCTGTTAGTGCAGCACCATTGGCAGACGGCTGCACCACTCAGGACTACATGCACACAGACCGTTACCACGACTGTCCTTAACACCACGTCACCGTCACCAAAGACTGCAGTGGTGTCGTACCAGACTGTCATGGAGTGACTCAGAATGGCAGCGGGTCATCTTCAGTGACGAGTCCCACTTTGGTCTTGGTGGAGACGCCCAACGAATCCGTGTGTGGAGGCACCGTGGTCAGCACCAAGATGAACGGTTTGTTGTCACACGTCCAGAAGGCCTGGTGTCACTCCACCTCCACCCCTACCGCACCATCTGCAGGAACTGTGTGAGGATATTCAAGCTGCATGGGATGGATTATCACAGGACACCATTAGGAACTCTGGAGTGCAGCATCTTGCCTGTAATGTTGTAAGTTTAATTATGCTAATTATCCTTAGCAGAGTGTAACAGATGATCAGTAATCCAAATCCTGAATGGACAGAGGAGCGGTGGAGGAGATGCATGGACGAAAAATAAGAATTGCATACAGTCTTTTGTAATAGATGGAAGGCAGTTATGAAAAGATGCATGAGAGGGAGAGAGTAGATGCAGAGAAGTGAATAGATAGGGGGGGACGGTTTGGTGCTTTTTCCGTTTGTTTGATGTCAGCCAGACCAAAGGTGCATTCACAGAACACACACACACACACACACACAGTAGAGGCCATTACTGCAGCACTGTGCTCTGAGACTGTGCTATTAGATTGGGAACAAAGCCTAACAAAGCTTATTCATTTCAGCCACGACTGGCTCACAGTGTGACGTACTGAGGTAGGATGTGCATAAACACATGCACCCTCGCAGCACACACAATAGCTGGGTGAACTCGGCAGTCTCTGTGATTTAGTTAGAATTTCACAGGAATGTCGTTGCCGTGAAGGCCGTGAATGTTAATCCCACTTCCGGTCTTATTACACTCAGTGCCTGTAAAAGCATCATCTTTCACAGAGAGAGTTATTCAACCAAATGGTTACTTCTGCACTGTCTGATGCTGGACAGGATACGCGCCTTTACATCCAGACGCTGCAAAAAATCTGAAAATCTGATAACCCGCCGATAAACTCACCGAACAGGATGTGACATCACCGCAACGCAAATTATGGCATGGTGTCGTTAATGGGAGAGTATGAATATGCAGCATGTAGACACAGAAGGATATTCGTATTCTTGTTTTGATCAAGCAGGTGATTGGTGCTCTGTTAAACGCTGCTTCTTACTGGGACAGCTCATTCCTCCTGGGGATGCGTGAACCAAAGCCCTGTCTGAATGGAGCTAGCCCTCGTGAGGAGGTGGGCTTACCTAACTCTCACTGGGGTTTCTCAGCAGTTTCATGCGCTCTGTGTGCTCTCGTGTGAGTTCAGGTGTTTTTGACTGTCTGTGTATTGAGCTGGGGAAGTAACCTCAGGGTCGTAGTAATCCCATGTGAATCAATATGCCGGTAAAACAGTGAACACAATACCTGCTGATGTTCAGGAGGTCCCATGTTCATTGGCTGCTAACTTACTTAGGATAGCAGCACAGATGTATCAGTGGCAGTAGAATGTTTGGTGAACGTTGGTAGGTCTTCCGCACGTAACTAAGATCTTCTGTTTCACTCTTTCTAAGATTTTCTAAGATTTTAATCCCTTGTTGATCCCACAGTGGGGAAATTTAGTCTCCGCATTTAACCCATCCGTGAAGTGAAACACCCACAAACACACTCACTAGTGAACACACACACTAGGGGGCAGTGAGCACACTTACCCGGAGCGGTGGGCAGCCCTATCCACGGCGCCCGGGGAGCAGTTGGGGGTTAGGTGCCTTGCTCAAGGGCACCTCAGTCGTTACTGTCAGTTCAGAGAATCGAACCGGCGACTCTCCGGTCACAAGGCTGGTTCCCTAACCTCCAGACCACGACTTTCCATGGATGCCCAAAGATCTGACATTCTGAATTCAAGTTTTCGTGGCATGTGGTATAGTTTTTCAGAAGGCATGGTTCCAGTTGCTGGACTATGAAGAACCAACTGGGTGAACCAGTTTGCTGCAGCTCCACCCTGAACTACAGCAGTTATTTAAGAATACCAAATGCTGAAGCTTGCCGACTTTGGGGACACCAGATAAAGAGTGACCTTCCCTGAATTTGTATATGAGTGTGTATTTTTCCCTGTTGAGTAATATAACATCATAAGCCACAGTTCTGGTTTTGAGACATTCAGTGAGTTCACTAGGGTAACATGGGGTTCCTGGACCCCATTGGACCCCGTCTGGTATTTCACATTTACATGACGCTCTTATCCAGAGCAACTTACAAGGTTAATCATATTACAGGTAGGCCAGTGTAGTGTTAGGAGTCTTGCCCAAGGACTCTTATTGGTGTAGCACAGCACAGTCACCCAGACCAGGAATCAAACCCCAGTCTCCCACATGGGACGGCAGCTTCCTGGTGGGTAGTGGTGTTATCCGCTGCACCACACCAACCTTTCACACACTGTGTAAAACCACGGTCACATTTTGTGGACGAGTATATAGAATATAGAGGAGTATAGAGGCACTAGCATTTATGTATGTCTGCTTTCCTCCTCAAGCTAATGACCATGCTAATCATACAGTGTGTTAACTTAAGACAGCAGTACAGATGCTTAGGTGCACCGAGACAAGGCTACATTTAATGTTTTGATGTTTTGTTTGGAGTACAGATAATGTGTAAATTGATTAGTCATTCCCACCTTTCTCATTCATACCAGGATTTCTTGTCCTGTGCAAATTAGACGTATACATTACAGACGTCCTGTGGGATTTTTTATTTATTTATTTTTTGCCCCCTTCCCATGTAAAACTGGTGCTGTCTGAATGGTGCATAAGGACAATGAAAGAAATCTGAGTAAGGAGTATACATACACTGAAAAACCTGACTACTGACGTACTAAATCCACCTCTGTTTATCCGAATTCTTAAAATCCCATAATGGCCTGAATCAGTTTTAGTGCTTTCAAGACCACCTGAAATCCAGGAAAACCAAAAAAATACATTATTAAAACTAAAAGTTTTTTTTACAGATTTATCAGTATTTTAACTTCAAAGTCACATACAGATCCACATGTGTAGGTTCACTGGTGGTTTCGATGTTTGTGTGGTAGACATGGCGACTCCTGGCTCATATCAAGACCACTGTACAGACGCCTTCAGGTTTATTCACAGTGAACTTCTCAGTCTGAGGCTCTGTTTTTCAGATCAGATCAGATCAGTCTGAACAGCACCTGAGTGACCAGTCTGAGTGATCCCAGTGACTGAGTTATGTGGAGAGTTTGTCTCACAGGCGTCTGAGATGAAGCTGCTTTGCATGTGGAGAGTGTTGGTGGCGAGGGCGTGTGGGCTGGAAGTGGTCTGGAGCCTGATTAGGTCTGCAGTCTTATGACTAATGTAGGACGGTTTTAATGCTCCATTGTGAAGTTGTCTTTGATAAAGCTTCTGTACCTCCATCGGCTTTCTCCTTCCTTCTGCTCCCTCCTTTCACCCTAAAAAGGTTATTCCTCCTTCGCTCTCTCGCTCTTTCATGTTGACACAGCACTCCCTCCTGACCAAGTTCACCTCCCTTTATTTTCTTTATTTATTTTCTGCCATGCTGTTTCTGTTCACTCCCCCTCCCTCTCTCTCTCTCTCTCTCTCTCTCTCTCTCTCTCTCTCTCGTTCTCTCAGTCTTTCTGTCTCCAGTTTTCTCACTTCCACTCTTTATCTCTCGTTTTGTACGTATCTCACTTGCTTTTCATCTTTCTCTCTTGGTCTCTTTTCCTCTGTCTGCTTTCGGTCTCTGTCTCTCCCGTCTCTTTTTTCCCTTTCTATGCATTTACGCTTTCTGTCCAGTCTTTCTTCTCTTGTTCTTTCTCCTTTTTCTCCTATTTGTTTTACACTCTCTTTCTTTTCCTTTGCCACACCACTCTATTTTCTTTCCCATCTCTCTCTTGCCTTACTTGCTACTTTTAGTCTTTTTCTCCTTCCCTGTTCTGTTTTTTCTCTCTCTCCTTTTCTTTTTCTCCTTCCCTGCCTCTCTCTCTTTGCCTTTTGTCTTTCTCTTTCTCTCTCTGTCTGTCTCTTTATCTATCTCTTTCTCTTTGTTCCCCTTATGTCCTATCCCACACTCTTACCTTTCTACCTTTTTCTTCTCTCTCCGTCTGTTTCTCTCTTTTCTCCTCTCTCTTTCTTGCTCCCTCTTTGTTCCCCCTCTCTATCCCTTCCCACACTCTATCCCTACCTTTCTCCCTCTCTCTTTCACTCTTTCCCTTTTTTCTTTTCTGTCTCTCTCTCTCTCTCTCTCTCTCTCTCTCTCTCTCTCTCTCTCTCTCTCCTTCTTCCGTCGTCTTCTCTTTTTCTCTCCCCTGTTTCCTTATTCTCCTTTCCTCTCTCTCTGTCTCTTACTGTCTTTTGTACTGTGTCTCCCTCTCACTTCCCTTCCTTCTCTCTTCTTTCTTTTTAAAGGTTAGCCCCTGAATGTGAAGTCCACCCACTTGGTTTGAATGCCCCCCCCTTTCCGGATATGTCTTGTTCTGTGAGTGTGCGGTGTGAGAGGATGACTGAAAGGTTAACAGCAGCCTATTAGGAGGTAATGGACTCCACACCGACTCCTTATGTAAGAGGCGCACACACACACGGGGCTGTGGAGCGGAGAGATTCTGTCTGTCTCTTATTTTTAGTATGTTTACCAGGAGAGGACATTCTGCCAGCATGCCGTATCGATTCATTGGTTCGATGGACAAATTCAATTTTCCTTAACTTTTCTTTTAAGCCCTCTTCCGTTTAGGAGGGAGCTGGGTGGCATTGCTATACCCCAGCGTATCCACCTGGGAACTCTCTGAAAGGCTGCATTAAAGCCCTAATTTATTACCCTTATTTACAGCCTGTGGGGAAGCAGATTGAATGCATTATGGAATACTTAAAGCACATTCCGCTTTCACTGTTGCCGGAGACAGGAATGATAGCGTTTTGCATTTCATTCCTCACCCCTTTTTAAGGTCTACGCCATCTTTTTGGATGGACATAATTAGGCTATTGAGTTCTCATTCTGGCAAGCTGCTACTAACAGTGCTACACTCAGGATCATGGCTGGTGAAATCACCTGAAATCTAGTTCATATCGAATACTCTCTTTATAAGACTGTTTTAAGGTTATTTAACTTTTTATTTTGGACTTGATAAAGCTTGTTAAAGCTTTACTTTGTGAAATTAATGCAGTTATTTGCATGTTGTCTTTTATCTGATGATTATAATGAACCAATATCTATATACTTTAGTTACATAGTTAAATAAATGAATTAATAAGACACCTAGAATAGGCAGAATTCTTTTATGGCTAGATTTAAGATGGCTCTTTTGCCAAGAACGTTGTATAGCCTCTTGATAGACATTCAGGAATTGCCCGTCTTTTGGGATTAAGCCCAAACCAACATGGACTGATGAGCCCTGTCTGAGTAGCTGCCTTGGTCTCTGAACTCTGGCAACAAACTGTAGAGCAGCCTGTGGACACCAGTGGAACAGATAGCTGTGGTTTTATATTCTTGTTGTTATGGATGTTCTATTTTGTTGCTGCTAAGGGTTTGATTCAATATTGTGTCTGTAAATAATGGGTTCCAATACAGATATGAAACTGTATAACACACATCTTTAAAACCCATTTCCACAAGGAATCTCCACCTCTGTATAAAGTAATAAAGAGAGATGCAAAATTCTCTCTGTAAACAGCTTTGATTCTAATGTCAGCAAAATGAAACAAGAATTTTGAACCTTCCAGATTTCTGATCCTGAAATGTATACAAATTAGGGCATATGTACGTAGATAAACCCTCATTTGCATAAACAAACAATTCCAAACAATTCCACAATTCCATAAACAATTACTTACATAAGAAAAACTTATGTAAGTAATCAACTGAGGAGGTTTCATAGTGGTCTCTGGGAGTTAATGTTTTTACCCTATGGACCTGTGGGGTCTTGCTTCCACAGTTACATTCAAGCTTTTGTCAGGCCACAAGGGAAACCTGCGACCGGCTAGGAGAGAATCTAAATGTCTGTTTACACTTCAGTCACTGAAAGACACTCATCTGTCATAGCTTTATCATAATGTCTCACATGAACGCTCTTCATCATCAGAGATAAGACATGAATGAAAGCTCTGTCTGGTGTGGCAGTACGCTTTAGCTTGAAGTGTTGTATTGGTAGTTGGGTTTGCATTAACCTGTGTTCTCATTAACGCGTGTGTAATCCTGCTCTAGTATTGTCTTCAAACCAAGATGATAATGGTGTTAATAGCTGCGATGCATCCCACCTTCATATAATCACCATAAAAACTGCAGCCATTAAGAAGCCCACCCAATCTTAGGGGCTGATGGCTTGAGGATCTGAGCGTAATATCCAATAAGGTTGATATAAGATGGGTTAACTGAAGTACCCTACAAAGTTCAGTTAAGTTAGGTTTACTGAAGCTTGGTTTACTGAAACCCCCAATAAGAAGCAGCCAACTAGATTTACTAAAGTAGCCAACTGCGTTTACTGAAGCACCCAACTTGGTTTACTGAAACCCCCAATAAGATTAACATAATATAGGTTTGCTGAAGCAGCCAGCTAGATTTACTAAAGTAGCCAGCTAGGTTTACTGAAGCACCCAACCAGGTTTACTGAAGCTAGATTTACTAAACCACCCAGCTAGGTTTAGTAAAGTACCCAGCTAGATTTACTAAAGTAGCCAACTAGGTTTACTGAAGCACCCAGCTAGGTTTACTGAAGCACCCAACTAGGTTTAGTAAAGTACCCAGCTAGATTTACTAAAGTAGCCAACTAGGTTTACTGAAGCACCCAACTAGGTTTAGTAAAGTACCCAGCTAGATTTACTAAAGTAGCCAACTAGGTTTACTGAAGCACCCAACTAGGTTTAGTAAAGTACCCAGCTAGATTTACTAAAGTAGCAAACTAGGTTTCCTGAAGCACCCAACTAGGTTTAGTAAAGTACCCAGCTAGATTTACTAAAGTAGCCAACTAGGTTTACTGAAGCACCCAACTATGTTTAGTAAAGTACCCAGCTAGATTTACTAAAGTAGCCAACTAGGTTTACTGAAGCACCCAACTAGGTTTAGTAAAGTACCCAACTAGGTTTACTAAAGTAGCCAACTAGGTTTACTGAAGCACCCAGCTAGGTTTACTGAAGCTAGATTTACTAAAGCACCCAACTAGGTTTAGTAAAGTACCCAACTAGGTTTACTAAAGTAGCCAACTAGGTTTACTGAAGCACCCAACTAGGTTTAGTAAAGTACCCAACTAGGTTTACTAAGGCAACCAACTTGGTTTACTGAGGCTAGGTTTACTAAAGCACCCAACTAGTTTTACTAAAGCACTCAACTAGGTTTTGGCAGTACCCTTTTTTTTATTTCTATCCCAGCATGACCTGTGAATGAGGCTTTCTAACCTGCTATTATACTACACCACACAGTATCTCTGTTGGCCATTAATAACTATATGATGTTACTGTTCCAGTACATAGAGCTCAGTTTGTGGTGATGGGAAATGAAGGAAGCAGTGCTTTACACCAATTAAGCAAGTTTATTCTAAAGATTTATGGCAGAGAGGCAGTCATGACCAAGCTTGGCAGCCACAGAGACGAGGTACTGTGCCAGCCTATAAGGTGTAGAGAGAGAGAGAGAGAGAGAGAGAGAGAGAGAGAGAGAGAGAGAGAGAGAAATGGGAGATATAATAGATAAAGTGTGAAAATGAGAGAGAGTGCCAGGCAGAAAGATGGAGAAGCAGTAGCATCAGTCATTCTTTCTTGGTTGCTAGTACACACATTGCGGATAGCGATTACTGAGAGAAAGATCTGGCAGAGTGAGAATATGAACGTCTGAGAGATGAAGCATTCTGAAATGCCTTATAAGAACTTTCTGGAAGTTTGCTGTTAGTTCTAGTTCATTGTAGGGCTGCCCACTATATCGCTTACTAGTTATCCTATGTAGATGGTGCGGCACGAGGAAGATGGCTCCATAAATACCTGTGGGGGGTGAGTGACGGGATCCATAGATTGGGAAGAGGTGCTACAGTGCAGGGAATGTCTCGTTCCATGTGTGGTAAATGGCTCCAGAGCAGATGTTAATGATTGGCTAAAAGGAGTGACTGCATTTGGGTGTGTCAAAGACCATAGTGTGAAGGAAGTAGCTGAATCTGCAGGTGTGTGGAAGCGGGTGGTCATGTGGGTCTACCAGCAGTGGCTAAAATCCCAGTCTACAGAAAATTCTCCCTGGAATTGTGCCAGGAAAGGCATCCACCAAATCTGGAACAACCGCACAATTCTTTGATACAAGGGTGTCTGAACATTGATGTGACCTACATGCAGAAACTACATCCATGTTTGAATTAGAACACTAGATGCGTATTGGGACGTCAAATAGGGAGGGGGAAAATACGTTCTGGGAAAATGTGAGAATTAGACCTGGAATGACTGTAATAGACCTGGAAGACCACCAGAACTGATCAGAATAGACAAATAAACTTTAAGCTTCATCTTTAAGAGAGGAGAGACTCAAGCTCCCCTCTTGCTTCAGATCTAAAAGAAAAAACGTCTCTCTCTTTTTTTTTTTTTTTTAGTTTTGGCCTGTGTCAAATGTGTCTGTTGTGACTGTACTGCGTATTCAGTGGCCCTGAAGCTCCTCAAAGTGGCTCCCAGTAGCAGCTTGGACAGATGGCTTTTTACCATGCAGTGCGTTGCTTTCATACCCTTCCAGACTGAAACAGAGATTTGTTTTATTTCTTAACTTATGATCATATTTCTTAACTTACAGATGAACCAATAAAGGAAACATCGAGAAAAATATAATGTAGGTTCATTATTTCTGTAAAATCTGAACTGATTTAAATTCGCTACCAAAATCCAAACCCAAAAACTTCAGACTGATATGATCCATTTATCGAGCTACACGTACAGAAGAAGTGTCTCTCAGTACAGCGTTGGCCTAACACAATATGCTAATAATAATCCATCCCATGCAGCTCGAACATTTTCACTCAGCTCCTGTGCAGTAGGGGTGGAGTGACACCGGGCCTTCTGGACAACAAACCATTCATCTTGGTGCTGAGCACGGTGCCTCTACACATGGATTCATTGGCCGTCTCCACCAAGACTAAAGCGGGACTCGTCACTGGAGTTGACCCGCTGTCATTTTGAGTCACTCCATGACAGTCTGTCACGACACCACTGCAGTCACTGGGGACGTTGACCTGGTGTTAGAGACAGTGGTAGTAACGCTCTGTGTGCATGTAGTCCTGCGTGGTGCAGCCGTCTGCCAATGGTGCTGCCTCTAGCAGGATGACTCATGGAGGGCACCACTTCTCACTGAATGTCTGCAGTGGTGGCTGTTGGGTCAGTCAGATATAGTGATAGGACCCAGTCATGCTTACGACCCATGTGTGGCCGAGCGTGAAACTTAAATCACTCATATGATGTCACGTGCTATCAAACCCACCCACCAAGGTGCAGCTATTCTTTTGACGATGTGTGTATAAATTGAATCGGTAACTGACGTTATTAATATCATTATTGTAAAAGGTCATGCCATCTGTAATGCTGTTGCTTTCTGAGGGGTTGTATTCCAGTTATTGATTCTCCTCAGCTGGTTTTAAACTACATTACAGTGGCTCTGTCCTCTTTTCTGGTGCTGTTGTTCTCGCTAGCTTACCAGAACACACTGACCGGTTTTAGATGGATCCTTTTAAGACTGCAATGAACACAAGTCAACTGACTACTGAGCATTACAGTGGTGTGGTGAATCTGCCCGTAAACGGAGCTCCATGCCCTCTGCTCAGGCACTTCTAAAAGGTTATTTAAAGCTTGATGCTAGCTGTCATGAGTTTAGCAATGACGTGCGAGTCCAATACACATCCAAGTGGTCGTAGCCAGAAGTCAGACAACTTGGCCACTATTCAAGAGGTCATGAGGTTGAACTGATAGCGACTGCCATTGTGCTCTTGAGCATGCCACTTACCTCAGGTTCTTCCAGAGGGATTGTCCCTGCATTTGGCAAAAACCCCCAAATTTCACGCCGTAATGGACTGAATTAAACGCGGCGAGGCTGTTCACACCATGCCCAAAGAAAGAAGCTGCAGTTGGTGGCAGGGAGCGTTGTTGAAAAATGAATATGTGCTTATGCATTTGGAATTTGGGCTCCTATTTGGGTGATTCTAGAAAAAGGACAGACGGGACCTTTGGTGTTTGGAAAGAAGGTTATGTGTGAATTAAGATGTTAAGGTGATACCCCAAACGTTTCATCTCACTTGAAAAGGTGACTCTGTGTTTAAGGCGGTATCTCATTGGCTCATATGGTATCATTTTGACTGCAGAGCCCGATATCGAATCACATTTGATCACGGTGTATATCACAGAGTTATTCGAAAATCTTTGGATTGGTGGCTAAAAGATGATGTTGAAACTTGATGCATGATGTGCATGTGTGCGTGTGTGAGTACAGGTTGGCGTAGTTCAGCGGACAACACCACTACCCAGCAAGAAGCCACCACCACGTGTGGGAGGCTGGGGTTCGAATCCCGGTCTGGGTGACTATGCTGTGCTACACCAATAGGAGTCCTTGGGCAAGACTCCTAACACTACCTGTGCCTACCTGTGATATGAATACCCTTGTAAGTCGCTCTGGATAAGAGCATCAGCTAAATGCTTGCATCCGTATGTGTGTGCACTGTCCAATGAAAAGCATGCATCCCTATTTTTTTATGGGTTTTTACTTTTATCCATCATTTGATAACAGCAGCTACTGTTTACACTGTGTGAACATTTCATTAGGAATGCACCAACAGAAACGGCCCGAAAACGCTTGGAAAGACGTCCGGTTCCATTTACTTCCATTCAGATTAAATCATGTTTTGGCCTCTCCTGTAAAGCTGGAGTTTTGGAGATGCTTGTTTTCCTTTGGGCAGTGATTATATACATGTTAATAAATAAAGAGATCAAATTTGCCATTAAGTGTTTCTTTAGATTGGCATTTAGTAATGCTTTTGGTCATTTGCATAAACCTGCAGATCAATAAAGCTGACAGGTCTTACGTCTTTACTAATAAGGTGGAACTAAACACTGTGCACAAATTTGTTGCACTAGATTCACAGGTAATTGAATTCTCCAACAAGATCACCAACTTTGGTAAGTAACGTCTGAGCATATGGCTGCTTGTGTCTAGTTCTTCCTGTGAGAGTATCGGACCTTCCCTCTGACTGACCATGTTTCCGAATCTGATGTTATCCCCCTCGGCCAAGCTTTATTCCCTGTTGCTTAGAAACCGCTCTGAATGGGCCTCTGATATCCTCATGAGATCAGGTGTTATAAATAGTTACTTTTTGGTGTTCAGAGCTCCCTGATCTGCTTCTGTTCGTCTCCTTTCTGTTTGTCGTTTGCTTCTACAGTAGTGCTGTGGTTCATTATCTCTCAGGAGGCCTCTGAACAGAACGCTAGTTGTGCTATGTATTGTCTGTCAATGCACTGACACATCACATAACCTGTATTAGAACAGATTCAGCTGGAGAGTCTGTGTATGAATGTAACCTCCAGCTGGCAGCAGCCTGTTCCCAGCTCTAATCTGCCGGTTATATAAACTCTTAATGTAAGAGGCTTTAGGCAATATTTAAGACATTTAAAAAAGTGGGCGTGCGGTACTTTCAGGGTGAGAATAATAGACCCAGCGGCTCAAACCGAGGTGTATTCATGGCACACTCAAACGGTTTACATGTAGAATTGCCTTTGTCAACAATATTTTATGATGGATGGATGGATGGATGGATGGATAGATGGATAGATAGATAGATGGATAGATGGATACTATATTGGTACCAAAGGAAATGTAGCCTCCAGTAGCAGTTACATAATATAGCACTGTACAGGGGTTGGACAATGAAACTGAAACACCTGGTTTTGGACCACAATCATTTATTAGTATGGTGTAGGGCCTCCTTTTGAGGCCAATACAGCGTCGGTTGGTCTTGGGAATGACATATACTGCGTCCTGCACAGTGGTCAGAGGGAGTTTAAGCCATTCTTCTTGCAGGATAGTGGCCAGGTCACTACGTGATGCTGGTGGAGTTCATCCTTCTTGGTGGTATGCTGACATTACCCTGGATACCGTGGCTCTTGATACATCACAAAGACTTGCTGTCTTGGTCACAGATGCACCAGCAAGACGTGCACCAACAGTCTGTCCTCTTTTGAACTCTGGTATGTCCCCATAATGTTGTGTGCATTGCAGTATTTTGAGCAGAACTGTGCTCTTACCTGCTAACTGAACCTTCACACTCTGCTCTTACTGGTGCAATGTGCAGTTAATGAAGACTGGCCACCAGGCTGGTCCAATTTAGCCATGAGACCGCCCACACTAAAATGACAGGTGTTTCAGTTTCATTGTCCAACCCCTGTACAACAAGACAATTATACAATTTGAACATAAATAAGTACAGGCTCAGCAAAAATAAAACTCAAAACTACAGAAAAACATATCATATCTATCACAATGAGGCAGTAATGTTTAAAAAAATCTATCTACAAATATCACTGTAGTATGAGAGGTAGAAATAATGTAAAATATGCTTTAAAAACATGAAATAAAGGAGATGAAAAGGCAGTGCAGTAATAACTGTGCAGGGGCAGACACAGTAAAGTGTCTAGAGTGTCCAGGAGTGCAGATGTACAGGATATACAGTGAGGTGTAACAGTGTAGATTAATAGACCTATAATTTAACAGAAGAGATTCAGTCCTCATCTGTCCCCTTCATTCATCCGGCCCCACTGGGAAGAGTTGAAGCGCCTGATGGCTCTCGGGACAAAGGATCACCTGAGTCTGTCTGTGGAGCAGCTCTGTGACAGCACCCTGCCACTGACCTTGTTCCTTTTGTCCACGATGATGGTGTGCAGTGGGTGCCCATCATCCATAATAGACAGCAGTTTGTGCAGTGTCCTTCTCTCCGCCACCTTCACCACACAGTCCAGTCGGTGAGTTATTGATGATACTTACAGCACGGTGTGGCGACGCCGCAGTACACTCAGCAGTCTTCTTCTGTGTCTCTACTTTTAATTGTCCTGTTGTGGAAACAAATTAGGGCTGTAATGAGAACCACATTACTGGTGTACCAGGTTATGTGATGCCTACCGCAGGGTGCAGCTCATTAAGGTCAGCACACCACTCCTGCTAGTAAGCTGAATAAGACTCAGCTGTAACGTTAGCCGAGGTCTCTTCATCTGAAAGACTGACGGCCTTTCTCTGTGTACGTTCTGAGCATCTAGTATGACTTCCTGTTTTCTCAGTGTGGCTTAAATGTAACATAGTGCTGACAGATTGTCAAGTGAGCGCTGCTCAGAGTCGTATTCTTGATATACTGATCACTATGACGGTTCCATGCATTCAGACCTCCTCGGGCTGCACCACCAGTCAACGTCTTCAGCGCCTGTAGTTTGTTATATTGTCAGGAATATAAAAGTGAACCTCTATATCAGTATATAAACAACCAAAATGGAGAGTGTGGTCTGTAATGTCCTTACGCCTGTGTGACGAGTCTGATCTCGCCAGTGGGGTTAATGGTGGGGCTGGGGTGATGGCAGTACACCTCAGATTTGTACCATTGCAGCCCTACAATAGGCTGGACCATCCGGTTTTTCAACTCTTAGTCTTCGGGCCGGCTTTACCTTGGCGGCTGCTGTAAGTCCTCTTTTCAGGATGGCCTATTTAAATTGCTCACTCGGAAACCATATCGTGTGTGCCATTGGCTCATGACAGTGTCAAAGAAATGCCTTGCATTTCATTAGGTTACCAAGGTCACGTGACATTGTGACTAATGGTATTCAGGTCCACTCTTACTAATTGAGTAGCATTTGGCCCTATTAGTCAATTAGTAGTCTCCCATCTGACTC
This sequence comes from Prochilodus magdalenae, assembly GCA_024036415.1. Classification (NCBI taxonomy): domain Eukaryota; kingdom Metazoa; phylum Chordata; class Actinopteri; order Characiformes; family Prochilodontidae; genus Prochilodus; species Prochilodus magdalenae. The sequence continues at coordinate 102,624 of JAMWET010003603.1, read as the reverse complement.
AAGGATGTCATCCATTTCACTCAGTTACGTGAGTAAAGCAGTCATGTATGTGCTGTATAGGTTAGGTTATGATTTTAATTCTGCCCCCCCTCCCCCTTAGGGTGAAAGTGGCCACCCTACATATACACCATTTCAGTTTGGGCACTGTCACAGTAACAGAGAGCTAGACAGGGAGGCTGCAAACGGTGCAGCGCCACTCTGGACCCTTCCTTACTAGTGCCATGATCTATTAGATTCGCACCTCCGTGGATCTCTGGTTAACCTGTGCAAGCACTGTGCTGGTTCCCCGCTAGCCCACTGTTAAGACAGGCTGGCAGGCCTGGTAGACGGAGCAAAGTCGTGCTGTGAGCAGCTCAGCACTCTGCAAGAAAGCAGCTATAGTCTGGGGATTCAGGTTTTACAGCAGATGAAGCTGCAGCTTTAATACGGGCATCAAGCACAGATTTTCTAACCCAACGTCTAGAGGCCTGCCAGCCCAAAGCATGGAATATCTCCTCTGTTGATAGGTACCGAAGCTTCGGAGAACATCGTTCCCAGAACATTGTGTTCTGGGCAGCCCTAGAAAATGGTACCAGTCGCTTGCCTGCTTTTCCTTTGCCGTCCTCTTCTAGTTGTGTTCATTAATGCGGTTATTTTGATGGCCTGTGGCTTCAAAGTTCATTAAGTTTTTAAGAAGTCCATTTTTTATTCATGTTGATTAGAATTGTAATATATTTCAGCGATATTGCCAAGCGCTGATATCTGGGCAAAATAATCATTTGAATTTCTGTCTCATTATGTGATGTCTGACAAATGAAGGAATGCAAAGGTGCCCGAACAGCAGACAGAGAGGAAAATGGAACAAGCCGTAAGGGACTAGTGTTCGAAACTATGCCTGTGTCTGGAAACAGAAACGTCTCATTGGGTCTCCCAGAGCGTAACTCGTCAGGTCACTGCTTCAGAGGGGTTTTGATTTCACACCCTGGCCAGGACCTGCTGTGCAAAGTACACAGAAGCCTCAGCAACGAAATGATGTAGCTCGTTTTGTATGTGGTGCTACCACTCTCGTCCTTTCTTTTCAGGAAACTCACTCTCAGGCTTTCAAAGAAATCTATAGCCACGCCTCCAAAGTTCAGTCTTAGAAGTTGGTTGCTTTTCCTGCTTCTGTGAGTGTTTTCCTTTCTTCGTCCATCCTGTTTTCTCACCTGTGGAGTTAATTTTTTTTTACAGACCTTAAATAAGAATGGAGCTTAAGCTCTAAGATGAAAGCTTTAGGTATGGGTAATCTTCGGGGGACAGGTGGTCTTCCAGGGCCAGTACTCACAAAGCATCTAAGATTAGGAGCGCTGATCTAGGATCTGCCCCAGTTCCTACAGCAAGGTACTTAGGAAAGGAATCTGATCCTAAAGCAGCACTCCGGCTCTAAGAGGCATTGTAATAATATGAGCCCAGGTCCTGGTTGGAGGTTGTTGGATGTCCTATTTTGAATATGTTATTATTATTATTATTATTATTATTATTATGAAGTATACAGAGGATTCAGTTACGTAAGAAAAGAGGAACATCAAAACCAATATAAGTAAATACACAAGAGGTTCCAAACATGGAGATTATTCAGATCTGTTAATGAGAAAAATAATAAACAGAGAAGATCTCCAGTCAAACGAAAGAAGCTGGTGTTCCCTGAGTAATACTCAGAGCCCCTCCTTATCCCTCACTCCTTACCAGTCTAGAAGAAATCTTAGTCTGCCTCCTGTTGCCCTCCTAGAGCATCTCCAGTGGTGGAAATCAGCACCAGTGTTAACTCTTGTTCTGCTTCTGTAGCCAAGAGTGGGCGGCAGCAGTGGTCACTTGCAGAGGAGCTTCAGCCATCTTTGTGTTTACCAATCCTTCCATGATCTAACCAGGAGCAGCACCTCCAACATGACTGATGGTTGGACCACATCGTTGGGGCAGCAGCGCTACTTCTTCATCCTCTCATGTTGGACTGATTCCACTCCTACAGTCCTACAGTGACTTACAATCACCTGTTCAGGTCCGAAGTGGTATAATGAGACAGGACGGACTGCGCTAGCTGGTTAGCAACTTCAGTATATATGTCTCAGCATCAAAAATGTTTTGACTTTTGTTGATCATTTTGCAATATCCTTTTATAAGGAGCATATTGCTCCTTTGAACATACACTTCAAACTGTCTATACCATCCGTTCATTTCTACATTACTGGCTTAAAGCTGATATTTCTGATATTTAGCTCCATTATAAGGATTTTGGCTACAGGTTAGACCTCAAAGCTATTCATGAAAGCAATGTGCTCTGGTGAGTGCTCATTTACACCTTCTGTATCTGCCCTGGCATTCCTTTCATAGATACCCAGGGAAGCATTCGGGCCTCGTTCCGTGAGCTCCCAGCCGCACAGTATGATAGATTTTCTGTTCTTCTTGAAGAATGTCCCGCTGGAGGTTCAGCATGTGTATAACTGCATTCCAAGGATGACTTAAAGCTGCCCTGAAGTCTGAGAGCAGATAAATCCCCTTACACAAGCGCCTCCAAGAAGGTATGGAGGACACCCACCCTGCCGCAAATGTGAAGATTTCTGATCAGCTTGAAGAATACGAGTCATTTGTTGCAGTCTGAAGGCGGAAACACCGCAGAAAAAAGCCCTCGGCTTTGAAACGTCTGACACGGTGTCGAAAACAAGGCAGGATAAAGGGCTTTTTAATCCTAAACAGAGATCATATGTGAGACTTGAGGGAAGCACCACTGTAAAAGTTCTGCTAATTAGGCCTGTCACTGGATGAGTTATGGTTGTGGTTCGGTGTATGATGCATATAAAAAAGGGGGGAAAAAAGGAAACTGGAGAAAGAGAAGAGTGGCTTTGTTTGTGCTGTGTGGAAGTCTCATAAACCTTTATATATAGGATATATTAAGGATGTGGATTTCCATGTATCCTCTTCTTATGAAGAGTAAACAGCAGGATATTCCCATAGGAAGCCCAGTCCTAGTCCAGCTTAATCATTTCAGCAAACCACAGCTCGTCCGTCCAGTGTTTGATCTGATCAAGAAAAGAAGGGAAGTGAATCTGCTAAAGCAGACACGCAAGCCCGACAACGTAACTGCCTGCAGCGTGCTGGAGTTCTGGCCTTGCATGAACCCTCACTGTAATCAGTAAATATGATCAATAGAGTAAACTGGCGCTGAATATATGAATGTATTGAGTTTCTATGGTTTTATTTTTGATCTCTCTTTCTTTTCTGCTTCCTCTTCATCTCTGCTTAAACAACGTGCTTTTGATGTTTCAATTCTAAAGCTTCAAAGTCCTTTTCAGACTTTCTCTAACCCCCGCTTTCCATGACTGTAGCCCTACTCGGAAGTGATTAGTTTTACATGGCGAGGTGGGGTAATGTAGTGTTACTGCAGGACGTCTGTTAATTATGACCGATTCGCACGGGATAGGGAATCTCAGTAGGAACGTCCGAGATGGGAGTGGCTACAACTATCCAGCCAATGGCGTCCTGTGGGCAGCGTCCTGTGGGCAGCGTCCTGTGGGCACTGATACAGTAGAGAATCATGACCATCTTACAGGCCACGTATATTGGTAATGCTAGTTTGAAAATTAGCAGCTAAGTGTTCGTGACACTTATGAAGGCTGTAGGCCATACCACTTAGTGACTTAGCTAAAGCTGCCAGAAGCACCGCTCCTCTGAGGAGTCCTTCAGCTCGTCTTCTGGATTTGAGTACAGTGACCCGAGGCTTCTGTGCCATGCTCAGTGAAGCTAAATGCCTCCTTTAGCACTTCCATTTAGAAAACCTACATATCCACAGGATATGATGGAATATTTACCTACATGTCATTTAGTATGGGATTAATATAACCTGAGGTTATTATTGTGATTGGTTTTACAGGTAAAGGGAAAAGAAGCCGGAATCTTTACTGAGATGGGAGCGTGTATTGAGCAGGCGGACAGGACTAATCAGTGGGGAACTCCAGTAATACTTACATTACCCCACCTCCCCATGTAGAACTAATCCCGTCCGAATAGGGATGTCTGCCAAGTTTGCCACGGGATTAGAAATCTCAGTATAAATGGGAGAGATGGAAGCCACGTTTCCATTTACACACCTCCAGAAAAGAGCAGAAAACATCGAATCATTCAGTTAGCCATTATTAAGACATCTGTCTTTCTGTCTCTGTCTTAAGCCCTTTTTGGACAGGCTTAGTTTTCTATGGGCATGAGTCCCGTCTGAAGTATCCCGTTCTCAAGTATGGATCTCAAGGAGGCATCTAGTTTAGTTGTGCATGGCACAGATATCTCGGGTCGTGCAAACCTCAGGGCCTGTACCACCATACAATACTCACATCCAGAAGACGAGCCAAAGGCCTCCTCTGAGTAGGTAAGTCCTTTTGTAGCATGGCCTACAACTCGCGTGCGTGTCAGGAACAGTAGTTGCTAAGTTTGAAACTGAAATATCATTATTCCTGTAGACTGGTTATCATCAGTGGACGCAGGACTCCAGCAGGACGTTTTTTTAGAGGTGACGGAAATGCATAAATTGAGTAGCCTCTCCCTCCCAATCTACATAACCCCACCTAGTACCTAAACCCACCTCCCCATGTAAAAACTGATCCATTCCGGAGAGAGCTTCAGTCGCGTCACCAGCTTTGTCTTTCCTGGTTTTAGCATTGGCATTAACTTTTCCTGAGTTGTACACATTTGAGAAGAACATGTTTCCCGCATTTTAACCACAGAGAACATACTTGCCCCCATGCCTTTATACCTCTAGAGCAGAATGTGCCTCATTTTAGCTGACATGGTATATCCATATGTTTTATAGAAATAAAAGGGCTTCTAAGTCGTTCTTGGTGCAGAAGCATAAAATACCTGACACTGAGGATTTGAAGAAACCCCAGTAAATGAAATTACAGTACCCTACATCCCCATGTAAAACCGATCACGTCCACCTAGTTCAAACCTCACCCTAAAACGAGATATAACTGTCAGCTTACTTCAGCCAGTCAGAGTAAAAAAAAACAACCTGTGGATGTATTGACTGACCCTTCCTTAGTGGTAATGTCTACAGTGTTAATGTCATGTTATTTGCTATCCAAAACCACTAGTGAACCTACACTCTTAAAAAGATGGTTCTACAAGAGTTCTTTAGTAAAGGGAATGGTTCTGTTTAGAGTCTTTTCATGTTTAAATGCTTCTGTGCAGGGTGAAAGGGTTTGTCAGGTTGATGGAGAATGGGTTGTTCATGTTTCTATATAGAACCTTTTTGTATATCATCAAACAGGGTTCTTCTATTGTTACAAGCTTGACATCGTACCAATAGCAGTTCCCTTCTGGTGCTGTCTAGAACCATTAAGAGCACATGCCAATTTAACCTGAAACATAACCACTCCCTTTGCTGGGTTTTTGTGTTTGTATATATTTAATATGTAATGTTGGTGGTAAAAATGGATAACGTTTTTTTGTGTATGTTCTTCGGTTTAAGACCAAATACGCACTTCTAATTGTAAAATAATATGTTGGATATCCGACAGCATATCTTTCATGAGAAGGAGCTCTTAGAGGTGGACGCCTGGTTCCATTCATTTACATTACATTTACATTTATGGCATTTAGCAGACACTCTTATCCAGAGCAACTTAGACCATGCTTAATGTTCAGTCAGAGAATGTAAATACAGTGTAAGTGCACTACCTATCCAAGGCCGGCGCTCGTATCTAGAGAGAAAAAAACATATTGGTCAGTATATGTGCATAAACATTTCAATGTATACACTTAGTATTTACTCACTTAAGTGCTTTACACAGAGGTGGTCTTGAGTCTTCATTCACCACCACCGTAAATTCTAGACTCTCTCATTTCCTCCATACCGAAGCATTTCACACCAAACCACTCTGAATGACGTTTTTAACATCTTACTCAATTTATTAAACAGAAATTGTACAAATTGATTTTAAGCACAGCTGATAAAAAACAGTAGCCTTATTGTCTTTAGTGTCCCATAGCCACAAAATGCTGATGTTTTCATCATCATGAAGACATGTGGTCCCCATAAAGAGCTAAATACACAAATGCATCTCTTAGAGACACACACACACACACACACACATATATCTTGTACAGGTGGGTAATTAAGTTACTTTGAAAGTCTCTGCTATTTAAATTTAGTTTCCGGGTGTCTGAGGAAATGAAGGAGTCGCTTCATTACAGCTTAAAAGCTGCTTTTTACCGTGTCGCAAATTCATGCAGCTACGTCTTTTTAAAGCCTGCCATGCATATGTAGAACCCCCTACTAGATGTTCCCTGGTTTAGTCAGTCGCTCATTAGCCAGGGTGCCATTATTAGCCATTATTTATGTAAGTCCCACTATACAACTACACTCCTACTACACTCGCTCCCTGCTGTCAGCTTCAGTTCACTTCAGAACAGAACCTTTCCAAGGGAGGAGACAAACAAGCCTGACAAACTGCACTGAAGGAGCAACATGTCTGTTTCTGAGATCCAGAGAAGCACGTTGTACTTGTAGATGTTTCCTGTCTGTTCTGACTCCACAGCAGTGAGCAGTACAGAGGTGCAGGGAGGAACGGTCTAGACGAGAACTGGGCAGTGTAAAGCTTCACACATACATACAGGTAGAGTCAAAAGTGTAGACACGCCCAACTAAATGACATGTACAGGAAACACTACATCTCCTGATCTACCACATATACTCTTGATGTACCTCAGTATTCTATTCCTCCATATCTCCACCTCTAATTTAGATGTAGTTACACAGTGTGAAATCTCTAGTGGTCCTTTCAGTTTAGTGAATATTCATGATGGACCGACCAATAGAATCGCTCCAAACCTGATTAGTAATAAACCTTGTTCTATCAGCTCCACTGCAGGGTAAGAGAGCTGGTTCCTCCTCCTGTACAGCTCCACTCTGGAGGTGTTTAAGGTGGACTGTACAATTCCATGAGGGCTAGTTTATAGTCTGGTCTTTTATTCTAAAGTTAAGCTCTAAGGTAAACTTAAGGAGAACTTTCTATGAGGAGCCGTCTCTAAACTTTTGACTAGTAGTGTACATTCATACATACAGGCGATATTGGACAGACAGTACTGCCAGCACAAATGTTATTGCACCAGCTGTAAGTTGTAATAAAATCATATTGTGTGCAACAGGGCAGAGATAATGGAACCATGGCTGACGGTGATAGTAGTAAGGGTCTATGTACTGTAGTTAGTGTAAAGCTCCATGCGTGGACAGTTGCAGTTTGCATCACCTTGATGTGGCCATGGCTTTGCTGATTTGGAGAATTTGGCAACATCGGAAATCCCCCATTTTGGTGCAGTAGGCAATTTAGCCAGCCTGGAACTTAAACCAGTAAAACCACAGAAGTGAGACAAAACTGAGGCCAAGATGGCCGCCATTACTGTGTTTATTTATGCTACGTGATTTTGTCCCATTTAATAGACAACAGCACACCAATTTTAAAATGTTTCAAATGATGGCAGTTTGTGCGGTAGGAGGGGACCTTGTAAAAGAGACCGTTCACTGCTTGTAAAGACATTGGGAAAGCTTGCTCAACTTGTTGTCTGCTTACAGGCAAGGTTGCAGCCTCTAATAAAAAGAGCCAGTTTGCCCTGCTGGGAAGCTGTAAAAACATCGTTGTGGAGATATGTACCGTGTCTGAAACGCTCTGATACCCTACATTAGAAAACCTGGACCGAATTGGGGATGGACTCAAATTGTGGACTCTGCGTTATACAGGTTTGCATATTACAGTGCGACAGCAGATTCCGTTACGTAAACATTATAACCTGTTAGTTTGACTGCACATAGGAAAACAGCCCACCTAACAATGTGTGACAAGTCTGAGGAGGGGTCTCTGGAGACACAGCCAGTGTAGCTGGCAAGGTTGGAAATTAATCCACCACTGTGGTTTTTTACCACTATGGGTGTTGGTATTTATTAGCATGTAAGAAATAATGCGTGTAAATAAAATTAAATACATCAAATAATAAAAAAAAATCAATTTTAATAACTTTTGCTTCCACTGTTGGCCTCCTGTCAGTCTAATTTTACTTTTTATAATTATTTTTAACTGTTTTCCGATTTATCCTTGTATGTCGCAATCTTCCAAATGAATTTATTATATTGATTTTAGTATTTTTCCCCTGTATAAATTAAATCTTTTCAATTAAGTTGTTCTGTAAATTCTTTTACCAGTTACCTTGTTTGAGTTAGTTGTTCGTTTGTGCTATGTAGTCCTTTAGTTAGTTTAGTTTTCCAGATTCAAAATTTCATTTAAATAAAGAAGAAAATTAAATTTCACTACTTCAATCTCTTAAGAAGTACATGCTCAGTTCCATTGAAAATGAGAGTCATTCTCAATGAGTGAGATAATAAATGTTGGTTAGTTGGTTGGTTGGTTGATGCCAAGATGGCAGCCAAGTGAATAGGCTTCTCCTTTACTTTAGATACTTTTGGAATACGGTTCCGTAGCTTGGCTACATTAACCTCATGACTCTTGTCCAAATGTTAAAGAAGCAACCTTTGGACACGGAACACGTCTTGCTTGCTATGTTCAGGCTAGAGAGGTTTTTAAAATTGGTGTTTGCCTGAACCACCAGTTTGAATATCGTGTGTTTTAGCTTGTATTCAGGTGATGATGGTACAGGTACAGTACAGCTGGTACACCCTGGCTATATCAGCCCTTGGTTTCTTTGCTGAGCTGCTGAGGTGCGTTCCGGTCATTTGCTTCAATATCCTGTCCTAAAAGGATGAATTGGAACGGGTCATCCAAACAGACAGAGTGCTTACAGGCTCCTGCAGGCAGCTCTAACTCAAGGTTTAGCTGGCCACCTACAGCAGTGCCTCGTTCCTGAGGTCCTCCTCAGTCTGTAACAGGCTTGAAATGCGCCGTTTTCTCTGCTTTAACACGTCTGATTCAACTCATCAGCTAATCACCGAGCCTTTCATGAGCTGGAATAGGTGTGTCTGATGAGGAGAAGCGTCGAACGGCAGTGGAAAGCCTTTTCAGGTCAGGCCTTATCAAATAGCACTTTAACTTTATTACCTGCTGGGCAGCAGCTGTCTGCATCTTGTGATTCATTGTCTTTTGTCCGCTGCCTGGAACGGGGCATTTTGAGGTGGAATTTGCACTGGAAACCGGGTGGAGGCTGTTAGAGGTCATGAAGCTCAGTCAGTTTAAACCTGAGCAGTGTTGCATTCAAATGTCCCAGCGAGAAAAGATCTCATATTGTTATGAATGAAATACAAAATCATGAAAAGATTTAAACTCAGTTGCATCAGGGCAGTGAGGAGCACTCTAGAGCAACTGTAGCATTAGGTAGGAGATTCTAGCACACAGCAGGTTGACCAGGATTTGCAGGCATGCTGGATCAACTGTACTGTAACTTTACTAACACTATACAGAAAGTCCACCGGGTGTAGATTTGGGTAGTTCTGGGGTTCATCTAAACCAGTGTTATTCAGCCCTGGTCCTGGAGGCGCCCTGCCCTGCACAGTTTAGTGGGTTCCCTGCTTTAACACCCCACAGAATCCTGATAGGGCAGGTGGTTTGTGTGGCACAACAGGTCCCTCCACTGCCTGTCATGGAGCTGTCACCCCATGTGCTCCAGACAGGCGTTGGATTCCCACTCTGGGTGACTATGCTGGGCAAGACCATTAAGAGTCAATTTGACAAAACTCCTGAAACCCCACCGGCCTACATGTAAGGCAACTAGCCTTGTACGTCGTTTTGGATAAGGGCGTCAGCGAAATGCCATAAACGTAAACTTCAGTGCTTGTTAAGGAGCTGATGAGTTGAATCAGGTGAGTTGGGAGCAGGGAGCTTCCAGGACCAGGGTTGGGAAACGCCGTTCTAGACTGTAGGAGTGATGGAACAAACTTTTCATGAACTTCCAGAGAGTTCACTTGGGGTATGGGCTTCAGTAGACCTGTCTGGTGGAAGTTCCACCAAGTTTAGAGAGAAGTATCTAGACGTGTAACCATGGTCACTGTTCGGAAGTGCACTGTTCGTGCACTGCCACTTCTTCTTTTTGTTTCTGTTCATCCTTTTGACTTTTTCTTTTTAGTTTATTCTTTGGTCGGATCTGGGTTTCAATCATCCGACCCCTCTCCCCGTACACCTCTCTGACCCTTTGACATCTGCGTCCACCCTGTTTTGATGTATTTGTTAGCAGTGTGTTTTTTCGGGAGCACCCTGAGACGTTGGCCGGCAAAGTAGATCCCCTCGGATGAACCATGAGGACGTTATCATTCAGCTCCCGTCAGCATCCGCGCGGCTGAGGGTGCTGTGTTCCTGTCCTGCATTAATGACCAGCCCTACCAGCTCCTGTAGCAGGTGTGCGGTTTCAGATGGGTGGTAAACTGCTGTAGGCTGATGGGGGCGCCGCCTCTGTAATTGCTTTGTTATCCCACACCACTTTGGGACCGGCCACTCAATGAGCCATGGTCATTCCTGGAGCAAGATAGGCTTTTTTTTTTTTTATCCTAGCAGCTGCTAATGGCAGCTGTGGGTCTGAAAGGATGTGTATGTTGTCAGGAAGCCCTTACTGAAAAAAGCACTAGCGAAACAAATAAAGAGCCTGCTGGTGTTTGAGTCTGGAATCAGCTGCTGTGGTCAACTGATGCAGTTCTCGGGTACTTTCCTCTTGGGTTGCCAGATTTGTGGGTCAAATCCCCCCCCCCAACAACTTCTAAATAAATGTACTGCGGCCACATGAAAACTAATTGGCTAACATTTGTAAATTGATCCAAGTTTTGAATATTTGGGATCCTAGATGAGTGGAACAGTGTGGCTGTTTGGGGCCGACCGGTCAAAACCTGGAGTTGGACACGTTTTGGGTCAGTTTCTGCTTCTGCCTGGTTGGGTTATCTGTGTGGTACCTCCCTGTGGGACATGAACAACACGGTCTCGTGACTACAGCTCACACATGCTGCCCGTTCACACATGTAGCAGTTGTCCTGCTGAGCAGAACAGCATAAATGATCTACAGATATCCGTAATCAAAACTCATAAACCCACTGGACTGCATGCACTTGCACTTTAACTAGACCTATGTTTGAACTAGGCCTTTAGCTAGCTGCTGTTGCTCACTACCTGCACTGTACACTATAATACACTCATCATCGAAAAAATAATTACACCCATAAGGAATCGGCCGACAGGAATGAAACTTGGTTGGCAGGTTTGACGTCATAAGTCATGCAAATGTTACAGGTTTAGCGCATGTGACCTAAACAAGGATGGGCTTTATCGCTGTACCTGACTGACTATTTAAGGCTGTCCCTGTGGGTGTTTTTCGTTCTAGTGTTATGTTGGTGATTTGAGAGGGATCGCAATCGTAGCGCTCCGGGAAGCAGGGTTGTCTTATCGGCGTATCGCGCGCCAGTGGTGCGGATACTACCATAGCACGCTGGTGGCAGCAGTGGATAGTAGAAGGCACGCACCAGTGACATGAAGGGTCTGAGAGACCCACACAAACCACAGAGAGAGAGAGAGGACCGACAAATACTGCAAAATGCGTGGAGTGATCCAGAACCCACAATTGTGAACGTTCAGCGCGCAGTGATCCTCTCCAAGAGTCCATCCTGTTAATGACACATATCGGGCCGGACCACTCAGGACCGTTAGGACACCTCGACAATGGTGTCGTGCTAGACTGTCATGGAGGGACTCAGAATGGCAGCGGGTCGTCTCCAATGACGAGTCCCGCCAAAGAATCCATGTGTGGAGGCACTGTGGTCAGCGCCAAGACGAACGGTTTGTTGTCACGCATCACGTCACATGGCAGCCACATAGTTATTTCACACCTGGCTATATAAGATATATACTGTGCTTTGAAATATCTACACTTAACACTAAGATGTATTTTCTAATCATATACTGAACTACAGTTACTGCACATCGCACACATCTGTGTGCTTACTGTCTATGCACATATCGTAAGAGCACAGTCCTTTCAGTTTCCCTCTGCTGCATCCTCCCTTCTAATTGGAGGATGATTTCAAGCCTGTGGACCAGTCGAGCAAACGGAGTCTGCCTGCAACACAAACTGCTTAAGCAGGTAACTCAACACCAGCGTCCACATAAACAAGAAGAGGTGGTGTTTTCGGGTGTGGTGTGTTCGGGTTTGAGAGATAGCAGTAGGATGCAGTGACACAATACAGACATAGACATGGAGCCAATCAGCAAACAACCACACCGTTAACTGAATGGTCCTGTGGCCCCGAGTATGACTACCCAACTGTGTCATAAAGGCTGTACCGAGTCGAGTTAGCACGATGCTATCTCTAGATACCTCTGCTTTGTTATTCCTTCAGACTCTGCGGATCATTTTAGCTCATCGTGGAATGTCTCAAACCGCAAGCCTTATTGACTGCACCGTCTTGCATCGCTCCTGTAACATCTGCCCATGGCTGTAAATAAATGATGCTGGTGGTGTACAAACCTATTCCGTTCCAGGCTCTGCAGTTTAGGTTCAGCATCTTTTCAGTTAGCGGTAGTGCTGTGACCTGAAAGGTGTCGTCTGTAGCTGTGGGGACTCTCGGCGCGCTGCACAGATTCTCTTTGTGTGCAAGAATGAGCTTTATTGCATGTTTAGGCTGTTAGGAAAAGAAAGACTGCTCTTTTTTCTGCCCAGTCAGCAGAATTCCGAAAACCCTGCAGACTGAACTGCGCTATCCTGCTGCAACCTTCATTACCTCCTCGCACACATTCCAGCCATGAATCACATCACTCACGCACACTTACAGACGCGGTGAGGGGATATAAGGACTGAGAGGAGAGTGTTAAAATGATCAATGTTGCCGTTTTAGACCGTTGCTACTGGGACGGCCACCCTGGGTAAATGTAGTGCATATTTTTCCATGTTTTAAAATGAGTTTAATAAGAAAGATTTGTTAGTGTTTCTGGGTGCTGAACTTTCCAAACCCCACATCCCCACATTAAGTTTTAATATTAATGAAAGCTGCTGGATGTAATGAAAGGACATTTCACTCATCCCGTCCTTAATAAATTGCCTGCCGTGTGTCTGTTATATATTCAGGAGCATGAAAATTACGAGCTATGGAGCGGTTTAATAAAGAGAGAGAGTGTCTCAAATGTGTGACTGTGACATATGGCCTTAGTAATGAGCTGTGTGTATGTGTGAAGTGTGAAGGACAGTCCTGAGTTAGCGTACTGGTGAGTGTAGTATGTACCTGCTGTACTGTATTTAGGGTACTGGACAGGAGAACCCCTTGCACTGGGTTTCTGGAAGAACTGTAATTCTGTAATGTAAGAACTGTAATGTAGTTCTGAAATTACAGTAGTCCAGCTTTAGCTAGCTGTTAGTATCAGTACCAACGCACCAACAACTCTGGTGTGTGCTGCGGCGCTCCCTTGTGGCGTGCCTTGCTGCAGTGCTGCCAGCATTAGTGTCATTCGCACCGGCCTCATCATGGAGCTTTGTGCAGTGCCTTCGAACCTCACCATGCTTATCCTAAAAACATACACGTATCTTTAAATTTAGAAACGCTGCAGTGTATATGTACGTTGGTTCGATACAGTGAATATGTAAATTAGTGCCATCAGTATGCAAGTTGGTTTGGTACAGTGGATATGTAAATTGGATTGTGCAGTGAATATGTAAATCAAAGCAGGAAATGTGTAAGTTGGTCAGCAGTACAGTAAATATATAAGTTGTGTGGTACAGTGAATATGTAAGTCTGCAGTACAGTGAATGTGAGTTTGTGTAGTGCTGTACAGTGAATATGTAAGCCTGTGCAGTACAGTGACTATGTAAGTCGGTGCAGTACAGTGACTATGTAAGTCGGTGCAGTGCAGTGACTATGTAAGTCGGTGCAGTACAGTGACTATGTAAGTCGGTGCAGTACAGTGACTATGTAAGTCGGTGCAGTACAGTGAATATCTAAGTCGGTGCAGTACAGTGACTATGTAAGTCGGTGCAGTACAGTGACTATGTAAGTCGGTGCAGTACAGTGACTATGTAAGTCGGTGCAGTACAGTGACTATGTAAGTCGGTGCAGTACAGTGACTATGTAAGTCGGTGCAGTACAGTGAATATCTAAGTCGGTGCAGTACAGTGAATATCTAAGTCGGTGCAGCACAGTGACTATAAGTCGGTGCAGTACAGTGACTATAAGTCGGTGCAGTACAGTGACTATGTAAGTCGGTGCAGTACAGTGACTATGTAAGTCGGTGCAGTACAGTGACTATGTAAGTCGGTGCAGTACAGTGACTATGTAAGTCGGTGCAGTACAGTGACTATGTAAGTCGGTGCAGTACAGTGACTATCTAAGTCGGTGCAGTATAGTGAATATCTAAGTCGGTGCAGTACAGTGACTATGTAAGTCGGTGCAGTACAGTGACTATGTAAGTCGGTGCAGTACAGTGACTATGTAAGTCGGTGCAGTACAGTGACTATGTAAGTCGGTGCAGTACAGTGACTATCTAAGTCGGTGCAGTACAGTGACTATGTAAGTCGGTGCAGTACAGTGACTATGTAAGTCGGTGCAGTACAGTGACTATCTAAGTCGGTGCAGTACAGTGAATATCTAAGTCGGTGCAGTACAGTGAATATCTAAGTCGGTGCAGTACAGTGACTATGTAAGTCGGTGCAGTACAGTGACTATGTAAGTCGGTGCAGTACAGTGACTACGTAAGTCGGTGCAGTACAGTGACTATGTAAGTCGGTGCAGTACAGTAAATATCTAAGTCGGTGCAGTACAGTGACTATGTAAGTCGGTGCAGTACAGTGAATATCTAAGTCGGTGCAGTACAGTGACTATGTAAGTCGGTGCAGTACAGTGACTATGTAAGTCGGTGCAGTACAGTGACTATGTAAGTCGGTGCAGTACAGTGAATATCTAAGTCGGTGCAGTATAGTGAATATCTAAGTCGGTGCAGCACAGTGACTATAAGTCGGTGCAGTACAGTGACTATGTAAGTCGGTGCAGTACAGTGACTATGTAAGTCGGTGCAGTACAGTGACTATGTAAGTCGGTGCAGTACAGTGACTATGTAAGTCGGTGCAGTACAGTGACTATGTAAGTCGGTGCAGTACAGTGACTATCTAAGTCGGTGCAGTACAGTGACTATGTAAGTCGGTGCAGTACAGTGACTATCTAAGTCGGTGCAGTACAGTGACTATCTAAGTCGGTGCAGTACAGTGACTATGTAAGTCGGTGCAGTACAGTGACTATGTAAGTCGGTGCAGTACAGTGACTATGTAAGTCGGTGCAGTACAGTGACTATCTAAGTCGGTGCAGTACAGTGAATATCTAAGTCGGTGCAGTATAGTGACTATGTAAGTCGGTGCAGTACAGTGACTATGTAAGTCGGTGCAGTACAGTGACTATGTAAGTCGGTGCAGTACAGTGACTATCTAAGTCGGTGCAGTACAGTGACTATGTAAGTCGGTGCAGTACAGTGAATATCTAAGTCTGTGCAGTACAGTGACTATGTAAGTCGGTGCAGTACAGTGACTATGTAAGTCGGTGCAGTACAGTGACTACGTAAGCCTGTGCAGTTCGGTGACTATGTAAGTCAGTGCAGTACAGTGACTATGTAAGTCGGTGCAGTACAGTGACTATGTAAGTCGGTGCAGTACAGTGGCTATCTAAGTCGGTGCAGTACAGTGAATATCTAAGTCGGTGCAGTACAGTAAATATGTTAGTTGGTGCGGTACACTGGATATGGAAGTCTGCAGTACACTGATTATGTAAGTCTGTGTGGTACAGTGAATATATAAGTTGGTGCGGTACACTGGATATGGAAGTCTGTGCGGAACATTGAATATGTAAATTGGTGTGGTACACTGGATATGGAAGTCTGCAGTACAGTGAATATGTAAGTCGCTGTGGTACACTGGATATAGAAGTCTGTGCGGTACAGTGAATATGTAGGTTGGTGAATGTGTGTTTTTGCCTGACTAGCCTTCAGCTTCTTTAGCTGTTGGTCCATCGTGTTTGGGTATGAGCCGTGGCTGGTCTTAGGGGGCTGCAGTTCCTCTGTTGTAATGTAGAGCTGCCTGTTATGGTGAACTTGAGATAATGTGTAGTACGGGAATTGTTGCTGTGACTTGCAGGATATTTGATGTGTCTTTGTTTCAGCGTAAATGATGGAAATTGATATAGATCACTCTGCTTTCTGCAGAAATTGCAGTTGTGGTGTGGGGGTCATCGTGGGATGCTTCCTCGCTTTGCTTTCCCAGCACACCCTTTCTTTTGAATGATGGCTCACTTTTCAAGCTCTTTATATTGCTTTGCAGAATCCTCTTTGCTGAGCTCACACTACCAGAGAGGTTTAGAAGCTGTGTGCAGGGGAGTTTCTTCTGATTGTTGTCATTTTTATGTTATTTATTTAATTATTATTTTTAAAACGGAAGATCAGGGGAAAATGCTGACACGCAGAGCAGAACGGGTTTCCTATATAGGGACATGACACATTCATGAGGTTGAATAATGTATTAATAATACAATACTTGAGGGTTATGAAGAGCTTGTGTCAGTATTTGTATGAATGCATACATTGTTTTATGAGATAAATGACGTATTTAATAACCAATTCTCAAGTGGTGGGGTAGAGACCCAGTTCAGAACATCTCTACCCCTGTATGTAAGTATAATTGAAGACCATGGGCATTAATAACCCTTACTTCTGTAGAAGTACTCTCTGTGAAGTATTGCTATTAGTATTAGTATTATTAGAATGTCATGTTAGCTTAAGGGCCCTTATAAAACTCGGCAGTGAGGACACCCCCCCCAAATGTGCCACACTGGACATAAGAGCCATTTATAAAGTCAGCATGGTGTAAATTAGCACACTGGTGTCTTTTAACACAGTGCTGTTTTCATTAATGTAATGTCATTAATTGTTTGCTAATAATGTTAAGTAAACTTTTAAATGAGGAATAAAAAGGTTCTACGTCAATATATGTACTGCAAAAACACTTTACTACAAAATCAAATTATAACAACTTAAAATTCCTTTTAACGAACTAATAATTGTAGAAATTCTATTTTGTTACATGAAATATTTAAATACACCCAGGAATGAATTGAATTCATTTAAAAATAAAATTATAATTGAATTAACAATTTTTGCCAAATGTAAATTAAAGTTTAACATGAATTCCCTAACAGAAAATAAATATGTTAATCTGTAAATTAAAAAATGGTCAGAAAGGTAAACCTGCCTACAATAAAATAATATATTTGAACATATAATTAAAATCTCAACAGTTCATCTCCAGTTTAAACCTGCTTTCCATACAGGGAAAGTGTTTCTCCAAACATCGGATTGGATGCAGGTGTTTGATATTTGGGACAACTGCCCGCCAGAGTGGTTTAGGTTTACTGTCTTTAGTTTTTTTTTAATAATTTGCATGATATAGAGGTCATGTGTAAATATGCATATCACAGCTTTGTGGTATACAGGCATTTAGTTGTATGCAAAGTTTTACATCATATATATATATATATATATATATATACAAACCGGATTCCAAAAAAGTTGGGACACTAAACAAATTGTGAATAAAAACTGAATGCAATGATGTGGAGGTGCCAACATCTAATATTTTATTCAGAATAGAACACAAATCACAGATCAAAAGTTTAAACTGAGAGAATGTATCATTTTAAGGGAAAAATATGTTGTTTCAAAATTTCATGGCGTCAACAAATCCCAAAAAAGTTGGGACAAGTAGCAATAAGTGGATGGAAAAAGGAAATTGAGCATATAACGAACAGCTGGAAGACCAATTACCACTAATTAGGTCAATTGACAACATGACTGGGTATAAAAAGAGCTTCTCAGAGTGTCAGTGTCTCTCTGAAGCCAAGATGGTAAGAGGATCACCAATTCCACCATTGTTGCGCAGAAAGATAGTGCAGCAATACCAGAATTAATGTTTTCCAAGTATTCCATATATATATATATATATATTCCATATTCCATATATATATATATATATATATATATTGGAATGTGTCTGTGTGTGTGTGTGTGTGTGTGTGTGTGTGTGTGTGTCTGTGTGTGTGTGTGTATTTGTAAAGACGATGAGAAGCCGGAGATGTAAACGAGGATGATGGCTGAAGTGCACGTGACATGATTAGTGCAGTAATTAATGAATATGATGTTGTCATTTAGGAACTAGCCTATTGACCAAGTTTACACTTGAAAAGGTGCTTTGAAGTGAAGATCAGACAGCGTCATGGCGCTCGGCTGCACCCTCACCACCAGCACACTCCCTCTTTCTCATCAATATGGGTCTCCTGTGAGATTTTGATCTATTTTCTGTCTGAATGCCCTCTGCGTGCGGCTCATGTGTATCCATTGATGTGTGCGAACAGTAAGGTGGGCCTAAAGCCCATTGATAATATTTTATTCAGCGTCTGTGACACAGTGCTATGGGCCAGTGCAACTGTAGGCCTCACCGGGGCCTCCACAGCAGAAAGGACGCGCTTCAGGTGGAGCATTCCGCCTGTAGGGGATATGTGGGGCACAAACTAACGTGGGGGTGAAATGCGAGGGGGATATTTTATTAAACAGGTTCAAGTAGAATGTGCTGTAAGTTCGCTATTCAGTTCCATAGCAGCTTATCGTGTGACGTTTGGAGAATTTCAGACAGAAGTAAAACTACGGTAGTTTACTGACTGATCTGCTTCTGTGTTAATTTACTGTTTATAATATTACAATACTACCGGTCAAAAGTTTAGGTACACCCAACTAAATAGATGATGTTGGTAGGGTTGTACCCGACACAAAATGTAGTCAGTAAAATCGGATCTGCCCGTCCTGGCCGACAATTCAACTATTCATTTAGGTGTTTTCTTCATGTAGATTATCTAGTAATCAGTAAATCAATTAGCATACGGTTCAGAGCTGATGTCCTCCTCATTTAGAAAGTCAGCAGAGTCACAGGATCATATTTCTGAACTAAAAGAGACGTATGATGATCGAACTGAACTGGAGCCTTTAGTTACAGAATACAGCGTCGGGCAGCAGCGCGTAGTATTTATGCTAAACATTAGCGTTTATAGCTTACAGTCTTTTTTTTTTAACTTATTGTTTATTAAAGATCAAGTAATATTCACCCTTTATCATTCTTTTTACAGTCATGCCTTATAAATGTTAACATATGATTATGTACACATTCTCATTGACAGCCATATACACTTCAATTATAATTGGTCTGAAAGCATTAACATTGCTGGGCTCCACCGCTTAACAAATTTTTTCTTCTGCAGTCTCAAGTTATATGTTATTTCTTCCATACTATGTATCATCCATAGACGCTCTATCCAAGATTCATACGTTGGGACAGTGGTTTTGAGCCAGTTCACAGTTATACCCTTAATTGCTGCTGCAAATAAAACATGAAGGAGCTAGATCTGGTTCCTACTTTCAAAATCCTGAGGAACAGCTCCTAGTAGCGACACCAAAGGATCTTTAGGAACAGGAACACCAAAAACTGACCAAAGGCATGCTTATAGTCTTTTTAATGTCACTTCAAACAGCTTCTTCAGTAGGAAGACCCTTCGCCTTTCATCTCTCATAGATAATGAACTAATAAAACCATATTAGTCTAATGATGTCTAAAAAGAAAGTCAGCTCCCTCGTGTGAAGCGGTGTTGGATGTCTGACTAAATGACGAGCAGGATTAGGTTTAATTTGTTCAGATTCTTTTCTTCAAAACCTCCTCTGGACTTTCTCGGAGACATCGTTCCACCCGTGTTTCTCAGCTTCACAGCTTCAGCTTCCTTCAACAGTGAACCACCAGCGCACGTCGTATGGATTACATTTTTAGGAACAGTACATCACAGTCCAGGTAAACTTAAATATATATTTATTATTCCCCTTTGGTAATTATTAAAATGTCTTTTTAAATACTTAAAGTTCTTGTGCATTTTTGTACGAATTTTGTCTGTTTTGCAAAAAACAAAACAAACGACAGTTCGACTCATCGACTTCTAGAGGGAAGCCGTAGATGTTGGTGATCTTAAAGACTCTTTATACTCTTGATGTAGCACAGTATCATATTTCTCCGTATCTCCACCTCTAATGTAGATGTAGTTACACAGTGTAAAAGCTCTAGCTCTCCTTTCAGTTTAGTGAATAATCATGATGGACCGACCAATAGAATCGCTCCAAACCTGATTAGTAATAAACCTTGTTCTATCAGCTCCACTGCAGGGTAAGAAAGCTGGTTCCTCCTCCTGTACAGCTCCACTCTGGAGGTGTTTATGGTGGTCTGCCTAATTCATGAGGGCTCTTTTATAGATTGATGTCTTCATTTTTCCCTGCACTTTTTCTGCACCTCTAATTCACCAATTATGCTCATACAGATGTGCTCTTATATGCACCCACAGCTGTATAAGGAATGTTACTGTTGCTGCATTCGCTTTTAGTAGCAAATACTCGAACATGCATGAATACTGTTACATAGTTTAGAGGATGATCACTGCACGTTCCACAACCGCGTAGGACTGCTCATCGGTTGCACCATCAACTGAACATCATGTTACAGCAGTTACTGCACTTACGCCATTATTAGGACTACAGCGATGGCAGTAACCACATAACACGTTCAGTCCTCTGTTTTGGGTAAACTGCAGATAAACTAAATCAAAGCAAATGAACAAACGCTAACAACCTCTCCACCTCTGTAATATTTAGAGACAGGCTGTTCAAGAATACACAAAGAGCAGCCCATTTTCCAAACATGCTTTGCAAATTAGAGCTAATTACTGAGAAATCAACCATTTGGACGCCTTGGCAAGAAGCTGGAAGTGTTTGTCCCCTGTAATGGAACCAGCTGTATTTTGGGATTACAGTAGATTACTGCAGAATTGTCACTGTGCATTTCTGTTTACCCTCCAAACGGAGTAGAAGAAACGTTCAGGCTTAAATACAACTGAACAGTCATAGCACGCTGTTGGTGGCGGTTAACAGAACAACACACCAGTGACAAGAAGTATCTGGAGGACCTACACGAACAACAGAGCAAGAGAGACACCCAACAGATTGCCCGACATGCGTAGAGTGACCCAACAGCCACAGTTGCAAACATTCAGCAAGCAGTGATGTCCTCCATAAGTCTTCCTGTTAGTGCTACATGGACCTGGACTATTACAACAACGTCCCTAACACCACGTCAACCTCGCCCAAGACTGCAGTGGTGTCGTACCAGACTGTCATGGAATGACTCAGAATGGCAGCGGGTCATCTTCAGTGACGAGTCCCGCTTTAGTCTTGGTGGAGACGCCCAACGTATCCATATGTGTGAAGGCACCATGGTCAGCGCCAAGATGAACGATTTGTTGTCACACGCCACACGTCCAGAATTTCCACTGAAAAGTTCTGTTCATGCTGCAGGTGACGTTTGATTGCAGTTGTCTAGGAGGCTAATACACAACTAAATTAATCTCCAATCTCCAGTACTACCTTAAATAGGAACTGTTCTGGGCTATGACATTATGAAGGCGGTATATCGTATTGGTGTAGATGTATATTGTGATGCGTTATTTCCGGTGGTTCAGGAGTGTGAAGTCCAGAACAGCCAGACAGTTTTTATCCACAAGCCATCAGGCTTTATAAACCTCCTCGCCCCTTCCGCTCTGAAACTGGCTGAACTCCGACTCTGACATGCTCTGATATGAGCGCAGTACACATTCTGCTACTACTGGTATACCATACTGTTTACTTTTGTACTTGCACAGCGCACTTTACACATGCATATGCACTTTACACATGCATCCATACAGTACTGTACTCTCCCTTCCTTTACTTAGTGTTTTTCTTTACTCAGTGTACATATATATATTATACTTCTTATTTTTCTCTCTCCTTTTCTATTGATATTTATTTTTTAAGACTGGTGGGAATGGAGAAACTATAAAGTAAGAATTTCCTTGTACAGTGTAACTGCTTGTTATGCTGTGCATATGACAGTAAAACTCTTGAATCTTGAATTTAACCTGAAATATCACATCTTGTGATCTGGACCAAAGCGATACAGTATCTATGCCATACTTTTAAATTCTATTGGGGAAAAGGTCAGAAACAGGCTGTTAGTGGTACAAAAGTGTCTGTCACATTGAGAGTTGGTCAGTAACCATATCCAGCTGCACTGGGCATACTGGTGGTTGTGCTGGCTGCATATCGTCGCTGTCCAATGAAAAACGTGTATCTCCATTTTTGTCCATTTTGACTTTTATGCATCATTTGAAAACAGCCGTTGCCGTTTATACCTTGTGAGATTTGCATGATGAATGGACCAACTGAAATGGCCCAAAAGTGCTCGGAAGGACGTCTGGTTCCATTAACTTACATTAAAATTGAATGAGGTTTTTGTCCTCTCCTATAAAGTTGTCATTTTGGAGATACATGTTTTTCTTTGGACAGTGACGATATGGTGTTGTGTGTTTGGTCTTTGCTGCGGTGTTATCAGACGCCTCGGTTCTATTTCTGAAGCGAGGTGCTAGGTAGTCCCGCCCACTTACCAACTCTTGCTTTGAATTCCAGCAATGGTTTTCAATGTCCTGTGCTCTTTGACCAGGGCTCCCATCACCTCAGAGCCTGGTAAAGAACTGATTTACCTCATTATAGGTGCGTATAACTGCGGACGTCAGGTTACAGTAGTCCTAGTACTCTATGACGGATAATGCCGTCCTGGATTGCAGTAGCATTTAGAGAGAAGAACTTCACTTGAACTTCGTTGATGAACGGAGACTGTTTTGGTAATTGGCCTCAGTACTCTAGATAGGTACAGAGCTACTGATCTTATTGGCCTGATTAGCTCTTGGTTTGTTGTGTCTTGGAAGCAGGATTCACAGCCGGCTATCTGCCATAACACTATATAATTAGATGCAGCGAACGTTGTTGTGGATTTCACACATCGTCCCGGCGTATTAATCAGTCAAAACAGTTATTATCATTTACATAATTAACAGTATTCACAGAATATAAAGGGCTGGGTTAAGTGTGCAAAAGAATAATATCAGTTGTTTTGTTAATATAATAGATGCAGATTTCCTGCTCATTTGCATGGGGCGACAGTTTAGCCTGACTTCTCCTACAGCGAATACAGCTTCCTGCTCTGTAGGGAGATCTGAGAGGCTGGAGGATAAAACGGTGGTTTGCTCTAAAAGTGCCATTCAGCGAACACAAAGTATAGCCAGTTTAGCGTCCATCTGTTTGGAGCAACTTCAAAGGGAGCCCAGAGACTGTTTGGGGTGCCGCTTTACCGCAGTGGCCAAATAGCGCCGCTTGTTAGTCAAATCTCCTAATGACTCTCCGGCAAAGAAGAAAAGTTTTTTGGTCATTATTGTTGAGGACGGTTCTTTGGAGCAAAGCCGCCTAGGGCCGCTTTTGGTTTCCTGAAGATCCGTCCAGTGGGTGGTTCTTCAAAGAACAACAGCTGTAAAATTTAACACACCTCTGCAATATTTGAAGCTGACATCGCTGGCCACTCACTCAGTGACCATCTGGTGTACTGCACAGTGTGATCCAAAATCCTGGGTGTGAATTCTACAGTGGTTTTTGCCTTTGCTCTCTATTAGTAATGAGATCATGTTTATGAGGGACCAGTTGTTTTTATAACTAACAAGAAGGTGGCAAATGAAATAAACACTAGGAGGTACATAGACACACTGTATAGCGCTGTGTAAAACTTGCTGTGTACCTTCCAGTGTTTATTTTGGTCACCTGTTTGTAACAACAAAGACAAAAGCTGGACTGGTCACTGAAGATGGCCCACTGCTATTCTGAGTCACTCCATGACAGTCTGGTACGACACCATTGCAGTCTTTGGTGACGGTGACGTGGTGTTAAGGACAGTTGTTGTAACGGTCTGTGTGCATGTAGTCCTGTGTGGTGCAGCCAGTCAACAGGATGACTCGTGCTCGCTGAATGTCTGCAGTGGTGGCGGTTAAGTCCGTAAGGCCTGTCCTTGCTTACATCACATGCACATCCAAGCGTGTAGTCATATATATTTTAAAGTTATAGGTGGTTAGTTGACCGCAATTAGAACAACACCAGTTTGGTTTCCAACTGCTCACTGCCCTCCCGCCATTGTGTGTGTTGGTTACATTATATTAGCAGCACCCGATTTTATTTCATGAAGTGAACCTCAATGAGAATCAATGAGGGGAAATAAAAACATGGTTTACTGTTTGTTTATCTGTATTCATGCAAAATAATTCAGCCAAAAACTGGATGAGGCAAATAGTGTTTGGAGTCTTGCCCAAGGACCCTTATTGGAATAGCACACCACAGCCACCCAGACCGGGATTCAAACCCCAGTCTCCCATACTTAGTGGTGGCTTCCTGGCGGGTAGTGGTGTTATCCACTGCCCCACACCATCTTGTGCGTGTGTGTGTGTGTGTGTGTGTGTACATTTACATTTAAGGCATTTAGCAGACGCTCTTATCCAGAGCGACTTACAACCGTGCTTAGTGATCTATGTATGTAGGTGTGTGTGTGTGTGTGTGTGTATGTATGAATGTGTGTATATGTGTGTGTGTGTGTGTGTGTGTGTATGTGTGTGTGTATATATATATGTATGTATGTATGTATGTATGTGTATATATATATATATATATATATATGTATGTATGTATGTATGTATGTGTGTATATATATATATATATATATATATATATATACATATAAAAATAGACTAACACAGTGAAAGACAGACTCCACGTTCATATCATGTAATCAATTCTGAGAGCTTTCTCCCACGGTTGTCTTATTTCAGGCAGTGGAAATTGGGAGCATACTTTAACAACGCTTGGAAAGGGGCTTCACGGCACGCTTTATTGGCCGAGTTTGTTCCCTGTGTAAGGAGATGCTGTTTTCGAGGCTTGTCCTGTTTTGTATGGGAGTGAATGAATTGGCCTTCCAGAGGGATGTCAAACAGCTCTGTAATGATGAGTTAGTTCTGTCTGGATTCACACAAACTCCCAAGCCCAAGTGCAGTAAATGATCTGAACATGCTAACGCTACATGCTTCCCCCTTCACACACTTTTCCCCAGCTGGTGTGAGGCGAGGCTTAAGTAAATGTTCCTTTAAGTAGGTCAGAGTTTTTAAGTCCCTCGAAGCCCATGAGCAGTTAACAAGCGGTTATTTCCCTTCAGCCTCCAGCAGATTCAGTTCAATTAACTTACTGACGCCTTTCAGTCAGTTACTGCTGTATTTCACTCACTGCCAGATTTAACATCATTCACTCAGACACTGCCGTATTAACCAGTGATGATCCCATTACTGGTACCACCCTAAAGTAGAGTACCGGGCAAAAGTTTAGAGACGGCTCCTCATAGGTTGTCCTTATTCTTATCTTAATGCTTTACTGTAGAATAAAAGTAGAATTATACAGTCCACCTTAAAAAACTCCAGTATGGAGCTTTACAGGAGGATGAACCAGCTTTCTTAACCTGCATTGGAGCTGATAGAACAAGGTTTATTACTAATCAGGTTTGGAGCGATTCTATTGGTCGGTCCATCATGAATATTCATTAAACTGAAAGAGAGCTTTTTAAACTGGGCGGAAAAAGAGATTTTTACACCACTAAATCTATAATAGAGGTGTAGATATGGAGGAATATAAAACTATGATCCATCAAGAGTATATCAGGATATGCACTGTTTCATCCATTTAGCTGGGTGTATGTTTTGTTCTTGGTCAGTTTTGCACCGCTGTCGTATATACAGTTCACACTTGGATCCCCCTTATGGACCGCTGTGCATGTGCATTAGTGGACACGTGGAAGGACCAAGCGAAGGACTCTCTCACACACCCATGCACGTCGCCTCAGACATATGGATGCTACAGTTTACACCGGTGATTTTGGTTGTTTCAGTGTGTGAACGTATGAGAATGTCTTCTTCTGTCTCCTTGCAGCCTCGGCCGTGATGTCCATGCTGGGAATACTTAGTTAGCTGAGACCCGTAGTTAACGGTGTTTGACATTGTGTTGTGACGTTTTGTACAGTTCTCACGAGGAGTCTCAACCCCTGGCTCTTTCAGTGCACAGAGCTGCTATAGCAGGCAACTGGGCCCGGAGTGGCAGTGAGGTAACGACATTCTCCCTGTTACAAGTCAGAATTCCATCAAAGTGATGTGGAAGCCGTTATGTGTTGGTAAATGGTCAGGTTATGTTGCTTTAAAAGGCGCCATGGTTACACGGCTGCCCCCGAGGTGTTAAACACTTGATACATTTCCTATCTATGCCGAGAAGTTTAATGCATTACATCTACACAGGTAGATTTATAGAATGAGCTATAGCTTCATATGTCACTGCACTCTCACTGTGATGAAAGGTGAGCTGTGTCTGAATAGCTGATGTAAACCTTCCCAGACAGCCTTTGCTTTGATCTGAATGTATTATCACATCGGCAGAGAGTAAGACGACACAGGAAGCATCGCACTGCAAGAATAACGGATAGGGGATCAACAGCCACATGTTTCAAGTGGAGGGCAGACTGTCGTTGTTGCCTAAGCACAATTTAGGAATTCATTGCGTCATCAGGTGATCATTCTTTATGACCTACCCAACCAGAGACTGTTTAGGAGTGCAGTTTTACCGCATTGGACAAATCGTGACGCTTGTTAGCCAAATCTCTTAGTGACTCTCAGTCAGTGAAGAGAAATTCATTGATATTGACTATAAAAAAAAAAAAAATCCGAGTGGAACCGGAGTGGGTTCTTTGGGGCAAAGCCATGAAAGCCATGGAGGCTGAAACCACTTTTGGTTTCCTGAAGAGAGCGCTCCACACTTCCACACCTCGGCATATCCACACCTCCCATGCGTCCATAGCTGACAGAGCCTGCAGCAGAACGCCAGTGAGACAACAAGCTACAGACCG
Organism: Prochilodus magdalenae; assembly: GCA_024036415.1. Classification (NCBI taxonomy): domain Eukaryota; kingdom Metazoa; phylum Chordata; class Actinopteri; order Characiformes; family Prochilodontidae; genus Prochilodus; species Prochilodus magdalenae. The sequence goes on along the minus strand of JAMWET010003603.1, from coordinate 75,747 downwards.
ACAGAATTTTAGGAAAGCAGGTAGACTGCTCTGTGTTTAACTACTGTAAATCAGCCTGGACCGACAAACCCTGCCACACAACAACACGCCATGACGGCAAATTCCTGTAGGGCCTCTACCCTTCCCTGCTTTCTAGGCCCCAGCTAGCTCCATTTTCAGATGTTCGGTCAGCTGCTTCGTGGAGGCTGTGGTTGTTGCCTGAGCACATATTAGGAATTTATTTCCTCCTGGAGCCGTCATCAGCTGATAAGTCCTTATGACCAGTCCTAACCAGTCCCAGTTTTGGGTCACCAGCAGTGAAAGGACCTCCATAGTCATTGGTGTAGAAATGATTTCATATCCGTCCCACCTTCTCACCACTCGTGAACTTGCTCGCTCGTACATACGCTCACTTGCTTGCTCATTTATTAAGTGAAGCACGTGCACGTCTCTCTTCGTCGCACTCCATCTCATTCAATTCAGTTCCTGCTCTCGAGTTCGGGCGCAGGTGTTTCTCCACGTTCGCATTCATATCTTTTCAGTCTGGTATCAGTCGACACACACTTAACCTCCGTCTAATCCTCCTCCCTCAGCCCAATACCCCCACCCCGCCCAACACACACACACACCCCTTCTCATTTATTGATTGCATACCAAGGACCGGTCCCGATGTTCTCCCTCTTTCTCCCTGTCCGTGTCCCTCCCTCCTTCAGGAATGCTGCGGTGTATTTTTATCTCTTGTTTTGTACTGTTTAATGTTTGTGCCTGCAGTAGATGGGACTCACATGGCTGTTGCTTGGGCTGATTGTATTAGAGCATTATCAGGCTCTCGGCTTTATAGAGCCCATCATGGGACCTGGGTGCCCTGGCTTAACATAGAACCCTGTCTGCTGCCCTGGTCAGGGGGTTGCTCAGCTGTGTGCACATGAGTCTGTGTGTGTGTGTATATATACTCGGATGTATGTAGTAGCTGTTGTCAGAAAAGCTTGCGTCTATAGTAATGTAGTATACATGGACCTTTAAATATGTGAATGTTATTATATTTATTAAATTGTTTACCAGTCATTTGATCAGCATCGTTCAATTCTGAACGTTTCTTTAATTCTAGCTTTCTTCTTAATGTACCTCTTTTACATTTCACAGTCTGCATACCTTGTTAGCCCCCTTTCACCTTGTTCTTCAATGGTCAGGACCACCACAGAGCAGATATGATGTGGGTGGTGGATCATCCTCAGCACTGCCGTGCCACTGACGTGGTCGTGCTGTGTTAGTGTGCATTGCGTTGGTACATGCGGATCCGTCACCGCAGTGCTGCTGGAGTCTTTAAATACTAGCCACATTTACATGCACCCTCAGGGCAGAGCTGCATCTGCTGTCTGACCAGGCCTTCGCATAGACAATCAGCTGCGTCATGAAAGGGACCGGTTCACATACTTGCCTGTGTGCTATTCGTGTTCCTGGGGGCCTCCTCCTTTCCACTGTCCACAGACTCGGATTTGTCTCCAGTTGCTTTTTTCAGGTTTCCATATAGACCGCTGATCTCCTGCCAGCTGGTCAGACAAGCATAATTGTCACTGTGTAGAGTAATGCAGGTATTATGGACTCGGCCGGCAGGCTGAATGTCTGCACTGCCCCTAGAGTTTGTGTGTGTACTGCACCTTGTGTACACGTAACATTAGTTTCTGAGGACGTGCAGAACTGATGCCATCATGCATACGGGAATGCGTCGCTAGCAGCCAATTTATCTCTAGCCTAATAACCTGTATTGCTAGATCTGCTGATATAGAATATGTCCATGTATACACTCCAGTCAGTATGGCATTTAGCTGAGGCTCTTATCCAGAGCGACTTACAAGGTTAATCATATTACAGGTAGGCCAACGTAGTGTTAGGAGTCTTGCCCAAGGACTCTTATTGGTGTAGCTCAGCATAGTCACCCAGACTGGGATTCGAACCCCAGTCTCCCACACGTAGAGGTGGCACCCTGAGTAGTGGTGTTACCCACTGAGCTACCCCAACCACTGTGTATGTTCTACATGTGTGCGTTTGCATGGGTTTGTTGTTGTTGATGTCCAGGATAGTGGGAGTTGGTCATTTGTTTATATTTCAGTCTTAGTTATTAGGATGCACGGCCGAAAAGCTCTCAGTAACGAGCTCTGCAGACAAGGGTATGGGCATGTGAATAAAGGTGGGTTTACACAATCTATAGAACAACTAGAAGTTTCCTACATCAGCTTGTGCTCTTTTTAACTCTGGCTGGAGCCATACATGATGTCCAGTTGTCATTGGCTCAGATTCAATCTGTAATCAATCTGAAATGCAGTCAGAGTGGTGAAAACCTTCGACTGTGTCCACTCACTGTCCACTCTAAGTCACTCCTACCTTGCTGGTCCACCTTGTAGATGTACATAGCTTATCTGCTGAGGCACAGTGCAGTGCTGATCATCCTTTGGTCACAGGGCGCTGCCCACAGGGCGCTGCCCACAGGACGCTGCCCACAGGACGCTGCCCACAGGACGCTCCTCTGCTATATAGTTTTGGTGGGCCGACTATTCTCATAGGTACACACTGGGAGTAATCCCTTGTTATGGCAAGCCGCCAATCAAATGAACCCAGAGAACCACAAGTTGAGTGGCTTATTATAAATGAGAAAGTAAAGAAATGGGTAGCATTAGCTTAGCTGAGTTTGAGAGAGCAGCCGAGTGACAGGTGTTGGGAGTGACAGAAAGCCGAAGTGGAACCTGTTCTAGAGTGTTCTGCAGCCTATTTAGCAGGCCCAACGTGGTTCCAGCTAACTGATGCCAAAGTGACACTCCTTTAGAGGATATCTGTGATCGCAGAAGTCCAGTGACTGGTGTGTGAGAGTGGGGAAAAGCTGCTCTGTGGTGAGTGTAGCTGTAATCTGTCACCGAGCTGCGACCATGCTGAGTTTCTTAAGACTTTTACTGGCTCTGATTTTTCCCCTCTTTCTGTCAGCCGTGTATCAGCCTGCTCCACCAGTCAGTAACTCCTCTATAATATAAAGGGGAATGTGTTCGTGGTGCCGTTTGGACATGGATAAAAAATTCCCATGCCGTTATATTCACTATATTTACAAAAATTACCATTATACCACTCGACCCTATCTACCCCCAGTCACTTACAGCTGAGAGGTAGGCCTTTTTACAGTGCTGTCGATAGTATTCAGTGAACCTTGAAAGTATGTGAATTAAAATAAAGAGCTTGGACTCCACCCTCTACAGTCAGCCAGACTGTACCCTTATTACCCTCAGCAGGAGTGGTCAACCAATAAAGATCACTCCGAGAGCAAGGGTTGTGTTTGTGTGTCAGGAGAACCCAGAACCACAGTGGTGTGCATGGCAGAACTCCAAGATGAAAGCCGCTGCTCTCTTTAACAGTTTGCTACAGACTGTGTGGACGAGCCAGAAGCTGATTGGAAACATTTCTCATGTAACGGGTGAGACAAAATAGAACTTTGTGGTTTAAATGAAGAGCGTTGTGTTTGGAGAAAGGACAGCACTGCATTGCAGCATACGAACCGTATCCCATCTGTGGAACATGGTGGCGGTAGTATCATGGTTTGGGCCTGTTTTGCTGCATCATAGCCAGGACAGCTTACTATCATTGATGAAACAATGAATTGTGAATTATATTTGCAAATTCTAAAGGAAAATGTCAGGACATCTGTCCGTGAACTGAAGCTCAAGAGAGTGCGGTCATGTAGTAAGACAACAACCCAAAGCATACATGTCGTTCTACCAAAGAAGAGTTAAGGAAGAATAGAGTTAATTGTAGAACCGTTCTGGAAGAGCCACCACCAGGGTTGGAGTTGTACTTTATGAAGGAGTGAGCTAAAATTCCTCCAAGCTGATCTGCAGGACTAATCAACAGTTACCAGAAACATTTAGCTGATTGTCTCATGCATGTGTTGACAAACCAAAGCCACTGGCCACATTTGCCCCTCGTAGACCGTGGGTGCTACACTATACCGTGATTACATTCAACTGTTTAGATCTTTTTGAAATAACAACACAATTTATTTTATTTATTTATTTATTGTATTATTATTATTATTATTATTATTATTATTATTATTATTATTATTATTATTATTATTGTATTTTATTTTTTAATTACATTTTATTTATTTGTTTGTTTTACATTTATTTTTACCTCATTATTAGCCTTAAATTGCCCCTGCCCCAGCCTTTTTTTTTTTTTCCCCTGAAATGCAGGAATGGATATTTGTATTATCAGAAATTGACCAGACAAAACATGATGTATTATAAGCTCATGCTGTCTGCAACGGAGTAGAAATCAAAGTAACACTGCATTATATCCCCCATACTGTCCCACGCTCTTCTGATTTGTGATTTGCAAACTTTTAAGCACTACTATATATTGTGCCCAAGGGCTAAACGTGTGTGCGTTTGCGCATGTGTGTTTGTGGGGCACGAGTGTCCATAATTACAGTACTCATCCTGTCGTGTCCACTGGGAGAAAGTTTAGCAGGGTATGTAGAAGTTGCTGCCCCTGACCTTATTAAGTTGGTCTCATCATTCATAACACAAGCAGAGCATGTGATACCTTCCATTGAAGCCACAATTATGTATTTGGGCCTTTTGATCAAGTTTGATTCGGAAAGAGGGCATAATGTGTTCCTTTGATAAGCCTTGAGAGAGAGAGAGAGGGAGGGAGGGTGTGTGTGTGTGTGTATGTTTGTGTGTGTGTGTGTAGGTGTGTGTATGTTTGTGTGTGTGTGTGTGTGTGTGTGTGTGTGTGTGTGTGTGTGTTTGTGTGTGTGTGTGTGTGTGTGTGTGTGTGTGTGTGTGTGTGAGGCTCCTTCTCTTCTAGCTCATTATGGTGTTTTTCTCGGGCTCATAAGGACGAGTTTTAAGTGGGTCCATGTTTGTCTACTTTGTCCTTAAAAGATCTTTTCATTTCTGTCCTTGAGCTCCAGCCAGAATGGCTGCGGATCCTTGGGCTGATGAAGAGCCAGTGCTCTGCACCTTGAGATTAGCCTGTACCTGCCTGGCTAAGCCAAGCCTCTCGTAGGCTACAGAGCCATTTCTTTACTCCTCTCTATTCCTGTGATTTTATCCCCCTTTTTTCTCTCATCCTCCATTCGCACTCTGCTGCTTCCTTTATGCCTTCATAATATCATCAAGTGTTCAAACCGATGGTCCTGTATGGTTCTGCTGAACTCTTCACCTCATGAACTTCTACACTGCGGCAGCTCTGTATTTTAAGCAGCTGCTCGGTCCGGGTTATTTTAGGGGCAGTTTAGGGTCTGGCTGTTTTCTTAGTTTGCTTCCTGTGGTGTAATTTTGAGGGGCACGTGTGTGACAGCTTAAAGGGCTCATACTCCACATTTTTCGGGTGCAGCTGTGTGACAGCGTTTGGGAAGCTCTGCTCTGTTTTACTGAAAACCACCCTTTGGGACTCTGTACTGCTCAGTTCTCCTTTATTACCTGAATTTAACATGGGGGGTAAATATATACTATAGATATATATATATACTTTGGACATCGCTGTCAAAAGTAAAACATGTATCTCCATTTTTGTGGATTGCTACTTTTATGCATCATTTGAAATCAATGGGCAGTCGTGGGCTGGAGGTTAGGGAACCAGCCTTGTGACCGGAGGGTTGCCTTTTCGATTCCCTGAACGGACAGTAACGACTGAGGTGCCCTTGAGCAAGGCACCTAACCCCCCAACTGCTCCCCGGGCGCTGTGGATAGGGCTGCCCACCGCTCTGGGTAAGTGTGCTCACTGCCCCCTACTGTGTGTGTTCACTAGTGAGTGTGTTTGTGGGTGTTTGTGCGGAGACTAAATTTCCCCACTGTGGGATCAATAAGGGATTAAAATCAAATCAAAAAAATTAAAATCAAATCAGCAGCTGTCGTTTGCACTGGGTGCGCAACTCCGTGCTGTATGGACCCACAAAAATGGTACTTGGAAAAACATCTGGTTCCGTTGACTTACATTAAAAGTAAATTGGCTTTTTGCCCTCTCTTGTGAAGTTGCCTGTTTGGAGATACTGTGGGCCACACAAACAAACACACAGAAGTTTAGGAACCAGGTGTGATTAAGTTGGCGGACCTCATTAAAAAGCTATTAGGTGTTTTTGTAGCCTGTACTCTTATTCTTGTGGTTAGGTGTGCACTCAGTAGGTGAGGCCTGGCTAAATTCAAGGCTAGACTTTTGGCTTTTGTCTGTGGCCTCTTTGCTGCTGACACACTATAAAAAACTAATATGTGGTACCTTAAAACTCTCCATGGCCAAATCGTGCCTGAGTAATGTTTAGTTAAATAACGGCAGCCTGTAAATATTCACACTACAATGAAACTGATCTGAAAAAGATGGGTCATGAATTCCTCCCTTATCCTGTCTACACTCTGTTTAATCAATAGGTCATTTATATCTTCTTGGCTTTTTAGCATTTAAGAGCTAAGCAAAATTCAGCGAGGCCTGTGTGGTGAGGCAGTAGAGTCATATGTAATAATAATAACAGCACAGATTTTATAATAATGCATCAGTATTCCCCACCACTGTCCTGTTAATGTTTGGTTTAATGTTTGAGCTGACGGCTACGTCAAGGCAGCACCGAATAACCTGGAGACAGTTTACTGTCAGTGTAACAAGTTCACTTCTTCCCATGACTCCTCTGACCTGGAAACTTGACCCCGAACCCTGTAACGTTTGTTTACAGTGTAGAATAATCACTGAACGTTGTAATTATCAGCATATACAAACGTCAGTTTGAGGAAGGAAAGCTCATTACTGTTCCCGCTGTTAGTCAGCTGACATTTATCCAGAGAGTGAATACATCTGAGTGACTGTTTCAGAATTGGGAGTTATCTGGGAGGGAATGAGGTCACTGGTTAAAACCTGAATAGACCATGAACCACCCAGGGGAAGGAGGGAGGACGCTTCAGGGTGGAGAGGCTCTTGTAGCAAGCAGTCCTACAGCAAAGTTCTATATTTGACGTTTGATACTCGCGACCAAGCTGCGGAATAACGGTGGAGATTTTGGGTGGTGGCAAAAATTGTGTAATTGGAAAATCACGAAACTCAAAACTGGCTCAAAAACTTTTATTTATATATATATATATATATATATATATATATATATATATATATATATATATATATATATATATATATTTATTTATTTATTTATAATATATTATTATTTTTTTTTTTTTTGTGGTTTCCAGTTAGACCTCTTAATCCTGCTCATCATTCTTTTGTCTCTCTTATCTCTTCTCACTCCTTTTTAAAGGGTCCCTGAGTACCTGAGCAGAGAGGCCAAGAGAGAGCTTTCTGCTCCGCCCCCTCCCACATCCCCACTTTCATTCCGCAGCTCGGTCACCAGGATCAAATGTGAAATACAGCACTTTGGTGTAGTAGGTAGAGCCCGGGTTCATTGCTCGTGGCTGTTGTCGTCCTCCCGCCTTGTCTTGCTGCTGATATCCATTGTCCTGCTGTGCGAGGTTCCGAAGCCTAGCTGTAGAGGAACTTGGCCTTAGCCTTTGGTTGTAGTTTGGAGTCTTTAACAGCCGGCCTAGCGTAAATGGCTCTGTGACTGAAACATAACCAGTAGTATGTTGTTACACCACCGAACCACCAAACTGTCTAGGGTTTAATTAAGAAATCCTGACCCTGGCTGTAACCAAGCATGCCCCTACATGCTGTAAGTTGTCATGAGACGAAGAACCTACGTAATAGGTGTGTCTTAGTTGTGTGCCTAGAACTGGTTGGACCCGCTGAAGAGACCAACTCACCAAAGTCCAAGTCTCTGAATAACCTTGAAAGGGGACAGCTCAGTACATGAACCCGTGGTAAGCCGGCTCAAGCCACGTTCATGATAGCGTTCAGGTTTTATGAGTTAATGGAAGGGTGTCCACAAACGAGAGGAGAGAGAGAGCGAGACCCAAGGAGAGTCTCTCTCTCTCTCTCTCTCTCTCTCTCGAAGAGTCCGACATGCATCGTTTAAAGCACCACCATTTCCCGCCGTTGCCCCAGCCAGACCATTTGTGTTTATAAGACCCCAGTGATTGGTGCCCCATATGGTCCCACATGAAAATCAGCATCTGCCCCTAGCTAATAACTTACCCTAACACGTGTAATATCACCACCAGCACCAATAACAGCAGTGATCGGACTGGGCATGTACTGGATATAGACCACATCAGTGTTCAGACACTCCTGCATCAAAGAGCTGTATAGTTGGTCCAGATTTGGTGGATGCCTACCCTGGCACAATTCCGAGAAGAATTCCCTGTAGACTGGGATTTTATCCACTGCTGGTAGACCCGTATGACCGTACGCTTCCATACACCTGCAGATTCAGCTACTTCCTTCACACTATGGTCTTTGGCCACGCCCACATGCAGTCCCTCCTTTTAGCCAATCATTAACATCTGCTCTGAAGCCATTTACCACACATGTAACGAGACATTCCCTGCACTGTAGCACCTCTTCTCAATCTATGGATCCCATCACTCACACCCCACAGGGATTTACAGCCCCATCATCCTCGTGCAGCGCCATCTGTAGGAGCCTGAAGTTCCTACCACCTTAAACACACAGGGTGACCATTTTTTTGCCCGGTGAGCTTATTTTTTTTAACTTAATCTACATGTTTTTAAATCAATCTCTTCACAAAAGCTCGAGCTGTAGGTGTTTGAGTGCCTTTGTGGAGTTGTACACTGTGCTCTGGCTGTGTCTCTATGGAATGAATGTATTATCAAGTGAAGGAGTGTTAGTGAGTAGTGAAAATCAATTGGCTGGGGGGATAGGGTTGGAGTGCGCAGAGGATAGGGGAGTATTGATTGGAAAGGCTGGAAGCGCGCTGAAGAGAGCGGAGATTTGTCTCTAAATCTTTCCAAATCAATCCACTTATAGCATTATAGCAGGTGCAGTGTTTCAACCGCGAGTGTCTGACAGTGCTTTCCGAGGACAAACACTTCGCCCGCTCGTCCAAACTCTGGATGTTCAGGCACTCTGCCTGCCGTCAGTAAAACAGTGAGTGAGCTTTACTCTTCCACCAATGCTCCATCATGAAATACGTTTTCAGGGAGGGAATAAAAAAGTTGGGACTTGTCGACTCTGGAAGATTGCCTGCAGAACTTGCGTCAGCTGTTGTTCGCTCCCAGTCACAGAGGCAGGCTTGTCTCTGCTGAGCAGTGAGAGAGAATGAAATTGCTGTTGCAAATTAAAGCAGTTATACAGTTCGTTTTCTCGTTGCAGACTGTGGACATGCTTGTCACTCTCTGAATGCTCCAGACACGGTTTCTGTGCACCTTGTAAATGAGCGCTTGGTGCCAAAACAGTGACCCATTCAGTTTGTTCACTTGTGATAGACTGCTGTTGGCTGTAGTTTAATGTTGTGTCACGGCCCCATTCCACCACATATAACATGAACAGAGACAGTGCAATGCTCACATCACATGTGGCTTCTGGATTTACATACGCTGTGGAGCAAGGAAGGCCTTAACGCTGTATCTGACTGACTTAACAGCCACTTTTGCAGACATTCAGCGAGCGGTGATGTCCTCCATGAGTCCTCCGGTTAGTGTCAACACCATTGGCAGACGTCTACACCACACAGGACACCACACATCATGTCAATGTCAATAATGGTGTCATGGAGTGACATCTTCAGTGATGAGTCCCGCTTTTGTCTTTCTGGAGATGACCACCGTGTGTGGAAGCACCGTGTTCAGCACCAAGATGAACGGTTTGTTGCCACACATTCAGAATCCCTGGTGTCATTCCACCTCCACCCCTACCGCACCATCTACAGGAACCGTGTGAGGACATTCAAGCTGCATGGGATGGATTATCACAGGACACCATTAGGAACCTCTACAGCTCCATACAGGGACGTGTGGCATGTTGCGTTTCACTGACAACTCCATATGCCTGTGTGACATGTATGCACCAGTGCTAGTGTCCGTACCTATATTAATGATGGCGGTTAGGGATGTTTGAACCTTTTTGGACTGGAGGTGTGGTGGTGTTATGATTGAGTAGTTGCTGCACTGTAAGTGGTGCAAGGCTAGGTGCTCCGAGCCTCTGTGTGTGCATGAATGAATTTTCAGAGATTTACTAAAAAGGTTCACAATTACAGGTGCTAAGGAAGTTCGGTCACATTATTATGACCACTTCTTACTTGTGGAAGAACACAGGTGGAGCTTCATGATCTGGGGAATGGTTTCATTGCATTCTCTGTTCATTCATGTGGCAGACACTCTCAACCGATTTAGGTACGAATCCATCACTGCCGATCACGTACACCCAAACACGTTGATTGTCTTCCCTGGGGCGGATGGGATCTTCCAGCAAGACAGTGCTGCATGTCGCTGTGTTCAAATGATGCATAACAGTACAAATCAAAACTGGAGACATGTGTTTTTCAGTGGACAGTGAGGGAATATTGAGAGACACTTACAGACAAAATGCAGCAGTAAAATTTTTGTGGCCCTCAAGGTGGTACGATGTTTGTTGAAATGGGACAAAATGTCTTTTCCTCGGCTCGTCTTTGGGTTGCGACTTCTGGTGTGGAACACTAACATTCCTCATTCTGTCAAGCACCCAGTTGGATTTAGCACTAGTCCACCTCTGGCTTAACTCTAATACCTCCTCCCGCCAGTCAGGGACTTGAGAATAGGTTGAAGGGAGGTAGCTCTTCTTCCTTTTGTTGTTGTTGTTTGTCTTCTTCTTCTCCATCTTCTTCTTCTTGCTTGAGAGAGTTTACTGTTCACTAACTAGTCACTCAGTTTTTGAGATCTCGACACTGTGCCAGCTCCAGAATGTTCAGTCTTATTGGGAATGACTTGCAGTTTTCCTGAATGCCCGTTTAGAACGAATGGGTTGGCAAAGTACACGCCCATCTACTGTACTTGTACTCGACCAACAGACACCGTTTCACAGACACCATCTCAGGGCAGACCCCCGAGCACACGCTCATTGTGGTCTGACCTTGACTCGTCTGTTTCTTTTCATCCCCATCCCTCGTTCCTCCCTTAGAGTCCCATTCATTTTCACCCTCCTATTGGTTGATTACCCAACAGCCACCAAACTGCATCTATATACTTCAGGATCAGATCCCCAAACTCACAGTCCACAGTCATACTTATCAGCACTCATCAGTGTGTCGTTTATTCATTCCTTTGTTCCTCCCATAGACTTCCAGTCTTTTTTTTTTTTTCCAGCAACACCTTGACTAAAAGCTAGCAGTAAAGGCTATGTCAAGCACCCAGCTGGATTCAGCACTAGTCCACCTCTGGCTTAACTCTAATACCTCTGATCCAGCCACTCTGGGACTTGAGAACAGGTTGAAGAGCTAGGCTCTGTAGGAAGGTAGCTCTCCAGGGCCGCAGTTAAAGGCCCCTGGACTATACAACACTGCTCATTATCAGATAGGGTCCAGACCTGCTCTAGGAGAAGAAATGGGAGGGCATAGCTACATACAGCGCCTGAGCAGCTGGGCTCCGGGCTGCACGAGTCCAGATGTTTTGTGGCTGCTTCACTGCTGTGAATGTGGAGGTGCGGTACTCAATGCACACAATGCCTTTAGCATCGTGAAGACATAATTCACTCCTAACCAGAGACAATGGGCCGTACTGCCGTCAGCGGTAATTAGAACACGCTCGGCGTCTCCCTGCGGTAACTCCCCTCCCAGCTCCCTCACTTCACACTTTCCCACATTAATTACCTGACACACACTATTAATAACTACTGGCCCACTTGTTCCCACTCCCACTGCACCTCCCACCTCCCATTTCCCATCCCCAAGATTCCCCCTGTCTTCCCGCAGCCCCACAGGAGGCAGTGCAGGGCATTTGATTGGTTGCGTTAGCTTCTTTAATGGGGATCTTTAAGGTCAGGATCTCACTTCACCCCCCTCTTTCTTTTATGCTCTGCCTCTCGTCTCTCGCGCTCTCTCTTATCCCCTCCTTTTCAGTTCTCCCACTTGTACAATCACTCACTCTTCGGTCCTCTCCCACACACATCCAGTACAATGTCTTTCTCTCTCTCTTTCTCTCTCTCTCTCTCTCTCTCTCTCTCTCTTTCTTTCTCTCCCTCTCTCCCCCTCTCTCTCTCTCTCTCTCTCTCTCTCTCACACACACACACACACACAATCACATACCGTCACTTAACGTTGTCAAGAACCGCTTACTGTGATGTGAAAAGGCCATTAGACTGACAGGCGGACAGACCAATCACAGATGACTCTACGGACAGGGGAATGTCTGAACAGACCCCCCGTAATTGTTATCTGGTTCTTTTTCTTTTTCTTGGTTGAAAGTTTATTGTCCACTAACTACTCCCTCAGTTTTTGAGATATCGCTACCGTTCCAACTCTGGAATGTTCATTCTGATAGGGAATGGTGTGCTGGAATACAGCCTTTTCATCCGACTTGTGGTTTTCCAAAAAGCTATAATGTTGAATTCCAAAATTTTTCCCATTAAAAATGAATGGGTTGGCAAAGTACACGCCTATCCACTGTACTTCTGCTCGACAGACACCGTTTCACATACACTCTCATACATACACCTCAGGACAGACCTACGAGCACACATTCATTCTTGGTCTGACCTGCACTCTGCGTCTGTTTTTTCTGTCTGTTTTTTCCATCTGTTTTTCTTTTCATCCTCATCCCTCGTTCCTCCCGTAAAAGCCCATTCATTTTTACCCCATTCAAATCCTAATGGTTGATAAACCAACAGCCACCAAACTGCCTGTACTCAGGTCAGCTCCCCAAACTCACAGTCCGCAGTCATACTGATCTGTACTCCTCTATGTGTTGTTTATTCATCCCTTGTTACATAGACTCCCGTTCATTTTTACCAACACCTTAGCTAACGGCTAGCTAACACCTTAGGTAAAGGCTATGCATCGCTTTACGCTTTGTTCAGGAAACATAATTGCGGCATTAAGTGGAGCCCCCAAAAATGCTGCACTGACTCACAGTAAAACTCATTTTTAGAGATGGGACCCCATGAATGCTTTTTAATCCAGGGTCCATGGTTTCCAGGGTTTCGGAGGATCTCACCTGGTCACTGAACTCCACCATGGTCAAAAAGGCGCAGCAGCGTCTTTACTTCTTACGGAGCCTTAAGAAAGCTCACCTGTGTCCCAGGATACTGGTGGACTTCTACCGCTGTACCATTGAGAGCATACTCACAAACTGCATCTCAGTGTGGTACGGCAGCTGCTCGGCATCGGACCGTAAAGCTCTTCAGCGGGTGGTGAAAACAGCCCAGCGCATCACAGGCACGCAGTTACCCACCATTGAGTCTGTCTATCAGAAGCGCTGCCTGAGCAGGGCGAGAAGCATCATCAAGGACCCTTCTCACCCTAACCACGAACTTTTTACCCTCCTTCCATCCGGCAGGTGCTACAGGAGCCTTCGCTCCCGCACTAAACTCCACACCGTCACTTTAGCCACATATTGGCACTCACTGCACTGTACTATCACTTTTGCACTACTCATTTTGCACATCTTTTTTTTTAATTTTCAAAAATCTCAATTGTCAGTCATTCTGTTTTGCACTTTATGTAAATAATAATGTATTTTGCACTTCTGGTTGGATGCTAACTGCATTTCATTGGCTTTGTACCTGTACTCTGCACAATGACAAAGTTGAATCTAATCTTGAATCTAAAAATCTAATGCCTTCTTGTGCAAGGCTCAGTGTTGTGATTGGTGGTCACCTAACGTCCAGACAGTCTGGTTTTTCAACTCCCAGTCCTCTGTCCGGTGCCGTACTATTGGAAATGTTCACTCGCCAACAATATTATGTGTGCCATTGGCCCACGTGTGTGTCAGAAGACATGCCTTGCATTTCGTTGGTTTATCAGTGTCATATGACATCATGACTAATGGCTAATTGCAGGTCAGCCCTCTTAATGCTAGTCAATTAGTAAGCTCCCATCTGACTCCTGAATGTCATCCATTCCACCCACTTTTGTGTATATAGCAATCATGTTTGTGCTATATAGGCTACGTTATGATTTTACCCTCCCCCCTTTAAGATGTCCTCTTTTTTGGGCTTATGAAAGTGGCAATCGTATATCACAAGTCACAGGGTCTTTAGCGAAGACGTTTTACCTTCACAGAACCCTTTCAGTACTCTCTTTCAGGAGTTCAGTACCTAAAGCATTCTTATTTTTTTATTGATTTTCTGATAGTGACAAACAAGATAATAGCTCTCCACATGAACCACTTCTCCTGTATCCTCTAGGTATCAAAGAAATGACAGACTGTTCAGGAGAAATGCGTCTCAGTTCTCCTGTGGTGAGGTACAGTGTAAACCATTACCTCGGCTTTGATAATAACCTGACTGTAGAATCGGAAATAGACTAAACACTTGGGGAACAGATACCTCTGCAGCTAGTTAGCCTGCGGAAACCTAGAGGCTAACAGCTCCGAGAAGGCTGTAATCATTATTACCGATAAGTTTGGTTACTGCCCTGCGACAGTCATCTCCCCCTCTCCACTGACATCTTTGACCTTTTTGCTGTAATGAAGGATGTGGTTTCCCTGTGGACCACCACTTTAGAAGACCTGGCTCGAACAAGCCAAACGTCATACTTAATAGGGCTCATGTTTAAGCCTCTTGTGGAGTGATTTATTATATGAGTACAGTTCAGTCCAGCTCCGCACATCAGCCGGCTGGTAGATAGGAAGTGCTGGATTTGGTGCTAGGTGAATCAGTCAGTGATCAAATGTTCATCAGGTTTGATGTATCATTTGAATTTGTTGGTGATGATTGTTTTCATGTCTACGGGTGGGTTGGGGTGGGTGTTGTCCTCCCAGGGATGACCTTGGTCACCTAGAGGAATCATCTGCCCATCAAATGAAGAACAAATCACCGTTATAGCTGTTTTTCAGTGCACATAGATTTCAGTCAGTGGTCATCACAAATGCCCTGCGCTCCTATTGGTCGTTGTGAAGCTGGGGCTGTGCTCAGTCAGGGCTCCTGCTTTACATAATCTCCAAGCCTCTACACTTTCTCACATATACAGTACAGGCATGGTTAAGGAACTGCTACCTCTGTTTGTAGCTGCTCTTAGAAATACAGTTCCAGTTACCAGCTCGCTGGGTGCGCTCTGGTTTAGTGATTAGCCAGCTATTGCTGATTGGTTGCTAGTCACTGGAGTGGCTGCTAACACGGTCAGTTCTATTGAACTAGCCAGGTAAATCTCCCAGCATGGTAACATAGAGTAAAACGTTACTGCCTCAGTTTTGAGGGCTGCAAAATTCCCATCGTCCACAAACCCAGTCACACCATTCTCCATACCTCCATATCTCCCCTGGCCCTCCAAACCCCTCCGAAAAGATTAAACTACAGCTTTCATTTCATGCCCTATTTAAGAAAAGCAACTGTTTTGTTGTTGCCCACCCAAATACTATAAATACCCACCCAAAAATGACATCCTAGTAACACTTTTTCATCTTACTCTTACTAAACACTGCCAGCAGTGGGACATCTGCACTGTGTCCATGCAGTGTTGTTGACTGTGCTTTCTTTTTGCTCTCCATCCATCAAGCCAATAAGACTTTCTTAAAATGCTTCTGATAAATCTTTATTTAAAAGGGCAAGGGGGGCAAGGTGGCCCAGTGTTGCCTCACACTAAGTAGGGCCTGGGTGTGTTTCCCCGGGGGGGCCTCCAGGGTCCTTTCTGTGTGGAGTTTTCCCTGTGTCTGGTTGGGTTTCCTCCCGCTGTCCAGAACTGGAGAGACTAGAGATGCTGAATTGCTCCTTAGGTGTGAGTGGGAATGTTTCTCTGGATGTCTGCACTGTGATAGACTGGTGGCCTGTTCTGGGTGGTTCCTGCGTCTGCCCAGTGAACACTGGGATAGTCTCCAGCACCCACCATGACCCAGAAGGATTAAGTGGTTTAAAAGATGACTGTGTGTGTGTGTGAGAGAGAGAGAGAGAGACACCAAGTAAACTGGGATAGACTCCAGCACCCTCCACAACCCAGGAGGATGAATGAACGACTGCTACCAAGTTATTTAAGTTGACGCCTTTTTTTACCCAGCCCTAGTCTGGTCCGATCAGCTAGGGACGAATAGTTCAGGCTCTGCTTTAGTGCCAGCTAATGGATTGTTCGTTTTAAAGAACAGCTCTACACTCAGCACAGCATGTTAACATAAGCAGCCGCCCCTTAGAATAAAGGGATTGTCCAACAGAGCTGTAATTACTGCTCTTGTATTTACCTGTGTGGGTGAAGAGAGGTGATTTGGGAACGAGAGAGGAAAAGAGAACAAAGTGTTTTTCTGCTAAAAAAGAGATGATAAAAAGGGAAAAATAGCAGAGGTGAAAGAGAGCACTGTTATTTTTGACAGTCAGCATCATCCCTCCGTTACAAGCACCCACTTTCACGCCCACATAAACTCACCCTTACACCAAAAGTACAAACACGCAGGCAGTTTGGCATCGTATGAAAGGTGCTCCGTGACTCCGCCGAGATCAATCTAAATCTCCAGCTTCACTTCTGACCTGAACTTCACTGTCATTTCTGCTGCTCTTCTTTTCTTGTTTTCCTCCTCTTTTGCCATTGTCTGCACATTTACGTCACTTCTCTAAACCGGCTGCTGCTAAGAGGAAGAGGGGATTTTTCTCTTTCGCATGAATTTACATTTAAAGGCCGTTACTAAATGCTCTTTCTCCTTGGAGGATAATCTCAGGAACTTATTGGTTAAAATGTGTCCTGGCTCCTTGCTCTATTTACAAACAATAGAGATGCCTGCACGGTGGCGTGCCAAAAAAAGCCTTCCGAATAGACGTAAATGAACCGAGAAGTCCTTCAGTGACATTATCCCACCATCATGTTTGTTTAGTTGCTTGGTTACAAAGCAAATTCTGCTACATTAACACAGTTTTTCCGCAATGATCAAAGCTAGCGATATTTCCATTTCATTTCCCGTCAAAATGGCCATGAAGTACCAATTATTCATGTTTTAGCATTGGTGGAGGAAAGCATAGTACAAACCTTGACTGGCCAAAAGTAAAGGGTCGCACACTGTAGTACTTTGATTATAGCAAGCATTAACCTTGGCTTTGTTTCAAAAGCCAACGTCACATTTATTTCAGTCCACAGCTGCAGTGATCTTTGGCTGAGATTTTGTAGTGGCGGTGGGAGAGTTGAATCGCTCCATAAAGTCTTCTCCAGCACATCACAAAGGCTTTCAATGAAGCTGAGGTCAGGACTCCCAAGTTGTGGTCTTTTTATTTACTTCCTGGGCCACTCTTTCAGAATCTCAACACTATCGAACTATGGAACTGTTCAAGAAGCTCCTCGCTGAGAAAAGCAGACAGACACATCAAACAAAGAAGCTGCTTGTGTTTTCAGAACAATGGACTGACCACCCCAGAGTCCAGACCTCAACCTCATCACTAAATAGAAGAACAAATCCATTGATGGGATAACCTGGCCATTCAGGACGGTAAGGTAGTCAACCTCCCCATAACGCTGCTGAGCCTCAACAACCAACTGAATCAACCCCAAATCAGAACACAGCCTCCAGAGATTTGAAGAGTGGGACTTGTGCATTATGAGTTCATCGCTTCTTCTGTTCGTACCCTCATGCGTACATCCCTCTGGAATCCATTAGTCCAGTGTGCAGCCTTTATGCTCCCTAGCAAAGTGAAGTGTTTTGTCCAACCAGCCTCACTAACAAGTGGTCCACCCAGCTTGTTTGGTCCTAATCTTGTGAGTTTTGGTCATGTGGAACGTTCACTTCGGTTACCGTTCAGCTTCACCTTGTGTTTGTGATCTTCAAAAACGGTCAGGCAATGCAGAATTTTTTTCTGACCACATTTCTTCTCAACCGACAAATACAGCTGGTGAAATAAGTGTTGAACACGTCACCTTTTTTCTAAAGGTGCTATTGACAACAACCCATCTGATCCACACATGCAAAGAAATCAAACCATAGATGTCCATTTATTAAATTATGTGTAATAATGAGAAATGACACGGGGAAAAAGGATTGAACACATGGAGAGATTTCAGACACAGGAGTAAAAAGAATTATCAGAGGAGATGTCCAAGAGCCACCTGTGGAGAGCTACAGAAGGACCTGGAATCAGCAGGTACAAGTGTTTCAGAGGAAATCACAAGTCAATGACTCAATGGTCTGGTCAGATGAGACCTACACTGAACTCTTTGGATGCCATAATATACAACATGTTCGAAGGTCAAAAGGAACAGCATATCACCCCGAGAACCCCATACCAACAGTGAAGTTCGGAGGTGGGACCATCGTGGTGTGGGGCTGTTTTTTTAGCATACTACACTAGCACACTTCGTATCATTGAAGAAAGGATGAATGGACAAATGTACAGAGGCTTTCTAGATAAAAGTCTGCTGCCATCTACCAGGAGGATGAAGATGATACGATGGTGGGCATTTCAGCAAGACAATGATCCCAAACACACTGCCAAGGACACTCTTAACCAGTTTCAGAGAAGGAGGATAAAGCTGCTAGAATGGCCCAACCAGTCACCTGACCTGAATCCAACTGCACGTCT
This sequence comes from Prochilodus magdalenae, assembly GCA_024036415.1. Lineage (NCBI taxonomy): Eukaryota > Metazoa > Chordata > Actinopteri > Characiformes > Prochilodontidae > Prochilodus > Prochilodus magdalenae. The sequence continues at coordinate 57,210 of JAMWET010003603.1, read as the reverse complement.
GAGGAAGGGACTAAAGCTCAGAGTTTAGAGAGGCCCCCATGGAGCCTTCAGGGTTTGAAGAGTGTTTGTGTGAATGGGCCAAAATCTCACCTGAGCAATGCATGCGACTAGTTCCTCCATACAGGAGGTGACTTGAAGCTGTCATCACCAACAAAAGCTTTTGTACAAAGTATTATATAAATATAAATATATTTACAGGGGTTGGACAATGAAACTGAAACACCTGTCATTCTAGTGTGGGAGGTCTCATGGCTAAATTGGACCAGCCTGGTGGCCAATCTTCATTAAATGCACATTGCACCAGTAAGAGCAGAGTGTGAAGGTTCAGTTAGCAGGTAAGAGCACAGTTCTGCTCAAAATACTGCAATGCACACAGCATTATGGGACATGCCAGAGTTCAAAAGAGGAACTGTTGGTGCACGTCTTGCTGGCGCATCTGTGACCAAGACAGCAAGTCTTTGTGATGTATCAAGAGCCACGGTATCCAGGGTAATGTCAGCATACCACCAAGAAGGACGAACCTCCACCAGCATCACGTAGTGACCTGGCCACTATCCTGCAAGAAGAATGGCTTAAACTCCCTCTGACCACTGTGCAGGACGCAGTATATGTCATTCCCAAGACCAACTGACGCTGTATTGGCCGCAAAAGGAGGCCCTACACCATACTAATAAATGATTGTGGTCTAAAACCAGGTGTTTCAGTTTCATTGTCCAACCCCTGTATATATATATATATATATATATATATATATATATATATATATATATATGTATATATATATGTATATATTTCACCAAGCGTGTTCTTTATTACTCTGTATGACACATGACTTAATTCATGAACATCTACCGTTTGATTTCTTTGCTTGTGTGGATCGGATGGGTTGTTACCCGTTCAGTCGAAGTGGTTCCTTAGTGGTATCGGTTTCTGATACCGTTTCAATGGTATTTTCTTGGCCTGAACATGCATACAGTATCAGTCAAACGTTTGTTTGTTGCTCAAAAAACTATTTATCCAACTAGTATCAATTTTTTCAACTCAATTTTAAACATCGACTTCAGTTTATTGAATATTCATGATGGACAGACCAATAGAATTGGTCCAGATCTGCTCTTGGAAAAACTCTTCTTTTTTGTTTTTAAGGTGGACTGTATAACTCCATGAGTGCTGTTTTATTCCAGAGTAAAGCTTTAAGATAAACATGAGGAGAACCTTCTATTAGTAGCCATGTTTGAACTTTTGACTGGTACTGAACTTTTAAACTCTGCCATTACTGTAATCTCCTTACTTCAGAGCAAACACCTGGACGTGTAGCTTCACAGCGGCACATGTTTGAGATTAGTGCTAATCGCCCCGAAATGGTTTTTGACTGAACTGTTCTGTTTGATTATGATGGATGGATAATCTGCACTTTGTTCTGTCCCTGTGTTTTATAACTCCACAAATGCCTGTGCTGAACTTGTTGATGGAGAAGGAAAAAATCCTGTTTCAATTAGTGTCCATCAAGAGATCCGGACATAACCCGTAATCTGCTTTCAGAGGTGGACCTCAGCGAGCCAGTCTTCAGCCCCACTCAGTGACTTTCCTCAAATAAGGTCTCCTGTGCTGCCTGAGCTTTCAGGGTTTGGGTTTGGGCTCTTGGACTGAAATGAAAGTGTTTGCTAATGCAATTAGCACGTTTCTTTCTTTTCTCCCCAAGCACCCCATCAATCTGGTGACCCTGGTTTAGGTGAAGGAACACCGCCAGCTGAAAAGGAGGGAACGGTGTAGAGCCATTTCTGGACAAACTTGAATTCGTCGTTGGTTGGGATCGGATGGAGTTTGAGAAGGTTTAAAACTCGGAGGTGATGTCGTTTCAAGCCTTAGGGGGAATGTCATATTCCTAGGAGGTGTCATGTGACATGATGTGATATTAAGAAAGTAATATTTCCTCATTTTGTTTTTCCTCACCTTTTCATCACTGCCCCTAGAAGCCATGGCGCCGCCTGACAAAGCTGTAACGGAAACGGTCAGCAGTGCGGCTTTATTGAGTGCCCTCATAGCAAAGCAGATGCGCGCTGGCCTGCATATTGCTTTTCAACTGAGGATATGGCAGCTCTCCGCTGGGGCGTGTTTACTTCTCCGAAATGCGCTCAAAAGACAAACCTCCAGTTTCTGAAAAAAGTTGGGACGGTCTGTTAAGATGGCCAGCTCTGAAATGTAAGCAGGGGACACTGTGAGATTTGTCACTCGTCGCTTTTTAGAAATGAAGCCGCTGAGTAAAATGGGTCTCCGAAGTCGCCAAGGGTCTCAGAAGTAGTTGCTTAGGCAGGGAAACGTTTACCACAAAAGATTCAGTGTTTGTATGAGCCCATAAATCATATTCATATTAAATATTTTGGCAGGGAAAAATGCCTGTGGCCACAGCCCAAAAGCCAGACCCTAAACACATCCATGGACTCCAGTTCTGGAGAGACCGAGACAGCTGCTGTCAACATAACCCATATGTCACATAAGGGTGACTAAAACTAGGCGAGCAAGTGGTCGAAGTGGGTAGTAGATCGTAGCAGCCCCCTCTGCTGGCCAAAATGCAAGATGTCTGCCCATCTGCTCTCCTGGAGGTCTTTTCCAGAACTTTCTAGTGTGTTTATCATTCACTGAGTAAAACTTTTCTGGGAACGGTTTGTGCATGAGGGCCACCCACGAGACAAGGACATTAGTAAAGTGTAAAAAATAAATAAAAAACAGACAGCGACAATTAGTTTTACTCTGTGTAGAGCTGGACGAAACCATTAGTCCCTTGTGATTGAAACATTCCCAATAGCGTGTAACACCTCAACAAGCAGCAACAATAGCTGTGACTGGATTTGGCATATACTGGACGAGTTTCAGTGTTCAGACACTCTTGCCTCAAAAAATTGCGCAGCTGGACCAGATTTGGTGGATGCCTTCCCTGGCACAGTTCCGAGGAGAATTCCCTGTAGGCTGGGATTGTAGCCACCGCTGGTAGACCCGTATGACCGTACGCTTCCATACACCTGCAGATTCAGCTACTTCCTTCACTCTATGGTCTTTGGCCACGCCCACATGCAGTCACTCGTTTTAGCCAATCATTAAAATCTGCTCTGGAGCCATTTACCACACATGGAAGGAGACATTCCCTGCACTGTAGCACCTCTTCCCAATCTATGGATCCCTTCACTCACACCCCACAGCCTGTTACACGCGTGAGGTTTGGCAGCAAAGGGGTTTTTGACACATTTAATTACTATAATTTATTTGCTTTTTTGTGGTTTTTTTTTTTTTTTTTTTTTTTTTTTTTGAGGCTGTAATCTCAAATTGAGGTGATTTAGCGCTAAGCCTAGTGTCATTGCAAGGCACTCAGCATGCCTGAGTCTCATGCCTGTCTCTAAACACTGCCTCCATTTGTAGATAGGAGAATAAATGAAGTTGCTTAAACATGAAGCACAGCCTTTTGTGTTTTTGTTCTGGTGAAATTCCCTACCGGTTTGATGTGTCACACTGAAGTTGAATCCAAGATGGTGGCATTCAGAATGGCTGCCATGTTGGTGACATGGCTTAACAGCTTTCCCCTCTGAAGCTTGTGTCTAACACTGAATCACCGTCTGCCAAACTCCTTTCATTTTATTTTGAAGTTTCCTTGATTCTGAGACACCCTGTGGTTTTTCATTCTATGGCACCTTCAGTAAATCAAAGGTTCACTTCAGAGGCCTTGTGTATGTTGTGGTCAGATCACCTGACCTCCCCAAACTTCATCTGAACCTGATATTGGTGAAATGCCATTGTTGACCAATGTTGACCATTACCCCCACTACCTTAAACTCGTCCCTCACAAGGCATTTGGTTGGGTTAGGAACTTCATGCCAATTTTGTTCCCACCCTAACAAGTTTCCTTTCCCACCCACATTTCTTTCCCCCAGACGTTCTTGTTACACATGCTAACTCCTGTAAGATCCTACAAGAAGCAGCACCATAGTGGCTTAGTGGGCTGATCTGCGAATGAGGGAAATCCAATCATTGTTGTCTGTGCTCCTGTAAGCAGTCCTGCTGCAGCAGTTTGGACAAGCCATAGACTTTCGTTGGAGCGTTATCGTGGACGGTGAGAGATTAATGCGTAGCTCAGCTTTACAGACCGGAACCAAGATGCTTCTGATGCTCTGTAAATGATGGAATGCTGCTTTAGTGACATTTGTAATGTGCTTCTGCGTTCAGCTAGCGTATTGCCGGAGCCGAGGTTATCAGGGGATGGAGAAATATATAATTGTACACTATCAGAATGAGCGATAACGTGCCGCATGGCTTTGTATTTTGGCTCTGTCTCGGTCTCATCCAAGCAGTTCATCTTTTTCTACATCATAAACTGAAAGACTGTCTACACAGTTGGAAGCATCAGTCCTTTTATCTTTTCGTTCTGCTTCAGCATTGACCTGCAATTTATCCACCATTCCGAGCATGGATTTTGTCTAACCCAGTGTTGGTCAGCCCTCCTGCTCTGCACATTTGAGTGCTTTCCCAGTTCCCAGCACACCTGATTCAACTCATCAGCTCATTAACAAGCCTTTTTCAGAGTGGCAGTGGGGTGTGGTAAAGCAGGGAACCCACTACAATGTCCAGGGCAGGGTGCCTCCAGGATCAAGGTGGACAAACACTGGTCTAACCATCCAGCCAGTGTTTGTGGATGCAGCAGAGATACAAGGTCACTGCTTGAACAAGGTTAGAAGAGAAACCTGCACCGTCATCGTGAGGGAGCTAAACAGCTGTTCACATACAGCCTTAATTAGAGTATTGGCCAATCGCAAGGCGGATCTGCCACCTGTGTAGGCTCAGACGTCCAGCAGCACATGGATTGAATACTTTCACCCTTGTTTCATTTGGCATAATACAGTGTCACAGCTAAATAATTCATATTGCACTTCAGTAATTTGCTTGCCACAGAGAACAGAATTTCAATGTAGGACATGTAATTCAGTAAAATGACAGATTTGGACAAGAGCCTGAATACTGAACAGCGGCCGGTCTGATCCGAGTAATCCATGAGTGTAGCTGGCTTTTCTTCAGAAACTTCTTAATGTCATTGAGGTCGACTGATGTGATTTAATTATTTATTTATTTATAGTTAGATTCTTGTTCAATTGCCCTCAATATGCCATTGAAATTCATATCACAGCCCCGACCCTTTTTTAAGCTTTGTTTTAATCCGCATGTGGAACAGAATGGCCTCCGTGTTCTGAATTTTCAACAACTTTGTCGTTTCACTTTATCGCGAACTTTGGAATGAATGGAGTTCATCAGATCAGTCCTGCGTATATAGTTTCCCTAGCTGGTTTTGAATTTCCTGTCTTTGTCGTTCATGTGCAGCAGGGATAGCTTGGTTAGAGAACAGCGTGTCGGGTGCACTGGACCCAGGTCAGATGCTTGTGGACATTTACATTTACAGTATTTAGCTGACGCTCTAATCCAGAGCGACTTCCAAGGTTAATCATATTACAGGTGGGCCAATATAGTGTTAGGAGTCTTGCCCAAGGACTCTTATTGGTGTAACTCAGCCCGGGATTCGAACCCCAGTCTTCCACGTGTGGTGGTGGCTACTTGGCTACTTATCCGCTGAGCTACACCAACCAAGACATGGACTTGGGATGGACTGTCCTGTTAGTTTGTATGATATTTAGCACAATTAAGTACACACAATACAGCCAAGCTACGTGTTACGGTATTCTGTTTGCTGATCCTACAAAGGATCTTATTATTCATTCTGGGAGAAGGACTATGTCAACAGAAAAACAGCATCACCTGGAAAAGTAGGTGGTTGGGTGCCTTGCCTAAGCACCCAACCAGAAAAACCAGCAAGTCAGTCATGGGATTGGAAACCGCAATACCAGATCCTGTAGCACCATAAAACTGCAGCTGTGCATTTTCCTTTGGACATTAGTCTGGATTTGACAGGATTGTTTCAGTCTTATGGGTTTTGGTTCCTGATTGGCCCCAGCAGGTCCTAATAGGACTCCCATGGCGTTAGCAACACTCGCAACTAAAGCCACCGATGTAAGCTGGAGTGTTTGTGTCAGAGTTATTTTGTTAAGGGTTCACAGAGCTTAGCGTTTATGCTAGCCTCCACAGAGCAGGTCTTTTACAATTCATATTTCCACTCTCAACAAAGAACATATGGACGTCACGACTAACAGAGAGAATAAGAAGTGGATTAAGCTGATTTAGTTTGTAGTAGTTAAATGCTGTGTGTGGTGTGTCTGTGATATAATGTGAAAGCAGAATTAGTTTATGTAGTGTGCGTTTGATAGACTTCGGCAGTATTCGAAATGGTGTACTACATACTACTCATGTACTAAATCTGCCAGGAGCAGTATGTGGTATGTGACCAAGCTGAAGATCTGTATTTACCTGAAGAGACCCGGATGCTGTTTTATTCCAGTCAGAGTTTCTAGTATACAGTTGGAGCTATCTTCATGGTGTACTGCATCCCATCATGCACCGTGGCCTCACCAGCTCTGAATCTGCTTCAGCCAGAGAAAACGGCGGTGGGTAACACTGGGGAGCAACAGCCGTTAGCTGTTCATACCGTGTTAACTGTATAAGAATTAACAACATCGCCGTCTTACTGGTAGAGGTGGTGACTTTGAAGATGACTTGCAAGTGCAGCACTCAGAATATCTCTTCAGTTGTTATCTTACTCCTCCTGGACACTCATTGTGGTGTGGTTCTGGCCAAAGTTCTGTTGGTTCCTGGTTGGGTCACTTTTGGCTTGGTTGTTAAATGTGCAAAGGAAGAGAACATTGATGAAACAGTTTGGGGAGAGGCTTGTCTTAAAGCACAGAAGCAAACAGTAAGTACAAGGTTTCATTTACTTCACTAAGTGGCTGATGAGGATGTATATAACGCCTGTTAAACTCCACCACATGTCTGCTGATATTCCAAATACTTGTACTAAGTGTAGAGTTTTTGGAAATGATGTTATAAAAGTGCTTGTCAGACATATTTAGGGCCGAAGTCCTATTAAATGCCAAACTGTGTTTGCTTGGGATATATCAGAATTTTTTACAGACACTGAAGCAATACCCAGTACTGGACTTTGGACTTCTTCAGGCCAGGAGGGCCATTGCGCTGTGCTTAAAGAGCATGGAAGGTCCTACATTGAAAATGTGGATAAAGGAGCTCTCAAACTCTATTGGACTAGAGAGACTAACATACCTTAAGGGGCAAACAAGAAGGTTTTGTCAATCTCTGGGAACCATACATGACTATGATGACGAATGGAAATTACAAATCTCAATTAATGAAAAACTATGAACATCGTGGAAGGTGTTTTTTTTTTTTTTCTCTCAACTAATCGACTTGTTTGATGCTGTATTGAAGGATGGTGGTGATGTGTACACGCGTCAGGATGATGTACAATGGTACTGTTGTGTTTGTCTCGGAGGGGTGGGATAAAAAGGACAATTAAGACATTTTGGGGGAAAAAATGCAAAAGAAAAACGGCCTTAGCTAACGAGTGGAGTAAGAGTAAGGTGTGCCATCTTCAGGAAGGCTTAGCAAGCTTTTACTGGACAGTTACTGAAGTCATTTGCAGTTGGCATAAAGAGAAATTCAGGCCAAGTGGCAGTTTATCGTTAGCTGAGTGAGCTTCTGGAGATCACTCTGGCCGTTACGATTGAAAATTTGAGTTGAGCTTCGGAGGAGCTTCCGGTAGAAATACCCTTCCCCTGTTTACTTGTTCCCATTGCAAGTACAGAGGGGAGTTTCCTTACTCCTCCAAAACAGGAACATGAGACTTCATTCCTGGGAGAAGCCCACGCTAGGCAGGTGCCGAGTCTCAAATCAAGGGCCGCATTTCCAAGACATGTCACTGAAGGCTGTTACAATTTGTAGGATCCTTAGAATGCAGCCAAGAAATGCTTGTGAGAAGCACTTAACTGGTGTATCACTCAAGACCATCTATCACCCGGAACACTTCACTCGCAACGGAAAAACAATTAAATGAAGTACTGGAGACAGCTGCTCCGAAAAATAGCGGAAACGGTAGATGAGCTGTTTCGTAATGAAATGTCAGCTTTAATTGGACGTATTTAAAGGCAAGGTTTAAACATGCTGCATTATTTACGTCAATCTCCAATGTGCCTTAGTGAGCGCTGGAGTGGAGCTGGTATACCAGGACTAGCAAGGCTTCCGTTTCCTCTCCTGCAGTCTTCGCTTTGAGGCGTCTTCATTGTGTTTGCCTGCTCCAGCTCACCTTATTTAACTCATTAGCTAATTAACAGGCCTTTCAGGAGGTTAATATGAGCGAGCAGGGAGACTGGAATTAGCCGTGCTGGAGGATTGCAGGCGCGGGATTGGGAGTCACTTGTCTCATTCACATTGACACTCGTTCACTTTTATAAGTCTCCTGTAGGTAAGTGATTAAACTCTCGTTTGGCCAGCCAAAAGGTGGACACTGCTGTGTCTGAATTCCTTTGTCAGCCTGTGTGTATTTATCCTCGGGCTTCCTCCTCTGTTGGTGACAGGGCTCTATGACTTGGACGGAATGCCATGTTGGGAGAACACATACTAACACCCAGATAGATCTGTGATGTGACGTAAGCCAAAGGATTGATCTCATTGAGTTGGTATGGCAGCACATGGGGGTATATTTTTCAGTATTGAGTGTATTTTGTCCTCTGGGTTTTATTCCAGTCATATTATTGGCAGTAATAAGCCACTTTCATAAAACCCAAAAGGAGGACATCATAAAGGGAGGGGACGGACACGAGACTAGAACGGAATAAAATCATAACCTAACCTATATAACACATAACTGATTGCTTTACCCAGCTAATTGGGTGGAATGGATTACATTGGTGAGTCAGACAGGAGCTTACTAACTGACTAGCATTTAGAGGCCTGACCTGCAGTTAGCCAGTAGTTGAGTCACGATGTCACATGACCTTGGTAAACCAATTAAGATTTAGATTTTAATCCCTTGTTGATCCCACAGTGGGGAAATTTAGTCTCTGCATTTAACCCATCCGTGAAGTGAAACACCCACAAACACACTCACTAGTGAACACACTAGGGGGCAGTGAGCACACTTACCCGGAGCGGTGGGCAGCCCTATCCACGGCGCCCGGGGAGCAATTAGGGGTTAGGTTTGCTCAAGGGCACCTCAGTCGTTACTGTAGGCTCAGGGACTCGTACCGGCAACCCTCCGGTCACAAGGCTGGTTCCCTAACCTCCAGCACACGACTGCCCCCACTTGTAGATCTGCAAGGCATGTCTTTTGACACGGATGTGAGTCAATAGCACCCATATTGTTATACAGTGAACATTTTAAATAGTTCATCCTGAAAAGAGGACTAATACACGTCCGTCCAAGTACTGCACCGGACGCAGGACTGGGAGTTAAAAAAAACAGAATGACTGGCCTAAAACCGAATGTGTGCCCCCCCCTAATTATAGCCCTCAGCAGCATCAGTATTCCAAAGCCCAGTTTAACAGTTACCAACCATCAACGACATCACATGACCTTGGTAAACCAATGAAATGCAAGGCATGTCTTTTGACTCGGACGTGAGCCAGTGGCACCCATAATATTGTTCACAAATGAACATTTGTGTCACGCCTGCTGGCTCTCCTCCCATCCCCAATCTCCTGGACTCCGTTTCCCATAATCCACCACTCGAAGACATCACAGTCACATGTCCACCATCTCCCAGTCCCGCTCCGTCTCTCAGGTCTACGTCTCCAGAATATTGACTTCACCTGTAGCTGATTAGCCTCGGGTACAAATACTCCTCTCTCCCACTGACCCGTTGCGAAGTATTGCCTCATTGTGCGTACTGAGCGGGTTCCTCTGTTGTTATTCTCGTTTGCTTACCTGGTTTAACTGTATTTTGACTTTCTGGTTTACTCCTTGTCTTTCCCCTTTGGATACTGTTGCTGGTCTGATTGTTTTGCCTGGTTCTGACTTTTGCTCGTCTCTTTACTCTGACTCTGTCCTTGCCCTCTTGGTTATGTCCGCTTGTGCCTTGTTGCTGCTGTGTTGTGCTACAAGCCTGTTTAATAAACCTAGCTTTGCTTTTAGCTCAGCGCGCGTTACAGTCTGTCTGTCCATCCTCACAATTTGAAATCGTTCATCCCTAAAAGAGGACTGAAGACTGGACAGTCCAGTCTAAAACCGGACGTGTGGCCAACCTAATTATAGCCCTCAACAATATCAGTATTGGGAAGGCCAATATCAGCTTAACGGTTACCGACTATAGTTACTGCCATGCAGCTGGCTGCAGTAGTGAAAAAGCTCAGGTGGCGAGAGACAGAAGGCCCAGGAACGACATTCCACACTGTCCTCCCATGTCGGACACTTATTCTCACTTTCATTTAAAACATCCATTTTGGTTGCGGCCGGGTTGATGAGAGAGCAAAGCGGAGGAGAGGAGATGAGGATTAAGGGTGGAGGACACGGAGTTGACCGGCGGTAATTGTAGCCTTAAAGTCACGGGGCCTGTGTTCGTATGATTGATGTAAGAGATAATAGAAAATTCCACCAGTGCTCGCAGGATAGGAGCAAGGGAGGATCAGAGAGAGAGAGAGTGATGGAAGATTTTTTTTTTCTTTGCACATTCTTTCAGTATTAATGCCACTGTTGTTTTTCTAGATCCTTCCTGGAGCGAGCAGCATTAATATTAAAGCTGACTGTCATAAAGCCGGCCCGGGCTACATCTCTACCACTCGCAGGTAGGTTAGCCCGTGTTTAATCACGCTGTCAGATACACGGTCTTTCTAGGTGTTGTGGGTAAGTGTAGTTTTATGAAAGCGAGGCGTCTGAGGCGTGTTTCGGCTGAAATGGTAAGTGGGGGAAATGTGAGTGCATATGTAATGCACTGCGATATCCATAGTTTGCTTGGGTTGCTGAACGCTCACAGCAGGCTTTGAGTGTTGGTGTTGAAAAGCCTGTTTGTTATGGAGAAAAGAAAGTTTCAGTTCTTTAAAGTCTCTTTTCTTTCTTTAAGAGCTCGTCTGAAATTCTCTGACTTTAAGCCCAAGGCCAAGAGCAGTGGAATAACTTCTCTTCGGTGAAACATGACTATGGTGAGCGGTGAGGCTTCCAGAGAGATCCCAACTCTACCCCAACACTATCAGCCCCAACGGCCTGCTGTAAGTACACACTGCGTTCTCACTTTAAAGTGATCGTATCCTGTTTCATGTTGTCCTTGTTCTTGTTCATTTTCTCGTTTCTGATTGGCTGCCCATTCTGAAAGCACTCCTTATAATTTCTGTGTGAGTGGGCGGAGTTAAACTACTGTAGGATGAATAGGAAGGTAAACTCACCAGACACAGAATGAGTCACCCTGTGTGTTTAGGGTGGTAGTAACTTCAGGCTCCTGTAGATGGCTCTGCACAAGGATGGCGGGGCTATGAATACCTACGGGGTGTGAGTGACAGGATCCATGGATTGAGTAAAGGGTGGGTGCCACAGTGCAGGGAGTGTCTTGTTCCATGTGTGGTGAATGGCTCCAGAGCAGATGTTAATGATTGGCTAAAAGGAGTGACTGAGCATTTGGGCGTGACCATAGTGTGAACGAAGTAGCTGAATTTTTAAGTCATGTTTTATCACATTTGTCATCTTATAGTTCTTATCCCAGCTGGACTGAATGTTTAATATTACACACAAGATTTCTGTCAGACGTTTTTAATATTGTGCTCTGTCTTCCCTGGGACTTGAATTGTTTAGGTGCTATATCAAACTCATTTATGTCAATTTGGTCTTCCACAACAAAGCCTAGTGATTTTTTAAAAAATTATTATTATTATATTTTTTTGGCTTATCACTTATACATTATTGGAAACTCTTTATTACATAATTATGTATAATTAGATATAACTGGTCATTTTGTACAAACCCTACATGATATACCATTTACAAAAAGTTATACACAAGATATGCCGATAAATAAGACAAGACTGTTTGAGATTACTATGCTGCACTATATCAGAATCAAGGTTGACAGTCAGTACAGAGGATGGAGCACTAGTCTGAGACGGTCAGTACAGAGGATGGAGCACTAGTCTGAGACAGTCAGTACAGAGGATGGAGCACTAGTCTGAGACGGTCAGTACAGAGGATGGAGCACTAGTCTGAGACAGTCAGTACAGAGGATGGAGCACTAGTCTGAGACGGTCAGTACAGAGGATGGAGCACTAGTCTGAGACAGTCAGTACAGAGGATGGAGCACTAGTCTGAGACGGTCAGTACAGAGGATGGAGCACTAGTCTGAGACAGTCAGTACAGAGGATGGAGCACCAGTCTGAGACAGTCAGTACAGAGGATGGAGCACCAGTCTGAGACAGTCAGTACAGAGGATGGAGCACCAGTCTGAGACGGTCAGTACAGAGGATGGAGCACTAGTCTGAGACGGTCAGTACAGAGGATGGAGCACCAGTCTGAGACAGGCAGTACAGAGGATGGAGCACCAGTCTGAGACGGTCAGTACAGAGGATGGAGCACTAGTCTGAGACAGTCAGTACAGAGGATGGAGCACTAGTCTGAGACCGACAGAGGATGGAGCCACTAGTACAGAGAGGATGGAGCACTAGAGTACAGAGGATGGAGCTCTGAGACAGTCAGTACAGTCAGTACAGAGGATGGAGCACCAGTCTGAGACAGTCAGTACAGAGGATGGAGCACTAGTCTGAGACAGTCAGTACAGACGATGGAGCACTAGTCTGAGACAGTCAGTACAGAGGATGGAGCACTAGTCTGAGACGGTCAGTACAGAGGATGGAGCACCAGTCTGAGACGGTCAGTACAGAGGATGGAGCACTAGTCTGAGACGGTCGGTACAGAGGATGTAGCACCAGTCTGAGACGGTCAGTACAGAGGTTGGAGCACTAGTCTGAGACAGTCAGTACAGAGGATGGAGCACTAGTCTGAGACAGTCAGTACAGAGGATGGAGCACTAGTCTGAGACAGTCAGTACAGAGGATGGAGCACTAGTCTGAGACAGTCAGTACAGAGGATGGAGCACTAGTCTGAGACAGTCTGTACAGAGGATGGGGTGTTGTGTGATGCTGTTACTAAGATTAATAAGATTAATTAAAAGTGCAGTTCAGTAGAACAGGAAGTATGAAAAGTGTCCCGAGTGTGGAGTGTAATGTTCAGCTGTTCATTAGTGTGATGGCATGTGGGAAGAAGCTTCTCTGTATCTTCTCTGTGTATACGTTTTGGGGACCTCTCTTATGGACATGTGTAGTTGCATGCACCCTCCAGAAGACCGTTTTGCAGTGTGTGTGTGTTTTTGGGTAAATGCAGCTGATGACTGCGAGTTCATTGGAAGAAGATTCAAAGAGACCTCAAAACTTGGTGACGGTCGTGCCTGCTAAGCATCTGAGCAAATGATCTACTGTTGTCTTCATAACTGCATCACTGTAATTGATTTGGCATTTGGGATCTGAACAGTGAGCTGGACCTTCTGCTTGAGCCTGTGCTCATGTGATGATGTGGTCTGAAACACTGGTCTGTTTTTTATATAACTGTTTCATTGCTACTGCACCGTAATTTTGCATGTTGTTGTTCCATGCACGTTCCGATAGCCATTTGTTCCAGAGCCCCAGTACAAGACTAAAGAAGCAAATATCGGAGCCCCTATTGCTATAGCTTTGAAGAAGAAGAGTGCTGATCAGTTTCCTCTCCTATTCATGATGGCCATGCTGACAAGACCAGACCCTACTCGGAGAAGCTTCCGAGTACAGCCCCTCATCCCTTCTTCTGGTGTTAATCGGGAAAGATGTTCCTTGTAATAGCATTCCTGCTCCATTACAGTCAGGCTTTTTACAGGGAATGAACCATACCACTGATCAAGTTAGCGCTGTGATGAATCACAGGAATTCCTGGGTGTGTGCGTGCCAGCCAATCTTAGATAGATCCGTTTGCTTCGCTGACAAATTGCAAGTGTTCATCGTGACAGATTATGGCCGCTTCATCGGAGCATGCCGTGACTGCGTATTGAGAGGTGCTGATGACGCTTCATCACGATTATTAATTGCACCTTCAGTATTGCTCAGAGTAACCACAGGTAGCAGTTTGTCACTGTCTATAATTGTTTAAAAATCCCTCAGGACATATTTCCCTCACTGCAGTCCCACACCTGGATCATCATGATATGTGCGGAGAGGGAGGGAAAAATAACGTTAGTGCCTGCCATCCTGCCACAGCACAATTTATCTGTATCAGTGCCGGGGCTTTGCGAGGGTCTTCCCCTCGGCGGTAGATAATTTTAAGGCTCTTGCATGCCCTCGACCCCAATATTGCTGTAATATCCTCCCTCGCTCCCCTGTCTCTATCTTTATCCTCATGCTAAGATGAGCTATATGCTAAGCTAACTCACTCCAGCTGGAAATGAATCTCTCGGGAGCCTGTTCATTTGGCATCCCCAGGAATGGTTTAGCTGGACAGCCCAAGGGCATATATGAACGTTTGATCTCAGAGCAGATATGAGAGTAGACCAGGACACAATATGGATGTTAACTGCTGCAAGATTTGTGCACACTACTTGAACAGCTTTTAGAAGATTACAGTAGGGTGGGCGTGGTAATACAAGTGCATTTATTTATATACATATTTACTTTTTTGGATTTGGCAGATCAATTCATATGTGGCTTGCTGTTTAATCATGTTACAGAGGTAGGCCAATGTTGTGTTCATCTTGCCCAAGGATGGTTGCAGGTTGCTCCTGCCCAAGCCCTAGTGTTCAAGCCCCAGTTTGCCATGATAAGGGTGGGGTGCGGTGGGTGTAGCTGGATCAAGTGCCCTAAAATGATCTTAATATAAAATCATTTATATTGTAGTTTTGGGTTGAGTGTTGTATCTCACTTTCATGACATGATGTGTTCAGACACGGTGGGTTTGGTTTGATTGTTATGACCCCTGGTCTTTAAGGATCCGGAATTAGTGAGGAACCTTGCGTGTTTAGGATTGTAGTAGTAGCTTGAGGTTCCTGCAGATGGCACTGCACGAGGATGATGGGGCTATAAATACCTGTGGGGTGTGAGTGACGGGATCCAAAGATTAAGAAGAGGTGATACAGTGCAGTCAATGGCAAAGCAAAGCAGATTGGCTAAAAGGAGTGACTGCATGTGGGCGTGGCCAAAGACCATAGTGTGAAGGAAGTAGCTGAATCTGCAGGTGTATGGAAGCGTACGCTCATACGGGTCTACCAGCAGTGGCTACAATCCCAGTCTACAGGGAATTCTCCTCGGAACTGTGCCAGGGAAGGCATCCATCAAATCTGGCCCAACTGCACAGTTCCTTGATGCAAGAGCTGCTGAACCAGGGAGGCCTTTTAGAAGTGGCAGCATGGTTCAGAAAGTTGGGTGGACATTATCACAGTTATTGTACTTCATGAAAACATCTGCCCAACCAGTTGTGAACTCTTACACGTTACCCGGATCTGGAACTAACGTCATATGATTTCCTGCTTTGGTCTGAACTCAAACTACTGAGAAGAGAGAACAGGCTTCTACGTGACTGATAGAGTAACAAGGATTCCAAGCGGACCCCTGGGAGGATTACTCAGACTGGGGCTGTCTGTTTGGGCAGTGTTTTTTGAAGTACCTGAAACAAGTACCCGCTATAATTTTGAGCTTCAGGGCCGCATCATTAATCATGTGTTAATTGAAGTCATGATTTTGGCCTCTGGCAGCTAGTTCACAAACGGCTACCACTGCTAGCTCTAATTACTGCTGTGCTCATTCCTTCAGTGTTGAGAGGTCTATTGACAAACAGCACTGTTCATTTACAGCATTTACTTCATTTACTAATTACTCCGCTAACAAATGATTGGGGTTTTGCGGTTTGTGGTGTGAGTATATTGACCAGTCTCGGGTATTCCTGTCCCTGTTGGAAAATCGCGGGAAGTATTTGGCGAGTCTCGGGTGTTAAACTTCAGCATTCCTATGGAGGGTGTTGTAGCTATATTGATTATTCAAACAAATGCAGAACACGGTATTGCTGTTATTAGCCTAGCGCAGCAGTGTTAGGGTTTTTTCTTTTCCTGGTATCGGAAAGCCATCAGTTTTCCACGGTTTAAATCAGTTTCCTGTGGGTTAGAACAACTCTGGGTTAGGTTTGTAGGTTGATTATCATAATGATTCTCAGAGATGAGCATAATCAGATTCAAAGCACAGAACAGGCTGTGCATAATGCATGCGCACAGACGCTGGCGTTACATAAACAATGTTGAGGCGCGGCTGTTTTGGGGAAAATCGGCTGTGTAATTTCTTGCAAGCCTAGACCGAGTCGTTTTTACCCTCCCTTATCTGAGTACCTTAAACGATAGGCTGGTTTGGACTAGATTAAGCGAAACATTTGTCCTGGACAGTTGAAATTCAGTTAGTCTAGACGTATCCTCTGCGGCGAGAAGATGATTCGAGGAAAGATTGAATCAAGTGTTCATTCATGAGTTCAGCGTCCATTATTTTATTTATTTATTTTTGTTCTCCTGATTTCCTGATTTCAGTGTATTAGACCAGCAGTAATTCTTAGAACACTGAACTTTACGATGCTTTGTGGATTGATTTGCTTAGTCCAGACCAGAGCTTTAGTCTTGGTTTGTCCAAATACAGTCTGACAGTTTTATGGCAGAGCCTGAACCGTGACGAGGCGTATCAGTTTGTGGGAATATAGTTTGATGTCACATTAAAATACAGAACCTGTATTTCTGTAAAAGCCAGGCCAGTGCATTTCCCTGCTCTCAAGCTCTTTGGACATTGTATGTCAAAGTTTTGGGTGAGGTATCACTTTATATTAACTAATGCATTACTTCATGCTAGCTAGTTAACACTTACTGTAAGTGTCACCCTTATGGCTGTGTTCGCCTGCAACTTGCCATATATCTGGCAGGTGTTCAGGCATCAGACCTCTTTGGTGACCTTCTAGCCACCCACTTTTAACTGATTCTCTTAAAGGCTGATGACCCTCTGCTTTCGGATATTTGTCTGTATCTCACTCTTTCTCTCCACTTTCATTACCTTAAAACAGTGTTTAATCTGGCGCACTGGAGTCGCTCACTCACGCCAGGGTCCACGAGGCTTGCATTAATGAGAAAATGGCTCATTGGGAAATAACCAGTGAATCAATTCAGCAAACTCCGGATTCTGGCAATCAAAAGGATGTTTATTTTGTTTGGCCAGAAGAATCTTTTATGAATGATGGTGCTACATGGAACAAAACGAGAACAAAGAACAACACAGAACAGGACCAACTGCGGAAAGTGCAACATGCATGACAATAAATACAATAAATACGACTCAGTTCTGGGCAGGAGTATGAGTGTAAGGTGCATAAGTGTGGAGTATATAAGAAGATAAATAGGATGGAGACAGATTTAAAATGATAGCGGTCGTGGTTGTGGCGAGGTTTAGTTCAGTCACTGTTGTTTAAAAGTCTGACAGCTTGTGGGACAAAGCTGTTGCAGAGCCGTGCAGTGACAGCACGGATGCTCCTGTACCTTCTGCCAGATGGCAGCAGTGAAAAAAGTCCATGTGAGGGATGAGTGGGGTCCTTCACAATGCTGATGGCCTTACGGGTGCAGCGTGTGGTGTGAATGTCTGTGACAGAGGGGAGAGAGACCCCTATGACCAGTATGTAAAATAAGTTCTACATAAATAAAGAGAGCTGTAGGATTAGACGAATGAAGTCTAACAGCCTCCCATGCCTATAGTTATATAGTGTCCTTATATAGGTTCATTTATTCATTATGAGCTCAGCAAACAAAAATGAGTCACCTGCCACTCAAACATACCTACAACTTAAAATATTTCCAGGAGCACGAACAACAGCTGGGATTGGGTCAGATTTGGTGGATGCCTTCTCTGGCACAATTCCAAAGAGAATTCCCTGTAGACTGGGGTTTTAGCCACTGCTGGTAGACCCGTATGACCGTACGCTTCCATACACCTGCAGATTCAACTACTTCCTTTACACTGTGGTCTTCGGCAATTGTCAGTCCTTCCAGCCAATCATTAACATCTGCTTTGCTTTGCCATTCACTGCACTGTAGCATGTCACTTACACCCCGCAGATATTCATAGCCCCATCATCCTCATGCAGCGCCATCTGCAGGAGCCTGAAGTTACTACCACCTTAAACATGCAAGGTTAATAACTTTGTATGTCGTATGGGTCACGTTCCTATATCTGATAAGTACCTGAAGTATTTTACCACAGTTTTTCCCTTTTAGTGTAAACTGGTTGGTCTCAATGTCCACACCCATCACATTAGCAGTATGGCTTGTCCCAAACACACAACCCCCACCAAGCTGTTCTCAGGGGCTCTCTGAGTGAGACAAATTGCCAAGAGAAAGCTAACCACCAAGCGAAAGCTAAACTAGCACCCTCAAGCTGTTTGTTTGCATGTCCATCTGTTCATCCATTTGTCCAACTGTCCTTGGAGCCCTTTCTTTGAAACAGTAAGGTGAATAGGAATAACACACATTTGAGCTGAGACAGTCATGGACACTGTGGGGTCCATGAGTGTGGGGACACTGTGAGGTCTGCTTAAGTCATGTAGCGGGTTAGCGGAGCTGGACTTTGTCAGTCAGACATGTTCATATACAACATCAGGACCACGCCTCCTTTTTCAGTTCAGACTTTGCAACATGTTGGTGTACAGTTGTGCAATTTCATCCAGTATGTGCCCTGAAACTTTTTGGTTTCTAATTGCCAGTTCAGAGCTCATGAAGAGATGATGCATGAGCATATGCATGAGCGAATCTCTTTAGCCCTGTGAAGCAAAAACATTCAAGACCCATCTATGAAGAATTCAGCTCCAGCAAAGCTCAAAACGAGTGTGAGTAAAGGCAGTTCCAGGGCGGCGCTTCTGCCTGGCTGTGGAGTGATCATTTTTGCATGGTCATTACGTTTGACCGAAAGCACTTGGGGGTACCTGCAGGAGCAGACTAATAGAACATCATCATCAGTAAAAATTGGATTTCAGCAGAGGAGGGTATTAAAAGAATTAACCTGGGTGTCATGGATCCTCATCCATTATGCAATCTTCTTGAATAATTGAGCACTCTGATTGGAATTTCCTCGCACGGATTTATCCGAAACGCTTTAATGCCGTCAACTGCGGAGACGTTTTTCTAAATGATAAATCAATCTCTCTGTCTCCGGGCCAGTGTCTTATCTGTCTGTGCTGTAATGTGCAGATCAATATCAGCCTGAATTGATGTCACCCTCAATTGAAATTCAGTTTGGGAAATGATTCCGTGCAATGTTGACGCTTCTCTTCACGCAGTTCCTTCTCGTCCAATCACATTGTCGCTTCTGATGTGCTCTTGTATTCACTCAAGTGTTCAGTTTAGTTTGTTGGTGTAGCTCAGCAGTTAACATCACTACCCACCAAGGAGTCATCACCACCACATGTGGGAGACTGGGGTTCGAATCCCAGTCTGGGGTAACTAGGCTGTGCTACATCAATGAGTCCTTGGGCAAGATTCCTAACACTACATTGGCCTACCTGTAATGTGACTAACCTTGTAAGTCGCTCTGGATAAGAGCGTCAGGTAAATGCTGTAAATGTAAATGCCAGCCATCGTGTACAAATCGTCAGTTGTAAAACAAAGAGACATTTGGACCAAATCTACACTCTAACCTAAATGTTGAGGTCTTAGTAACTTCCCTGTATTTCGTATTTGGTAATGTTTTAGTTATGTTTAGTTTCAGGTCATTTTGGTCATTTCCAGTACTGTGTTGCTTAAGTTAAATTCCGCCATAAATGTGACCTTATACATAACCAGATTCCTAAAACACCTGCAGGTAGATAAAGCGAACCCGACAAATGAGAGAGAAATATACTACTTGGTCATGTACTTGGACAGTCGTGGGCTGGAGGTTAGGGAACCAGCCTTGTGACCGAAGTGTCGATGGTTCGATTCCCTGAACAGACAGTAACGACCTAGGTGCCCTTAAGCATAGCATCTAACCCCCAACTGTTCCCCAGGTGCCGTGGATAGGGGTGCCCACCGCTCTGGGCAAGTGTGCTTACTGCCCCCTAGTGTGGGTGCTTCACTTCATGAGAGGGTTAAATGCGGAAGACAAATTGTAAAATTCCTCTGTGCGTAAAAGCACAAATGGCACAAAAAATGTAGTCTAGTATTACATATCTGGATAAACTTTTGCTTTTTATCGTATCTGATGAGACAACTGCAACCAGTTCTTTCCGGTAACTGTTGATCAGTCCTGCACATACCCGTACTTCATACAGAACAGCTTTCAGGCCGTTCCACAGAATGGCTGCATCACTCGCTCTTCAGATTCAGCTCACAGACAGATTTCTTGAAATTAACCTTTAAGATTCGCTGGTATAATTCAGAATTCCTTGTTCTCTCCGTGATGTCAAGCCGACCCGGCCCAGATGCAGCAAAACAAGCCGAAACCTTAATACCACCACCGTGTTTCACAGATGGGATACGGTTTAATGTTGGATTGCAGCTTTCTGAAAAAATAACACTTCTCATTCAAACCAGGAGATCTGTTTTGGTCTTATCCATCCACAAAACCTTGTTCTAGTAGCCTTCTGCCTCGTCCACGTGATCTTTAGGAAACTGCAGATGTTCTTTTAGAGAGCAGTGGTTTTCTCCTTGAAGCCATGCCATGCGCACCATTGTTGTTCAGTGTTCTCCTGATGGTGGACTCATTGGCATTAACATTAGCTACTATGACTGTGGGGTCATTATTTGCTTAGAAATCATCCTACAGACCATTGCCTGCCTTGCTGTTGGAGTGATCTTTACTTGGGGGACCACTCCTGAGGAGGGAAATGAGGGTCTTGAATTTCTTCCGTTTTTACACAATCTGTCTGACTGTGAAGTAGTGGAGTCCAGACTCTTCAGAGATGGTCTTGTAGCCTTGTCCAGGCATCAACAACTCAACTCTTCTTTTGGGGTCCTCAGAAATCTCTTTTGTTTGTGCTGTGGTACAACAGACCAGCCACTCGCACCTGATTGTTGTCTCATTGATTGAAACCGTCTGACACTCAATTCACCTTCCAATTGACTGCTAAACCTAGAGGCTCATATACTCGTGGATAGGGTTGACCAGGCATAATGTTTATGTCTCATTTAATTAATTTGGTTTTGTTTATCTTTATTTTCTGACTCGTGGGGAAATCTGATCAAATTTTAGATTGCTTTTATGCAGAAATATAGACAAACGTTCGAGCACCACTGTATATCCGTAATCCATAATTGTGTATTGCGTTCATGTTTCTGGGCAGTTCAATACCTTGCACAAATACGTCATACTGCCATTGGAAATCCATGTGGTGTAATCCAGTACTGACTGCTAGCCCACCCGCTGACCTCTAGACTAATAAATGCAGTTTCAGTAACTTCAGCCTTTTCCCTTTCGCATGGACACAGTTTAGTTAATGAACGCCTGTTGAATGTAGTCGACCTGGATGTGGAAATATGGATGCTATTTAGGGTGGCCCCAAAAAGGAGGACAAAAGGACGACATCATAAAGGGGGTAGGTCGGTGACGATGCTAGAACAGAATTAAAATCATAACCTAACCCATATAACACATAACTGATTGCTTTACTCACCTAATTGGGTGGAATTGATGATATCCGTGGGTCAGAGGGGAGCTTACTAATCGGCTAGAGGGATTTAGAGGCCTGCGGTTAGCCGGTAGGCGAGTCACAATGTCACATGACCGAGAACTGGGAGTTTGAAAAAAACAGACTGTCTGGCCTAAAACCGGACGTGTGGCCAACCTAGTTATACCCCCCAACAGTATCAGTATTACAAAGGCCAATATCAGTTTAACAGTTACCAAACATCAACAACGTCACATGACTTTGGCAAACCAATAAAATGCAAGGCATGTCTTTTGACACTGAGGTCAGCCAGTGGCACACAATATTGTCCGCAAGTGAACATTTTAAATAGTTCATCAGAAAATGAGAACTTATTGGTGTCAATCCAGTGCCATACTGGGAGCTGAAAACTCGGACTGGCTGGGCGTGTGGCCGCCTTAATGCTAATACAAAACCAGAACAGCTGCCTGGCATGCAGGATGCCACTCTCGTCGACATTCACTCTTGTGTGCAAAGCTGTTTTTCCTGGACGTATGTTGAAAACGTGACTTGTCGCTGTTGGGAAGGATGCCACAGAGAAGTCATGTGTGTTCACTAGTATGCAGCTCTGTAAGCCCGAGGTCTACAGAGACTCGAAAGCTGTACCTGTAGCACGTCTAACAGCCAGGAGGAAGCTGAAGTCCGATAAATACATTGCTAATTTCTGCTTTTGGCTTGATGTCCCTTTTGTCATACGAGTATCCTGTTATCCCCTTTGAAGAAAACAGTACACGAACACAGGAGCTGAAACCATGAAATGCCTGTGTGCTCATATGTTGGAGTTTTTCCCCCCTCCTGCTTGTCTATTGCTAGATATTCCAGCTCAGCTGGCTGTGATGAGGAGTCAGTGAGGTGTCAGATGCAGAGAAGGACAGATGATGGAAAGAAAGTAATGGAAGTTGTTGTGCTTCAGTAAAGACTGTAGACTGCTCATTGGCTGGAGTGTCACATTCCATCTATCTGGAATGTTTGGTGAGAGGTGTTGACAGGTTGACACTTTCCCCCCATCTCTTTCAGTGACAGTTTCATAGTAGAAGGACATCACAACTTTTTCCTTCCTATTGATGTGGGGGCCTAAATGCAGGCAATTGTGTCAGCATGTAACTTATTTGCGTGGCCGTCTCGGGGGTTGAAGATCTTTAAAAAAAAAAGAAAAATGTAAAAAGGGCTGTGGCTCGTCTCTTTGGCAAGTTTAGTCCCAATCACTACCAAAGCAAGGCACAAAGCCCCCCAGAGTATCATATTCGTTTTCACAGGCGCCTTTTGCACTGGTTAATATATGTGTTCCTGAGTCCACCATCAGATCAGTTATTAAACAGGGGTATTTTTCATGAAGTGATAGCAGAGAGAAAGCTACTACTCTTCAAGATGAACATCACTACCTGGGTACATGTCCGAAAGACCACCTGGATGAGCCAGAACACTATGGCAAGAATGTTATATAAACCCATAAGGCAAATTGGCACTCACGTTAAAGAGAATTTGACGAAAACGCTGCGCTCCAGCATGCCAACCTTATCCCAGCTGTAAAACATGATGGTGGTAGTATCATGTCTGGAATGTTTGGCTGGAAATGTTCCCAAGTTGACTGGTTGTCCCCCTATGGTCAGTGCCAGTTACATGGTAATAGGGCATCACATGTATACATTGGAGGCAGTGTCGGTGTGTGACTTTGTGTGTTCATGTGTTATTTTGGAGATGGTGAATATGTGACAGAAGTTGAAGGTTGTGGCTTCATCCCTTGGCAAATTTAGGGCTCAACAAAAATCCCCAGGGTAAGACAGATCACTCAGGCTAACATCAGAGCATTTGTAAGCTGCCATCAGACCAACCCTGACGAGAACACTAGGATGATAGCAGCGAGGAAGCTACTACTCTCCAAGAAGAATATTACTACATCTTATACAGACCACGTAGATCAGCCAAAAACTAGTATCCCAGTTGTGAAACACAGTGGTGGTAGTGTCGTATCTGAAATGTTTTAATAAGCTTGTGATTTTTGTCGTTTCCCACACTTTCAGCACTAGCTTTGTCTTTTTTTTTTTCATGCTTATTAATATGGGAGCCCGAAGCCAAGAAATGATTTCAGTGTGTGACTTTTTGTGGTTATTTGTGCAGTTATCCTGGGGGGTGAAGATACGGAAAAAACTGAAGACTGTGGCTCCGTTCCTTGGCAAGTTCAGGCCCCTGGTGGGGCAATGCTGCCATCAGTGCACCCCGGAGAGTCTGGTGAGTGTGTTTTGTGCCTTACAAAAACCTGAACCAAAAAATAATATGAAAGCTTATCGATTAGGAGTGCATTATGAGTACAAAGTTTTTGGGCTGAGAATTTTCAGATGCTGGCTTTATACAGCGTTATCAAGGGAAGACATAAAAGTGATTTGGAGCACGAGTAAACATGTTGTTTACTGGTTGGGAAAAAAACAGCAGTTAGGAGAAGACAGCAAAAATAATGAACCCTCTAGAGGTTCCTTCCCCACCACTCTTATCACAAGGTTTTGGCGAGGCGGCGGATGACTAAGCTCGTTTTCTAGAAGCTCGGCGTCCCTGTGGAAGTATCATGCGTGGTGGTCGGATGTGGAAGTAATGGAGCCTTAATTAGATGGTTATTGGTTCGAATCCCCAGGTGTGTCAGGGTTTTAATCTCGGCTACTCTAGCGTCTCTGGGGACCTGAATTCTATTTCAGATGTCTAATGTATCAGTTCCTGTCTAGACGCTTTCATTTCAGAATTGACGCATGAAAAACAGCTGGACCCTCTATGTATTGCTAATAATTGGTTTTTGTTCGCTGAACTGATTAAAATGATGGCGGAAACATGACTCTGCATGTTTTGACCAAAGCTTTTACTTCTGTCTTTCAGGATCAGAAGCTACTGCGAAAAACGCCATCACTCGGCTACCAGAATCTTCTCTGTGTGAATGAAACACACACCAGGTAAGAATCTTGTTGATCCCCCGTCTACAAGTGAGCAAACCGGTGAAGAACAACACCTACAGTGTTTGTTATTTTGAGGGATTAGTTAAAAAGGAACTTCAGGACGTAAAAGGAAAGTGCTACATTTGACAAATCAAACAGCCCCCAGCTGTGAAACATGGCGGTGGTAGTATCAAGTCTAAAATATGTGGAGTGATGTTGACAGGTTGACTGTTGTTTTCTTTTTCCTCAAGTTCGGTGTGGTTTCAGTGTAAAAGTGCATCACAGGTGTAAAATGTTATGTGACTGTCACTCGTCAGGGCTCTTCACCTGCCTCCAACAAATCGGGGGACTACACTTCCCATAATCCTCCTCCAGGATCTGGTTCCGTGCTCGGCTTTGCCTGCTTTCCATTCACTTTATGTACATACATCTGCTGCTTGTCAGTATAACTTGCGAAGTATTGCCAACTCTCCAAGTGTTCTCTTTTGTACCCTTTGTAAAATTAAAAAATAAGGAATGAAAGAATAAGAAATGCAGTTTTGGGTCAGGAATGAAAATTCACTAATGACATTGGTATTTGCCCTTTGGTACACATGTACTGACATTTCGTTTTCTGGACAGCTTAGGATAAGCTTTATGAAAGGACCGCGTCTTCCCCCAGTCGAGGGGCGTATCCCTGTGATAATGCAATAATGGTACCACAGTCAAAGTTAAAATGTCACTTCTCCTCCGACTTTCCACTCAGCAGTGAAGGAATCCTGATCTTAAAGGCTCTGCCCCTTTAGAATGATGACGAATTAAAAACGTAAAAGCCCCTCTTTGCCTGTATGTTCTCGCCTGCTGCTCCGGTTCTGTGCATTCGGAGCCGATTGTGTTTTCATTTTCACAGCCGTCTACCTGTCAGTCAGCCCATCAGGGCAGGACAGCAGCGGGCTAAGACGACAAGGTGCTTTATCTGAGGAAAGGCGGTTGAAGTGCTTATACAAGCAATTCACGGATTAGCTGGTGGGGTGGAGTGGAGCAATATGACGGAGCAGAATCATCGCCTGCTAATATTAGTTAGTCATATAACTGCCCAGCTAATGAGTTTCTGCTTAGTCATACTGCTGAGAGACCTTTTATTCTAAATTAAGTCATGCCCAGTTTCACTTGTTATTCACCCCCCCCAATCACACAGTGCTACCAAGCTGAGAGGTGAAGGCTAGCATGTGACACATGAAGCTCCATCACATCCAGCATTCCTGTGATAGCACTACTGAGATTCATTCTCAGAGCATCCATGTAAAGCAGGGGGCTGTGGGCACCGTGATTCTGGACAGCCGGATTAGTCTTCCTGCTCAGACACACCTGATTGACCTCATCAGGTAATTATCAGGTTTAGTTTATGGACACCAAATTGTGCTGGACTTGAGCATTTAAATCAGGTAAAGTGTCCCATCTAGGCTTAAGCTCATGGGGTCGTGTTTGAGGGTTGTCCTGGTCAGACATATAAGACTTTCTTCAATTCTGAGTGTGATGAGAACTGATGGAGTGCGTTCAATTACAGCGTTCAAATTTCTCTAGCCCCCTGGTACCAAGATTAGGCACCGGGCAGGACCAGGTGCAGTGCATGAGTGCATGATGCTTTTAAATAGGTAGGTTTTTTTTTTTTGGTCCATATGTAAAATGGCATATTAAAAATGTTGTCCACATACGAAATGGAATAAAACAGAGCTTCTGCTAAACTACTTCCAGAGTGAAGATCTTCAGAGTCTCATGTCATGTCAAGCGTGTACCGTCGAGCGTGCCACTGAGTATACGCTGCAGTCTCCTTTGGTTACATTCAGTGGTTTATAGCCAAAATAGTGCTTGTTTACTGTGCACTGAAGAACCGAGGTGTCAGAGTACGATACAGAGGCCACTTCTACATCCAGCACTCCCACCACTCAGGGGCTGCGTCCCAAACCCTACACAACACCACTAAATAGGTGGCACCGCTAAAACTGCATTAACTAGTGTAGCAGGTGAAGTATATAAGTGCGTGGGTTGGGGCGCAGCCAGGCTTCTGATTAACATGGCCTTAGGGTTGTGTCGTTACCTGCTGGTTTGGCTGCTGTTGACAGCGCATTTTATCGTTTCTGTGTTCAGTGCTCACGTGAAGGAACCCCGCCCCCGTGTACATGTGGGCAAGGCCACAGTGTGGTAGAATTAATAGAAGAATAGAATTATAGAACGGATGGAAGTGAATGGAGTTGTTTGCCGAGTCCAGTGTAATTCTGCTGTTAAGTTATTTGTGGATTTAATTAAACACAATTTTTTTTATTAACTGTTTTGTTTGCTTATACTTCTGCTAAAAGTAATAATAATGGTGCTGACTATGATGATGATGATATATTATTTTTAATAGTGTAAGTAGTAGAGTAAGTGGTTTGTGATGATTGGAATTGATCAGTTTTGGTGCACTTGTAAATCTTCACCATCCAGGGTAAAAACTTTCATCTCCAAAACAGTAACGTTACAGGTGAAAACCTTCGTAACTTTCTGTGTGAGTTCTTGTAAAGTGATTTCTTGTTTCATCTGGCTCCACTTAGAGAAGACGGCCTGGCTAGTGACCCCCAGGGTTATTGAGTGTAAGACCCCTGTTGTCGATGATATCTGTCTATGGGATGGCCAACTGGTCCTTTGATGAGTTCTGCGCTGCCATTGCCAGTATTACCATGGCTGCTCGTGCTAGAATGGAGTGGCTCTCCTGCGGCCGCGTGCGATGACTTCACGCACTTGATTAGAGCAGATAAATAGGATTTGGCTCTCGCACATCTCAAATCCGGAGACAAGAGGGCTTTTCGTCAAATGTTCAATTTCTGCGCGTTTCATTTCTCTCCACTTCAAAAGGCCTCAGCACACCCACACTGGTGCTCATGTCAGGGCTTTTGATGTGTCCCGAACCGAATGAGAGAGAACAAAATGAAAACACATGTTCACTCATTTAAGGAGCTAATTAATATTCCGGCACTGAAATGTGCCACGGATATGATTGGTTTAGCTCATGCTAATTGAGTCGAGATTGTTTTCATTTAGTCTCATTTGTTGAGGGAACAATGTGTGTGTGTGTGTGTGTGTGTACACACACTATAGTTTAAAAGTTTGGAGTCACTTATCAGGTTAAAATGATGCTGATCATGTACACACATATTTAGTGTTAACTGAAGTATTAAACATTACTAATTATTATTAATTTAACAATATAAAAAAACACAGTAACTAAATGTAAGTAAAAATGGTGGCGGGTAACACTGGGGGCAAAACGCAGCCCACTCAGAGTATAAATGTGGGTGTAGTGATTGTAGTGGGGTAAGTTTTCATCAGAAAGTTAAATATACAGGTCTGAAGATGGATCAGTTTTAGAGGATCAGTTTTAGAGTGAAATAGCCGAGGGGAGCTAACAGCTAGGCTAACCGTATCTCAGGTGAACTGAGCAGCGTTAGCAGCAGCTAGCTCTAAACAGTGGATACAGTAATAACAGCTCTGAGGTAAATGTGGGTGTAGTGATGGTAGTAGGGTGTGTGTTCATCAGAATGAGTCTCAGAAAGTTAAATACACAGGTCTGAAGATTAATAAAAGATGAACGCGCTTTAGAGGATCAGTTTTAGAGTGAAATAGCCGAGGGAAGCTAACAGCTAGGCTAACCGTATCTCAGGTGAACTGAGCAGCGTTAGCAGCGGCTAGCTCTAAACAGTGGATACAGTAATAACAGCTCTGAGGTAAATGTGAGGTAACTGGTCATGATACCTAACTGAAATATGCAGTGTGCAGTACAGTTTGTGCCTTTTTGAATACGTCCAAAAGGCCTTGTGTCCCTCACCTCCACCCCTACCGCACCATCTGCAGGAACTGTGTGAGGATATTCAAGCTGCATGGGATGGATTATCACAGGACACCATTTGGAACCTCCATACCGAGACGTCTGGCACGTTGTGTAGCAAACATGGCGGCTCAACACCATACTGAGAGACAGTACTTCTGAATGCGTAGCTCAATAAATATTCCCTCAGGTGTTTTATTTATTTATTTATTTTTTTGGGTGGGTCGTTATACTAGTCATTGTTGGCAATTACAGCTTCAAGATGTGTACAGTAAACTGTCTTCAGTTCCCCAACATTAGAAGGGTCCAGCTGATCCAGTCCTCTATGCTTTTAAGTTGAGCCGAGTTAGCTAGACTGTATGCTTGGCGTTGGAAACTTCCGTCTTGTGGAAACTTATAGCTCTTCCTTACCATAACGCCTCTATACCAGCGCATGTAATGGTTCTCCGTACTTCAGTGTGGGTCTCCCTAAACATGTTCAGCAAGCAGAGCAGGAATTACTTCTTCATTCTTCCCTGTGGTGTTAGGGTCGTATATAAAACTGAGCACATCTAAAACATTGCGTTCGCTTGCCTGTTCGTGTGTTCCAGGTACCGCGGATGGCTGGTCAGGAGAGTGTGCTGCGTGCTGTATGTTTTGGGCCGTACGGCTCATGCCAGTTCTGCGGGAGACAGAGTGAACCGGGTCTACAGCAGAGACAGGTGCAGTACAGTGGCTGTGAATGTGCACTTCTACAGTGATCTCTTATTATATTTCCTCTCTCCCATAAAATACAGTCAAGATGAGTTCAGGCTGTCGCAATGGGCAGCCTCCAATCTCACTCAGCGGTATCACTCAGAAGATGTGCTGGAGACACATTACACCCTCTCAGCGTCGTGACGAACGCCAGGCAGGCAGGAGCTGATTGGACACTTATGTTGATTTGGTGTATTGGACTGTGAGGCAGGAGTGAGCAGTCACACTAGGGTATCATCTGAGGCTGGGGCCACCGAGAGCTCCCTCTCCTCATCTTTCTTTTGTTTCCCTCCGTTCCTCACCTCAGTTCAACTCTTCCGTCACGCATCACACCCTTCCCTTCGCTCCCTTTTATCTGTTTCTCGCCACGGGCCTTAACTTCATCCGAGTCCCTAACGTTATAAATAACTCTTTATAGTCTAAAACAACATTCTCGCTTCAGACGCGCCTCACTCAGGGAGGATAAACAGCCTTCTTTAGGGACGCGGGCGAGTGTGTGCGTGTGATGCCGCAGCGAGGACAGTGTGTGCTTTGTTGACGGGTCAGTGTGCTGTCCTGTGACTCGGTGTGTTGTTTGTGTTTGCGTACATTTTCAGGACCCAAAAAAAAAAAAAAAAAATTAGTTGTGACTTTTTTGTAGGGCTGACCTGCCTTGTGAGCACGGCCGTGTACCGCCATGTATTGGGTGGGCTGGGTAGCTGTCTGGCATCCGAAACAATGCCTGCGCTTGCATCATGTCTAGTCAGCTGCACGCTATTAATAATAAGACATTGCTTCTCATATCGCCTCCGTGATAACTTTACCGAACATTGTGGTGCATGTCAGTGCTGTGCAGCTTGAACAGAAAGGGTTCAGAGGTACTCTGAATGGTTTGTGTTAAATCAACTGAGGTTGTGTTAGAAATTTTCCTCAGCTTTCGTTTCAGGACACATTCTAAACCACGCTGGAGATCATCTTTATTTATGATCCATGTTGTAGTGAGATTTACACATATATGAAATATCCGTGCTCTGTTATGATTAATACTTAATTAGAGGAAGTAAAATGGGTGTTCTGTTGTACATCAGCTGTTAGCTAAAACCCGTTATGCTCTGTAAGATGTGGATATACAGTGTTTTGGTATCCAGTCTTGTGGCGTGTTGCCTTTTCCAGGTTGTGTAATTGTGGTGATGGTATAAACCCCATATCTGTGTGTGTGTGTGTGTGTGTGTGCGTGTGTGTGTGTGTGTGTGTGTGTGTCTCTGTGTGTGTGTGTGTGTGTGTGTGTGTGTCTGTGTGTGTCTGTGTGTTTGTAGACTGATGCCGGTGCTCTCTGCAGGAGAGAGGGATGTAAAGGAGGAGGAGGAGAGGACTGGCAGCATTGCGTCTGTGGTTCAGACTGTCGTGTCCCCGACTCTCTTAAGGTCTGACCATCAGAACTGCCTCAGAACCCCCAATACTGTAACCCCTACTCCAGCTGTCACTGACCATCTCTCTCTCTCTCTCTCTCTCTCTCTCTCTGTCTCTCTCTCTCTCTCTCACTCTCTCTCTCTCTCTCTCTCTCTCTCTCTCTCTCTCTCTCTCTCTCTCTCACTCTCACTCTCTCTCTCTCTCTCTCTCTCTCTCTCTCTCTCTCTCTCTCTCTCTCTCTCTCTCTCTCTCTCTCTCTCTCTCTCTCTCTCTCTCTCTCTCACTCTCACTCTCACTCTCTCTCTCTCTGTCTCTCTCTCTCTCTCTCTCTCTCTCTCTCTCTCTCTCTGTCTCTCTCTCTCTCTCTCTCTCTTTCCCTCTTTCCCTCTCTCTCTCTCTCTTTCCCTCTCTCTCTCTCTCTGTCTCTGTTTTTCTTTTTCTCACTTAATTGCTTAATTACTGTTACTGTGTCTCTTTTTTTCATTCTCTCTTGCTTTTTTGTCCCACACTTTTTTACAATTTCTTTTCTTTTCTCTTTGCTGTTGTTGTGCTTCTATCTTTCATTTCGCTTCCTTTTTTTCTTGTCTTTCTTTGTTTTTCTACTTTCTCTTTATTTCCTTCTCTTTATCTTTATGGCTCCATTTCACTCTTTATCTTTTGTTTCTTTTCTGTCTTCGCTATTTTTTGTTGTGTCTGTACTACTTCTTTTGTTGTTGTTGTTTTATCCCCCCCCTCTCTCTCTTTCTCTCTCTCTCTGTCTTTGTCTCTGTCTCTCTCTCTCTCTCTCTCTCTCTCTCTCTCTCTCTCTCTCTCTCTCTCTCTCTCTCTCTCTCAGGTTGCTCGGTTGGGTGTTGTTAAAGGTGTTCAGATTAATGTTCTACAGTGTGCAGATAAATCTGAATCAGCTGGCCGCTCTTCACAAAGCCACACAGCTGGTATGTTGCTCATCACCTTACCTTCCCCTCCTTCACACTCCTCCATGCGTCTTTCTCTCCTTTTCTTACTGCTCTTCAGCCCTTTTTGCTCGTCCACTCACCCCACGCTGCAGCCCTATCATGCCTCATCACTCACACATCCTGCTCATCTCTCACTCCATTTCTCCTTCGTTCTTATCAGGCACAGCGTTTTTCCTCCCGGTTCTTCTCTCGGCCTTCATTGCTCATGCTCGTAGAGTCTTGTTCTGTATTATTGAATATGAGAGTTGGGAGTTAATTCCTCCGCCTGTTCCTGTTTGCTCCACTAACATTGTTTACTTGTATCCGATGTGTCACACTGTACTGTTCATTAGTCATGCACTGTGCTGGGATACATGTGTGGAGTCATTTCATTAATGGCCTTCTAATTACTCGTTGTCATGGTCACAAGCAGAAGTCAAAACTCACATGCGTAGGTATACAACGAGCCAGAGCAAGAGTCCAGAATAGCAGAACACAGGGAACAGCTTGTTAGTGTGCAGAGAGATACTGAATACAATATGGATGAACTGTCCTATTAAAGGACCGATATGTATATGTGAGTTACAGAGGATGAGAGGATGGTCTTTTGGAGGTCTGTCTGTGTGTGTGTGTGTGTGTCTGTGTATGTATCTGTGTCTGTGTGTGTGTCTGTGTATGTATCTGTGTCTGTGTGTGTGTGTGTGTCTCTGTCTGTGTGTGTGCGTGTCTCTGTGTGTGTGTGTGTGTGTGTGTCTATGTGAGTGTGT
>JAMWET010003603.1:0-22500 GCA_024036415.1 Prochilodus magdalenae | reverse complement strand
TGATGTAATCAAATAAAATAGGAGCATCCAAGAAAGGCAGAGTTCTTCACGAGTAATGATGTGACCGGACTTGTTATTTAAAGTGACAGTCACTTCAGGCTCCTGCAGATGGCGCTGAATGAGGATGATGGGGCTATAAATACCTGTGGGGTGTGAGTGACGGGATCCATAGATTGAGAAGAGGTGCTACAGTGCAGGGAATGTCTCGTTCCATGTGTGGAAAATGGCTCCAGAGCAGATGTTAATGATTGGCTAAAAGGAGGGACTGAGCATGTGGGCGTGGCCAAAGACCACAGTGTGAAGGAAGTAGCTGAATCTGCAGGTGTATGGAAGCGTACGGTCATACGGGTCTACCAGCAGTGTCTACAATCCCAGTCTACAGGGAATTCTCCTCGGAATTCTGTCAGGGGTAGGCATCCACCAAATCTGACCCGAATACACAATGCTTTGATGCTAGAGTGTCTGAACACTGATGTGGCCCACATCCAGAAACTTGTCCAGTCCATGCCAAATCCAGTCGCAGCTGTTTCTGGTGCTCGTGGAAATTTTCCATACTATCATTTTAATCCGCTGAGCATATTAATAAAAAGTGCAGTAATCTACGCAAATCTCTGCTACGTCAAAAACAAAAATGTTCAACCCCTCATTTTGGACCATGTTATAGACATTATATTTGGGATGAGTTTATACTTACAGAAGTACAGTGACATTAAATTAGGATCCGTTATTGTACCATTCTCAATTTTATACAGGCCAAACAGAAATGAATAATGACTGCTTTCTGTTTTTTTGTGACTTTCAGTTTTTACAAAGTGAGTTTTTTTTAATACCACATGAGTTTGTTTTCATCCTTGGATTCCAATATGTTAGCAGACCCACACCGGTGTGTTAAGAGTGGGGGGAAAAAAATCACACTGTTTAAAAGACAGCCCTACCCTGGGAAAAAGGCCAGCGCTTCAATCTTTCATGTGTTTGTGCCTAAAGGGTTTCAGTACGTGCTTTTAACAATAGTCTGACAAAGGAAACCTTATTTAGGCGAGACCTGCTCCTCTTGGAAAGGAAGACACTTTGATGAAAATGAAGCTGGGGCTCAGATCTTCGGCTCTTCACTACCCGTTAATAGGCAGTTCTGTGTCTTGTTTGCGTGAGTCGTCAGTCCCTCCAGGAATTTGCAAAAACATATTAATGCAAATTCACCCATCCTTCAGTGTTTGCAGAAGCCCACAGTTTTGTCCATGGCACTGTTAAACCTGTTCCTTTCTGAAGTGCTGTAGCAGTTAGCTTGCAGCGTTTTGTGCTCATCAGAGAACCATGAATAACACAGAGCCAACCAATATATCAGTTAAGGACAAGGAACAGCTCACTGACATACCAAACGTCATGGCTTAGCAGTATCGAAACTGATTATCGAGTGACTGTACCGCAAGACAGCTTGGGAACGCCCACTCTGCCACTCATTAACCAGTCCATCAGTCAGACTGTCTGTCAGTTAACCAAGTGTCAACTGACTGAACAGCTGACCAGTCTTGCTTTCTATACCAGCCAATCAGTCTGTCAGTCAACTGACCAACTGGTCTGTCTGTATCAACTGACTGAAGAGCTTACTGGTCTACCTATCTACACAACCAATCAGTCCGTCAGTCAACTGACCAATTGGTCTGTCTGTCTATCTGTATCAGCTGACTGAAGAGCTTACTGGTCTACCTATTTACACAAATGATTAGTCTGTTTGTCTGTCAGTCAGTCAGCTGACCCAACTGGTCTGTCTGTATATCAACTGACTGAACAGCTGACTGGTCTACTTATCTACACCAACCAATCAGTCAGTCTTTCTGTCTATGTCTGTCAACTGACTGACAGCTGACTGGTCTACCTATCTACATCAACTGACCAACTGGTTTGTTCATCTATATTGACCAACCAACCAGCTGGTCTGTCTAGCTACATAAACTGATCAACTGACATCCATCAATCTACATTCCCGGTTCCTCAACTAACCTACATAATCTAAATAGATATATAGTGCAGTGGATAACACCACCACATGCACGCCGTCACCCCCTGTGGGAGACTGGGGTTTGATTCCCGCTCTCGGTGACTATGCTGTGCTACACCAATAAGAGTCCTTGGGCAAGACTCCTAACACTACACTGGTCTATCTATAATATGACTAACCTTGTAAGTCGCTCTGGATAAAAGCATCAGCTAAATGCCGTAAATGTAAAACAACAATCAATATACACCAGCCGACCAATCAGCATCCAGTTTGTCTGTCTGTCTATCTACAGCCGTCAACTGACCAATTGGTCTATCTGCCTACATAGACTGACTGAATAACTGACACGGTTATCTGACCAACCAGTAGGTCTATCGATCTATGTTAACTGACAGACCACTCTAGTAGTCTACATCGACTGACCAACCAACTTTTTGAGACATAAATAATACACCACTATCACGATATATTGATTGTTTACATCTATGTAAAATGTACATTGGAAAATATGAATATTTAAAATGTATATCACATGTATATGATAAATGTATACAGTGTTAATGTGAGGTATATAGAACTAGGTGCTTTATTTTAAGGGAATCATTGTGAAATTCCACATGTGCTGTCTGTATAGGATTGTGCAGTAATGTCATTTGAGGAAGCCAAGTCAAGACGTGAGCTCAGAACAGGTCAGCGCCCTCCAGCTGCCGCTTTAGATCGAGCAGGCTGGTTTTGATCGAGTCCAGGCTCGTTATTGGCCGTGGACACAGAGAGTGCTCGAGGGTCTAGTGTGTGTTTGTCATTGTGTCTTTGTGCTGTAAGTGCTCCAGAGGACAGCTCTCCAAAACAAGCTCAAAAACAAAAGTTCATGACCATTCATGTGGTGTGAAGTGTGGTTAAGAGCGGTGCTCATGCGTGCTCAGTAATGAAGGGCCGTTCACTCTTTTGTGTGTCGCAGAATGGCCCGCTGGTGTACGTGTACGTTCGTCAAAGTGCTTTGGATCAAGCTTTGATCTCCCTAACTCTCTTCTGTCACAACCTGCGAGTTCCCTACAGCGTCTGCCCAGTCCAGGTCCGGCATGGCTGGATAAGGTAAACAAGCACGCACCAACACACCGGGAGCGGACGGTAAGTGCGCAGCTTATCTGTTTGTTTATCCTGGTCGGGCGAATTGAGTTTTGGCATATTCAGTCTAAAATGCCAGCTCTGTTGTCCAAAGGAAAAGCCGTCCAGGAGGCTTCGGTGCGGTGGCTAGTAGAATTTACTCTGCAGATCCTCATTCTCAGCCTCGCATTAAGCCGAGGTGGTCATTTTCACTGCGTTTGAGAATTTGAGATGTGGTCGTTTGGATAAATAAACCCCCCCAAGTTAAAGTCTCTCTTCAGTAAGCAATACAGAAACTTTACAGTGGAACTTTAAAGGGACTTCAGACACTGATCATCGTGTTTGGCTGACAGTGGCACGCTGTCCAGCATCCACTCTATAAGTTTGATAACCGTAAATCATTTACTGCTAGCCGGCAGCAGTATTGGACAGGCCCATTTGAATGATCTCATTAATTTCAGCACACGCTAAGCGCTTAGCGCAGCACTTTTTAAAGCACTTATCAAGGCACATATTACTTTTGCCCGTGCATGCTGGTCTGCGCATTAAACAGTGCATTCTTTGAGTACATAAATAAGGCAGAAATATAAAGGAAAGCTCCGAGCCAGTGCGGTGGAGCAGATGGGGAATGCGCATTTACACACTGTAGCGAGTAAATGAAGCTCAATTCCACACAGATTGGATTTTAGTTATTGGCGAAGTCGTAGGACTAATTAATAGCTGCTTACTCAAATTGCACTGTTGGGAACGCCATAACATATTCAGTCTCAGATGTGCTACATAAACATGCTTGGAAGTTAATGCTCTTAAGACGCCCTGCTTAAATGTTCTCAGATTTATAATGAGCATGAGCAGATTTCGCTTGAGATGGTGGACGCAGGCGTCATTAATAAGTGCTGAATGCATTACATATGTTTATGGACCATCTGCAGCTTAAGAGTAGCCCCGTATCTCTGAAGTGTTACTTTTACAACAGAAGGAAAAAATATTTGAAAACTGCATAGGCTGATGATGTATGGCCGATGTAGTGCACTTACTAAGCCTTATAGGCCCTATACCATATCTTATTTCCAGTCCATTTTTAAATATATATATGGTAAATAAACTGATTCTTGTGGAAACCAGTACATTTTTATACACTCTCTGGCCAAAAGTATGTGGACATACCTTCTAATAATTGAGGTTTAGTGTTTCTGCCATAGCCATTGCTACTAAGTGTAAAACATCAAGCATGCAGCCTTACAGTCTCTACAAACTCCTTGATTGATAGGTAGGTAGGTAGGTAGGTAGGTAGATAGAGAGATGGAGGCAGAGAGAGAGAGAGATAGATAGGTAGCTAGAGAGAGAGAGATAGGTAGGTAGGTAGATTGAGAGAGAGAGAGGTAGGCAGGTAGGTATGTAGATAGAGAGAGAGAGTTAGGTAGGTAGATAGAGAGAGATAGATAGGTAGGTAGGTAGAGAGAGATAGGTAGGTAGGTAGAGAGAGATAGGTAGGTAGGTAGAGAGAGATAGGTAGGTAGGTAGGTAGAGAGAGATAGGTAGGTAGGTAGAGAGAGATAGGTAGGTAGGTAGAGAGAAAGAGATAGATAGGTAGGTAGAGAGAGAGATAGATAGGTAGGAAGGTAGGTAGGTAGGTAGATAGATAGAGAGAGAGAGATAGATAGGTAGATAGAGAGAGAGAGATAGGTAGGTAGGTAGGTAGATTAAGAGAGAGAGATAGATAGATAGATAGGTAGGTAGAGAGAGAGAGAGATAGGTAGGAAGGTAGGTAGGTAGGTAGATAGATAGAGAGAGAGAGATAGATAGGTAGATAGAGAGAGAGAGATAGGTAGGTAGGTAGGTAGATTAAGAGAGAGAGATAGGTAGGTAGGTATGTAGATAGAGAGAGATAGATAGATAGATAGGTAGGTAGAGAGAGAGAGAGATAGGTAGGTAGGTAGGTAGGTAGGTAGTTAGATAGAGAGAGAGATAGCTAGATAGGTAGGTAGCTAGAGAGAGAGATAGATAGGTAGGTAGATAGAGAGAGAGAGATAGATAGATAGACAGACAGACACATACATACTTTATTGAGCCTGAAGGAACTTTAGCAGCCAGTAGCAGTTACACAATACAGCACAGGGACAAAGTGTTGTACGGTATGAACATAAGTAAATAAGTGCCAGCTCAGCAAAAAATTATTATTAACTGTGAACTATAAATAAAACCTTTGGCTATAGATCAGTACCTCTCACTTATTACAGTGAAGCAAGAATATATACAAGAAAGTCTATCTACAAAAATACACATATCAGTCTAGATGACAAATAGAAAAAATGTAAAAATATGCATTAAAATGCTGGACATCAAAAGGCAGTGCAACAATAAAATGTAAAAGGGCGCAGGTATCAGCATATATCAGCAGGAAAAGACTATACTGAATGAACATCATAAATATGTGCATCTATTTATATTTAAGTAAAGTGTCCAGAGGATCCCGGAGTGCAGGATATACAGTACAGTGTAACAGTGCAGATTAATAAACCTGAGATTTGACAGGCCCCACTGGGAAGAGTTGAAGCGCCTGATGGCTCTCGGGACAAAGGATCACTTGAGTCTGTCCGTGGAGCAGCTCTGTGACAGCAGCCTGCCACTGACCTTGCTCCTTTTGTCCATGATGATGGTGTGCAGTAGGTGCCCATCATCATCCATAATAGACAGCAGTTTGCGCAGCGTCCTTCTCTCCGCCACCTTCACCACACAGTCCAGCTCCACACCAACAACTGACCCTGCTCGCCTGACCAGCTTGTCCCGTCGGATCTCTTCCCTCTTTTTAATGCTTGCTCCCAGCACACCACAGCATTAGAGACAGCTGGACACCACAGTGTGATAGAACATCTGCAAGAGCTTCCTACAGAAGGACCTCAGCCTCCTTAGAAGGTAGAGCCCTCTGTGCCCCACTGTACAGTGTGGCTGACCAGTCCATCCTTTCATCCAGGTGCAGTCAGAGATGCCTGTAGGTCTTAATCATCTCTGCTTCAACCCCTACAATAGAGACTGGCCATGTGAGTGAATAGAGACTGGTGCTGAGCATAGAGCATGAACAACACCTCTCCTGTGCTGAGGTCCAAACTACCTTTGGAAGCAACATCAGCATGAAGATTGTGCTTTAGTGGCTTCGTAAGATTTCCATGGATAAGCAGCTGCATGCGAGTTGAGGTCTCTATCTGAGTACATGGTGCCAACGGTAAAGTGTGTAGGAGGGTGAGGGTCTGGGGCTGTTTTC
Organism: Prochilodus magdalenae; assembly: GCA_024036415.1. Lineage (NCBI taxonomy): Eukaryota > Metazoa > Chordata > Actinopteri > Characiformes > Prochilodontidae > Prochilodus > Prochilodus magdalenae. The sequence goes on along the minus strand of JAMWET010003603.1, from coordinate 16,138 downwards.
AGGGTTTGGGCTGCTTAGTTTCAGCGAAGGGTGATGTTAATGCTACAGCATGCAGTTTTACACTGTTATGTGCTTCCAACTGTGTGGCCACAGCTTGGGGTATCCACCCTTACTGTTCTAGTACCAACTGAGCTCCATAGAGACATGGTTTGATGAGTTTGGCATGGAGGAACTCCAGAACCCCATTTTGGAATGAACTGTAACGTTGATGGTAAGCCAGGCCTTCTCATCCTACATCAGTGCCTGACACAAATGCTTTTTTGAATGAATAGGCTCAAATTCCCACAGTCTCAAGGCCATTCCTCAAGAGTGTAGGTTGTTATAACCTCAGCTAGGGGGCCATCTCCATACTAATGCTCACAGGTTTGGAAAGGGGCGTCCGACAAGCTCTTAAGTGTGATGGTCAGGTTTCCACATAATCTTGGCCACATTGTGTATCCCTATATCCTGCCAGCAGTTGAACTGATTGTTGTCAGTTGTTCTCAAACGGACCGTCTGTTCTTGTAACATGTATTTATTCCAGGGAATATTTGGACCGTTTCTGTTGGTTCTGTCTTCATGAAATTGTCACACAAACAAAAAAAAGCATAGTTCAGTTCCCTTATGTGAGAGCATTGATATGCAGGTTATCCTGCCCTTGGTTCTAATGAAGCTTAATGATGCAAAATTGATTGCAGAGTTGGATTTTTTTTTTTCAGGCCCAGCATAATGTCATTCATTCCGAACCATAAATCAGCATAAATTTAATTCTTGAGTGTGTATTAGTTTGACTGACACTTTGATTCTGCCTCTTCAGGGCCGTTCTTCAGAAACTTGGCATCATCTTACTCCCCCGTCATACAGCCACGGAGCAGCAGGCAGAAATGGACAGCTCGTACTCGCTCATCATGAGCTCTGTGAGTCTTGTACATTATTTTCAGCTGTGTTGAAGCCTGAAGAGTAGAATGAGCCCACTCCAAGGCCATGCTAACCGAAGGACCTGTTTGATTGATTACTTTAAAACACATAGAGTTAGAGTTAGCAAAAAACTCAGCACCCAAATTGAGCGCAGTTCCGTCTCGGAAAGTTACTGATGCTGCATTTGTTGTTGATGCCTGCTGACTCCCGAGGCAGCATGATCTTTCAGCTTGGTATGTTTGACTGGTGAAGGAGAGCGGTGTGGGTGTTTCAGTTTGACATGAGCTGCAGTAATTAGACTCGTTATGATGATATCTAGGAAGTATATACAGTTTAGGTATGGCAAGGGAAGACCTTTGGTTAGTGGACAAGGGTGGATTTTAATGCAAACTGCATTATTAAATAGCTGGAATTTAAAGGGCCGTTTTTCTCCCCACATCCAGTCAATAATCAGAAATTTGGTGCTGCTGTTAATTATTTTATTAAAATGTTTATAGTTCTTAGGCATATACAGGGGTTGGACAATGAAACTGAAACACCTGTCATGTTAGTGTGGGAGGTCTCATGGCTAAATTGGACCAGCCTGGTGGCCAATCTTCATTAACTGCACATTGCACCAGTAAGAGCAGAGTGTGAAGGTTCAGTTAGCAGGTAAGAGCACAGTTCTGCTCAAAATACTGCAATGCACACAACATTATGGGGGACATACCAGAGTTCAAAAGAGGACAGACTGTTGGTGCACGTCTTGCTGGCGCATCTGTGACCAAGACAGCAAGTCTTTGTGATGTATCAAGAGCCACGGTATCCAGGGTAATGTCAGCATACCACCAAGAAGGACCAACCTCCACCAGCATCATGTAGTGACCTGGCCACTATCCTGCAAGAAGAATGGCTTAAACTCCCTCTGACCACTGTGCAGGACGCAGTATACAGTGGGGAAAATAAGTATTTAGTCAGTCACCAATTGTGCAAGTTGTCCCACTTAAAAAGATGAGAGAGGCCTGTAATTGACATCATAGGTAGACCTCAACTATGAGAGACAAAATGTGGAAAAAAATTGAGAAAGTCATTTTGTCTGATTTTTAAAGAATTTATTTGCAAATAATGGTGGAAAATAAGTATTTGGTCAATAACAAACAAGCAAGATTTCTGGCTGTCACAGACCTGTAACTTCTTTTTTAAGAGGCTCCTCTTTCCCCCACTCATTACCTGTATTAATGGCACCTGTTTGAAGTCGTTAACAGTATAAAAGACACCTGCCTACAACCTCAAACACTCACACTCCAAACTCCACTATGGTGAAGACGAAAGAGCTGTCGGAGGACACCAGAAACCGAATTGTAGACCTGCACCAGGCTGGGAAGACTGAATCTGCAATAGGCAAGCAGCTTGATGTGAAGAAATCTACTGTGGGAGCAATAATCAGAAAATGGAAAGACCTACAAGACCACTACTACTATCATTCTCCCTCGATCTGGGGCTCCACGCAAGATCTCAAGCCCGTGGGGGGGTCAAAATGATCACAAGAACGGTAAGGAAAAAATCCCAGAACCACAAGGGGGGATCTAGTGAATGACCTGCAGGAAGCTGGGACCAACGTTACAAAGGGCTACCATCAGCAACACACTACGACGCCAGGGACTCAGATCTTGCAGTGCCAGACGTGTCCCCCTGCTTAAGCCAGTCCATATCCAGGCACGTCTGAAGTTTGCTAGAGAAGCTTTGGATGTTCCAGAAGAGTATTGGGAGAGAATGTCATATGGTCAGATGAAACCAAAGTAGAACTATTTGGTAAAAAACACAACTCGTCGTGTTTGGAGGAAAGTGAATGCGGAGTTGCATCCAAAGAACACCATACCCACTGTGAAGCATGGGGGTGGCAACATCATGCTTTGGGGCTGTTTCTCTGCAAAGGGACCAGGACGACTGGTCCGTGTACATGAAAGAATGAATGGGGCCATGTATTGTGAGATTTTGGGTGCAAACCTCCTTCCATCAGCAAGGGCAATGAAGATGAAACGTGGCTGGGTCTTTCAGCATGACAATGATCCCAAGCACACTGCCAGGGCAACAAAGGAGTGGCTTCGTAAGAAACATTTCAAAGTCCTGGAGTGGCCTAGCCAGTCTCCCGATCTCAACCCCATCGAAAACCTTTGGAGGGAGTTGAAAGTCCGTGTTGCCCGCCGACAGCCCCAAAACATCACTGCTCTAGAGGAGATCTGCATGGAGGAATGGGCCAACATACCAGCAACAGTGTGTGCCAACCTTGTGAAGACTTACAGAAAACGTTTGACCTCTGTCATTGCCAACAAAGGATATACAACAAAGTATTGAGATGAACTTTTGTTATTGACCAAATACTTATTTTCCACCATTATTTGCAAATAAATTCTTTAAAAATCAGACAAAATGACTTTCTCAATTTTTTTCCACATTTTGTCTCTCATAGTTGAGGTCTACCTATGATGTCAATTACAGGCCTCTCTCATCTTTTTAAGTGGGACAACTTGCACAATTGGTGACTGACTAAATACTTATTTTCCCCACTGTATGTCATTCCCAAGACCAACTGACGCTGTATTGGCTGCAAAAGGAGGCCCTACACCATACTAATAAATGATTGTGGTCTAAAACCAGGTGTTTCAGTTTCATTGTCCAACCCCTGTATGTTGGAATGTTATTTAATATTACATAAAAGATTTTAGTCCCAAAAGTCTGTATTGGCTGTAAAAGTCACTACACCAGCGGGGAGCGTACCCAGAAGCTAAGCTAAGTTACATGCTGTATTATTCTGTACTGTTGTTGTTAAACTGGCCTTAGGCTGTCTTTATGAACATTTGGGTGATATTTTTAGTTGAAGCTGTAGAAGGTGATCTGTTGTCTTTTTAGTTTTTGAGTTCAAGTGATTCATTTTTTTTTACATCTGGACAAATCAGAAAACATTACACAGACAAAAACAATAATGTAAAAATAATAATAATATAGTGACATATTTAGGGTTTCATTTATCCTTTACTTTTATTAACATGTCCGTTCTTTTCAGGAGCCTTTTCAGTTCAGCTTTAGGTTGTGTTTTCTACTTCTCACAACTTCACTTTAAAATCCGCTCATAGCTGCTTCCTGTGGAGCTCTGTCCAGTATCTGTCACGCAAGGGGGTAGACGAGGAGGCAGGATGTAATCGCAAGTGTTTCATGAAATACAAAAGAAGAAAACAAAACCAAAGATAACAGCGAACAGAGGGGACTAGGAACAGGATTACCAACTCACAGATTAGGGGACAAACAGGTCACAGTTGAGCTAGAACCATGAAACCTGTAAATTGTAGAGCCTTAGTGGAAATAGGCCTGATGGCACATACACACGTGGACAAAATTGTTGGTACCCCTCGGTTAATGAAAGAAAAACCCACAATGGTAACAGAAATAACTTAAATCTGACAAAAGTAATAATAAATAAAAATTCCATAAAAATGAACAAATGAAAGTCAGAAATTATGGTACCCCTGAAAAATGTGATCAAAAGGACATGTTAAATCAAGGTGTGTTCACTAATTAGCATCACAGGTGTCTACAATCTTGTAATCAGTCAGTGGGCCTATATATAGGGCTACAGGTAGTCACTGTGCTGTTTGGTGACAAGGTGTGTCCCACACTCAACATGGACCAGAGGAAGCAAAAGAAAGAGTTGTCTCAGGACATAAAAGAAAAAAAATTATAGACAAGCATGTTAAAGGTAAGGGTATAAGACCATCTCCAAGCAGCTTGATGTTCCTGTGGCTACAGCTGCATATATTATTCAGAAATTTAAGATCCATGGAACTGTAGCCAACCTCCCTGGACGTGAAATCAAAGAGACGGATAATACGAATGGTAACAAAAGAGCCAAGAAAAACTTCTACATAGGTTAAAGGTGAACTTCAAGCTCAATGAACATCAGTGTCAGATCACACCATCCGTCGATGTTTGAGCCAAAGTGGACTTAATGGGAGACGACCAAGGAGGACACCATTGTTGAAAACAAAACATAAAAAAGCCAGACTGGAATTTGCCAAACTACATGTTGGCAAGCCACAAAGCTTCTGGGAGAATGTCCTATGGACAGATGAGACAAAAATGAAACTTTTTGGCAAGGAACATCAGCTCTATGTTCACAGATGAAAAAATTAAGCATATCAAGAAAAGAACACTGCCCCTACTGTGAAACATGGAGGAGGCTCTGTTATGTTCTGGGGCTGCTTTGCTGCATCTGGCACAGGGTGTCTTGGATCTGTGCAGGCTACAAAAAAATTTCAAGACTATCAAGGAATTCTAGAGAGAAATCTGCTGCCCAGTGTCAGAAAGCTTGGTCTCAGTCGCAGGTCATGGGTCTTGCAACAGGATAATGACCCAAAACACACATCTAAAAACACCCAAGAATGGCTAAGAGGAAAACACTGGACTATTCTGAAGTGGCCTTCTATAAGCCCTGACCTAAATCCTATTGAGCATCTTTGGAAGGAGCTGAAACATGCCATCTGGAAAAGGCACCCCTCAAACCTGAGACAACTGGAGCAGTTTGCTCATGAGGAGTGGGCCAAAATACCTGCTGAGAGGTGCAGAAGTCTCACTGACAGATACAGGAATCGTTTGATTGCAGTGATTGCCTCAAAAGGTTGTGCAACAAAATATTCAGTTAAGGGTGCCATCATTTCTGTCCAGGCCTGTTTCAGGAGTTTATTTTTTTAAATAATTCTGTTGAAGCATGGCTGAAACGCAATGTCTGACTTTTGTTCATTTTCATAGAAATTTTATTTATTATTATTTTTGTCAGATTTAAGTTATTTCTGTTACCATTGTGGGTTTTTCTTTCATTAACCGAGGGGTACCAACAATTTTGTCCATGTGTGTACATGGTGTTTCTGAATACTAAGAGTACAAGAGAGGGGATGGACTTTGCTGAAACACGTTGAGGGAAAAAGCACATACAGGAGTTTGAGATGTGCTATGTACTTGCTCAGTAGCCACTCTGAGTCCAGCGGATTCACCAGCGTTAAGAGCCTGATTAGTAGCTGATAAACTTAGCATATTTAACCGGGAATCCCACAGTAGAACCGGATACGAGCCCCTGTGTTTTTCTTTGCTAAATATAAAGCCAGAGTTCATCAGCTGCGACTGTGACGGCAGCGGTAATGCTGTTTAAATGTTCACGAGCAGGAGCAGCAGGTTAATCTGCGATTAAAAGCCTAGGTAAACAAGTCAGTGTAGGTGCAGCGTATGGTCTGAGAAATGAAGAGAGAGAAAATGTGCTATAGCTATCATTGCCGAGCTAGGGCGCTGATCCAGGCTGAGGAGAAAGAGGAGAGAGTACCTGCGCTGTTAAACAAGCAAATGAGCAAGCATTTACAGCTTTAATGCAGATTTCACAGCTCAGGTTTTCTCTAAAGTGGACTTAAGAACCCTTAGAGAGAAGCACCAGAGAGCTTTTAAGCATACGGCTGTGGATCAGTGTTCTCAGTCACGGTGAGCGCTGGGGATTCCTGCTCATTATTGCCAGCAAGTCACCAAACGATGCATCCTCAGTTTTTGAGATGGGGCAAGAGTAACTGTACTTGGTATATGGGTTCTTCAGGTGCAGAATTCAGCTTGGGCAGTGAAAGATGACCACTAACACATTACACTTACTGAGTTACTGTACACCAACACACTACTTACAGTACACTAAAGCATAACACTTACTGAGTTACTGTCCACCAACACTACTTACAGTACACTAACACATTACACTTACTGAGTTACTGTCCACCAACACTACTTACAGTACACTAACACATTATACTTACTGAGTTACTGTCCACCAACACTACTTACAGTACACTAACACATTACACTTACTGAGCTACTGTACACCAACACACTACTTACAGTACACTAACGCATTACACTTACTGAGTTGCTGTAAACCAACACACTACTTACAGTACACTAACACATTACACTTACTGAGTTACTGTACACCAACACACTACTTACAGTACACTAAAGCATAACACTTACTGAGTTACTGTCCACCAACACTACTTACAGTACACTAACACATTACACTTACTGAGTTACTGTCCACCAACACTACTTACAGTACACTAACACATTATACTTACTGAGTTACTGTCCACCAACACTACTTACAGTACACTAACACATTACACTTACTGAGCTACTGTACACCAACACACTACTTACAGTACAGTACACTACTGAACGCATTACACTTACTGAGTTGTGCGTACACCCAACACACTTACTACTTACACCAGTACACTTAACACACATTACACTTACTGAGTTACTGTACACCAACACACACTACTTACAGTACACTAACACATTACACTTACTGAGTTACTGTACACTAACACACTTTACAGTACACTAACTGGGTACACTACTGTCACTAACCAACACTTTATATACGTACACTAACTAATCACGTACACTACACATTACATTACTGAGTTACTGTACACCAAACACACTACTTACAGGTACACTAACACATTACACTTACTGAGTTACTGTACACCCAATCTGACACACCCCTACTTACAGTACACTAACACATTACACTTACTGAGTACATAACAACTCCTTAAGTACTGTTACACCAACACACTACTTACAGTACACTAACGCATTACACTTACTGAGTTACTGTACACCAACACAGTACTTTACAGTGTACACTAACACATTACATTACAGTTTACTGTAGTCCACACTAACAGTACACTAACATTACACTTACTGGGTTACTGTACACCAAACACTACTTACAGTACACTAACACATCTACACTTACTGAGTTACATCTACACCAAACGAGCTTACTGTACACTAACACATTACCACACTGGAGTTACAGTACACATAACGCACTTACAGTACGCTTACTGAGTTAACTGTACACCAACACACTACTTACCAGACACTAACCACATTACACTTACTGAGTTACTGTCCCACACTACAACACTACTACTTACAGTACACCTAACGCACTAACACATTACACTTACTGAGTTACTGTACACCAACACACTACAACGCTACAGAACACATTAACACATTACACTTACTGAGTCACTAACACATTACACTTACTGGGTTACTGTCCACCAACACTACTTACAGTACACTAACACATTACACTTACTGAGTTACTGTACACCAACACACTACTTATTGTACACTAACACATTACACTTACTGAGTTACTGTACACTAACACACTACTTACAGTACACTAACACATTACTCTTACTGAGTTACTGTACACCTACACACTACTTACAGCACACTAACACATTACACTTACTGAGTTACTGTACACCAACACACTACTTACAGCACACTAACGCATTACACTTACTGAGTTACTGTACACCAACACACTACTTACAGTACACTAACACATTACACTTACTGAGTTACTGTACACCGACCCACTACTTACAGCACACTAACGCATTACACTTACTGAGTTACTGTACACCAACACACTACTTACAGCACACTAACGCATTACACTTACTGAGTTACTGTACACCAACACACTACTTACAGTACACTAACACACTACACTTACCGAGTTACTGTACACCAACACGCTACTTACAGCACACTAACACATTACACTTACTGAGTTACTGTACACCAACACACTACTTACAGCACACTAACACATTACACTTACTGAGTTACTGTACACCAACACACTACTTACAGTACACTAACGCATGAAAATGGAAAGGATTTCTCTGGATTCACCTACTACAGTACTTTATACATGCAACTGCAACTTAAATGTTCTAGCATCTTTCTAAATGGTGATTCTGCACACTCTCAGGGTCACATGGAATATGAAGCATGGAATATGAAGCATTCCAGACATTTTTTTAGCCTCCCAGTTTAGCCTCATCTACAGCTGCATTCATCGCACATTGCTTTTTACACGTGATCTAAAGCCCTATGAAGTGAAGAGTCAGCACCAGAATAGAGTCAGCTTTAGTGGCTGACCACACTGATTCAGATGAAGTAGTTGTAGTCAGTAGTTAAAGGAAACACACACGAGTCCTGAGACCTGTTCCTTCAAACTTCTACCTTAGACCTGACATCAGGATGTGCGGCAGAAGTGTCTAACAGGCGTGCATTCGGCATTCCAGTGTTTTAGCGTTTCATCGACTTGCTAGTGGAACTATTAGCACTATGAGTGGAACGCACACCACAGCTAAATGCATGTGTGGTTGTGGTGCGCATAGTGTGTCAGTGTGCGCATGTGTGGTGTGCATTGTGTGCACACTTCGTGTGTGTGGCGCATGTGTGTGTAACGTGCGTGCGTGTGTGTGTGTGGTGTGTGCGTCGCGGTGTGCGCGTTGCATGGCGTGTGCGGCGCGATGGGGGTGTGCCCGCGTGCGTGCCCGCGTGTGTGTGTGTGTGTGTCTGTGTGTGTGTGAAGGGGAGAAAATTGAAGTTTGTCTGGATGAATGCATGAAGCAGCACATCAGCTTATCAGCCTCTTCAGAACGGATTAAACAAACATCTCGCTCCACCATGCTTGTGCGTGCGTGTATGTGCATTTGTGTGTGTGTGTGTGTGTGTGGGTGTGTGTGTGTGTGTGTGTGTGTGTGTATGTGTGTGTGTGTGTGTGTATGTGTGTGTGTGTGTATGTGTGTGGGTGTGTGTGTGTGGACACTATTTTTTGTTTTGTTGTTGCACCATCTATTTTTCATGATGTTGTCATATAAAACTTTGAACACCAGTTTATACCTTTAGGTAAATGGGTTCTCTATGTAAATGGGTTCTCTATGTAAATGGGTTCCTGCAGTGCAGTTTATGTGATGTCATGTAGATATATAAGCCCACCAGAGTCCCCTGTAACTGAGACATACCTAATAGCATGTAATGCCTCCATGAGCACCAATAACAGGTGTGATTGGATTGGGCATGCACTGGACAAGTTCCTGAATGTAGGCCACATGTTGAGACACTCCTGCATCAAAGAATTGCACAGTTGGACCACATTTGGTAGATGCCTTTCCTGGCACAATTCCCGGGAGAATTCCCTGTAGACCCGTATGATAGTACGCTTCCATACAACTGCAGATCCCGCTACTTCCTTCACACTGTGGCCTTTGGTACACCCAAATGCAGTCACTGCTTTTAGCCAGTCATTAACATCTGCTTTGGAGCCACATGAAACGAGACTCCCTGCACTGTAGCACCTCTTCTCAATCTATGGATCCCACATCTCACACCCTGCAGGTATGTATAGAGCCATCATCTGTCTCCAGGAGCCTAACATTACTACCTCCTTAAACACACAAGGTGACTCATTTTTATGTCCGCTGAGCTGGTGTACTACAGCATTCACTTTTATTTGATTAAAACTTTGATAATTTTGACACCAGCACTATACAAGGTATATATGTCGCGCTGCATTGTAATTTATCTTTTGCTTCTTAGTGTAAACTATATCATCATTACGAGGACGCTTAATTGTCACAGCTCTTGCACTTGTAGTTGCATGCCCTTTCTTGCAGCTGTCTTTTAGTGTAACTGTAGAATACTGTACAATCTTTTTTCCCAGTAGGGCAAAAAAATTGGTGCATGGTTAATTGTTGTTTTTGTTTTTTATATAAAGAAGCAAATGAACTCTAGATAATTATTTATTGAATAATGATATATCCGACACTAACAGCACTGGGCATGTCAATCAGGAGTTGTTAACCAAATATTGATATTTGGGTTCTGAAATAGCAGGGTGGCTCAGTGGGTTGCACTGTTACCCCACAGCAAGAAAGGTCTGGGTTTGATTCCTGGCTGGGGTGTCCCGGCCTGTTCAGGGTGTTTCCAGCCTTCTATCTAGTGAGCACTGTAATAGGCCCCAGCACCCACCATGAATGATAAGCGGTTTAGAAGATGAATGAATGTATGAACGAATGAATGAATGTGATTGGCTGAGCCAAAAGCCACTGAAAAGCCTTCATGTTTGCTGAGTCATGTGTGAATTCCTCACACCACTGTGCATCACTCTTTCTCTCTAAGCATGAATGAAGCAGTTGTCTGTCGTATCAATTGGTGCATCAAAGTGAATGTGGGGTATTTTCTGGGTGCATTTTCTCGGTAGGAGTAGTCAGTCAGCAGAACCTTGTTTCCTATTGTGCCTGCTTGTGGATCATTTTAAAGGTTCTTCAACTTGAATAATAAACCAGGCTATTTTTTTTTTCAGATAGGAAATATTTGACTATAGCAGATGAGACCTGAATGATTTATTAAAACAATAGCAGTTTTGTAGAGGAATGTGTTGGTTAGCACTTAAGTCAATCAGTAAACACTCCCTAGTGCCAATCGTGTTGGAATCATGTTGGCCAGTCGAGGGTTTGGAGGTTAGGAAATGTAGCCTTGTGACCTCGACATATCCTGATCTGGGGTCAAAAAATAATAACATAAATGGTGTCCAGTGTGAGGGAATCTCTCTATGGATTCTTCATTGCACTTATGGGGGGGGGTCACCGGTTTGGTTCTCTCTGAAGCAACAGTAGTAACGGACTAAAGTGCCCTTGAGCAAGGCACGTACCCTAGGGTTGCCATGCGTCCCGTAAAAAACACAAAATCGTCCTTTATTTGGCACATTAAAATGTTGCGCATCCCGTATTAAACCAATATGGGACGCGTTGTTTTCCGTATTCTCCCTAAATGTTCGTAAATTTGTTCCTATATTTCCGATAACTGTCCGATATACATCATCACCCAACAACAACCCCGCCCCATCCCACCCAAACAACGGACTCCAGCTCAAACACGGGACAAAATTTTTCAAGATTTCACTCGCACATGACCACGCACACATGGCAACCATGCGTTACCCCCAAACTGCTGGCGGAAAAGCCAGTCAATATAATAGGTCTTACTGGCGTAATCGGTGCCCAGTGTGTGAAATCTGTATGGGCTTATGGTTCCTGTAGAAGTACACTCACTGGGAAGTTTCAAGATGCATATATGTTCATCCACTGATGTTAGGCAGCTGGTATAATGTGTTTGCATGAAATGCTAAACCTTAAATTCACTAAAAACGAGGAGGGCCCACACTGATGTTGGCTATTCCAACAAAACACAATACAACCGCATTATGAAGTAATAAGAGAATTTTCAGTCAGGCTAATGTCACAGATGCTATAATCAATAAAAATAAACACCCCATTGAGGAGAAGGGAGGGGGGTATCTGTGGGCACAGCAGTAAAGAATGCATGGCACAGCTAGATGTTTTCTTAGGGACCAGAGTCACGTTGGACCCAACTGATTCAACTCAGACTGAGTCTGAGTCATGGGTTCAGCTTGGACTCAAATGTCCACCAGAGGTCGAAAAAAAGCAGCACAATACTTTATCGTTGTTTTTTTTTGTTGTTTTTGTTGTTTGTTTGTTTTGTTTTTGTTTTTTTACAGTTTTTTCAATGCACAGTTCGCCACTGCAAATTGCAAGTACCTCACCAACATTTCCTACTCATTCTTTCAGAAAAGGGAAACAGAATGTATCTGGGTACTGTCCCCGAGTGACAGGAGAGTTAAACTTGCTCAGACCCTAAAGCTAGTTATGGTCTAAAGTGAGTCATCACGCGGTATGGCACTGGAGCACAGAAATCAAGGGAAGGTAAACAACAGTATATTACTTTAATGGTCCTCCATGCTTTTCAGCAGCCGTCAGGTTCGTATAACAGCGTCAGAGAACAGTTCTTCATTTTAGTCTTCTTTTTTTTAATAAGGCCGAATGTATGACTCGCTAATACGACCAGTAAAGAGCAGCAGAAGCGGTGAGCTCATCTAGTCCAAAGGTTTATAGCGGGTACAGATTACTGAAAGAGATGGCAAGGATGCAAGAAAGTCGCCCAAATATTTACTAACAAGTAAACACAGCTCTCACCGCAGCAGCAGTGGTTCATCCCCTGCAAAGGTTAGCAATGTGGATGGTATAAACCTGTGCGTGTCATGCCTGTCCTCTCGTTGTGTGTTGTTAGCTTTTCTGGATGCCAAAAATTATATCCTCTAACCTAGTGTTTCAGGCTAGCATGCACACACAAATAATTCACACGCCAACAAGTCAATATCACAGCCTTCTGTAATAAAACCCTGGAAGACTACCCTACCTTGTAAGTCCACATCGTTCTTTCTCTCCGGCAGAATCCGACTCTCCTTGGTGTACACGCAGCACACACTTGTGATTTGTTTTACACATAAACAGCCCAAACTGTAAATGTGGTCCTCTGAGTCTATCTTTATGAAGTCAGATGCTGTATCCTGTCACAGCTCTTAACAAATGACGTACAGCTGTTCGGGGTGGGGGCTAAAAAACATGTGGAGTAAAGGATGAATACACTCAGCAACTGTAGGGAGACCCCACGAGCAAAAAATACCAGTTAAGCTATTGTGCTAGCTAGCCTAGCTAGCCGTCATGGCCTGCTATAACAAAATAACAGGCTAAAACTGTTTTGCCTTGTCATTGTAGTGTGGGAGGTCTCCCCCCCATGGCTAAATTGGACCAGCCTGGGTGGCCAATCTTCTTAATTGCACATTTTGCACCAGTAAGAGCAGAGTGTGAAGGTTCAGTTAGCAGGTAAGAGCACAGTTCTGCTCAAAATACTGCATATGCACACAGCATTATGGGTGACATACCAGAGTTCCAAAAGAGGACAGGACTGTTGGTGCACGTCTTGCTGGCGCATCTGTGACCAAGACAGCAAGTCTTGTGATGTATCAAGAGCCACGGTATCCAGGGTAATGTCAGCATAGCACCAAGATAAGGATCATTATTGTTTTTAGGACCAACCTCCACCAGCCATCACGTAGTGACCTGGTCCACTATCCTGTCAAGAAGAATGGCTTAAACCTCCCTCCTGACCACTGTGCAGGACGCAGTATATGTCATTCCCAAGACTCAACATCGACGCTGTATTGGTCCTCGCAAAAGGGACCTACACCATACTAATAAATGATTGTGGTCGAAAACCAGGGATGTTTCAGTTTCATTGCCCAACCCCCCTGTAAGCCTCATATAGTGCTTTGATTCCTTCCATGTCACCTGAAGCCCTGTTGAAACACAAGCCTGTGGGGATCTGGCATTAGATCCTTTAATGTCTTGTAAACTAGCATGGTAGAGCCAGAATCAGGCCTGCTGTCCCAGCACATCCACACAGGACGGTTTGATCCGATTTAGCGCTCCTGAGAGGCAAACCACCCTCACAGACCATTCCCGAACAATGTGTGCCAGTGCGACAGGGTGCATCTATCCCCCATGACAGAGCTACTGCCCTCTGGGAAAGAATACCGGCCCTGCCTAGAAGCAATGTACCTGTAACAGTGTTTAGAGGAAGTTTACATCGACCACTAAATGGCGGAACTGACCCAGGATCTTTCAGCAGAAACCTTGCCCAGAGAATCACACTTGCTCCACCGGGCTTTGTCTTCGTGTGCTCACAGTACATTCCTGTGCCATCACTTCTTTCAGGATAAACAGTGCACGGATACCACGTCATCCATGTGATATAAAAAGAAAATGAGACCACCAGCAGACAGGCGACCTTCCTCCAGCGCTCCAAGGTCCAGTACCAGCACTCGCATATCCCATCAACTTGGCAGTGGGACAGGGTGTGAGCGTGGACAATGCCATTCTCCCCATAACCATCTTTAAAAAGTTCTGAGACTGAGAGAGTGGCCCAGAGAGTGGTTTGAACCAGACAGGAGCACTTTTGTTCCCTTCACACATTGATACACACACACACACACTCACACACACACAAACACACTCACACACACACACTCTCTCACACACACACACAGAAACACACACACACTCACAAACACACACACACACAGAAACACACACACACTCTCACACACACACACAGAAACACACACACACACACACACACACAGAGACATACACACACAGACTCTCTCTCTCACACACACACACACTCAAACATACACTCACTCTCACACACTCACAAACACACTCACACTTACTCACACACACATACACACACACTCACACTTACTCAACACACACACACACATTCACAAACACACACACATTCACAAACACACGCACACACACACACACACAAACACGCACACACTCACTCTCTCACACACACACACACTCAAACATACTCACACACTCTCTCACACACACACACACACACACAAACACGCACACACTCACTCTCTCACACACACACACACAATCTCAGACTCACACACTCTCTCACACACACACACATCAACACACACACACACCCTCTCTCACACACCACACAGAAAACACAACCATCTCTCTCACACATACAGACACACACACTCACACACCACCACACTCTCTCTTACACACACACACTCTCTCTCACACACACACACACACACTACTCTACAAACACACACACACATTCACACACACAAACACAAACTCTCTTTCTCACACACACACACACAAAACACACATCCAGTCACTCACACTCTCTGCTCAAACACCACACACTTACACACACACTCACACACACTCTCTCTCACAACACACACACACTCACACAACACACACACACAACACTCACAAACCACACCACCACTCCCAAACACATATTGGTGTAGTTAAATGGTCGTCATCAGCAATGATGTTAATGGATTGGCTAAATGGAGTAGACTATGGGCTGTGGGGCGTAGGCCAAAGGACCATAGTGTAGAAGGAAGTAGCTGGAATGATATGCAGGTGTATAATGAAGCTTACGCTCATACGGTGTCTACCAGCAGTGGCTAAAATTCCCGATTTCCGGGAACTCCCTTCATGTAAGTGGAATGTGTTTCAAGTGACTCAGGCTTGAGCATTGTTTTGACAGTGTAGTCCGTATCATGATGACGTGATGCTACCGCCTTCTCTCCTGATCAGTTCCATTAGCATTAAGGCTCTGTAGCTCAGTTCATCTAGAAAAAATTCCGAGTTTTCACGCCCTATACGGAGGACCTGTGAGAAAAGAACACTGTAGTCTCTCATTCTTCTCTCTTTCCGTGTTCTTTCTTTTCTTTGCTGTCCTCTGTCCCCCTCTCTGGACAATATTTCCCAATTCCATGGTTTAATCTTCTTTTTATAGGACTTCTTTTCCTACAGTTATTGATTACTCAGTTCTCTCCTCCTCAGATCATACCATATTCTTCTCGCCG
>JAMWET010003602.1:645000-860525 GCA_024036415.1 Prochilodus magdalenae | reverse complement strand
GTATGGGTCTTTGTGATCTACAGGGATGGATTCATACTCAAACCATTTGGGAGTGCCTTCCACATGGATATATATGTGGCCATAATCATGTGACGCAGCTGTGTATATTCTAGGGACCATTTGGCCCCCATAGGTTTACGTTTTTTTTTTTATCTGTACTAAAACCTGTAAAATTGTGTCATAGTAATAGCTTTCTGTGATGGAGCTTATAGAGGCAATAAACTCTACAGAAGGTTTGGTTTACCGTCATCACCACTGTGAACAGTTCTGACTCTGATTCTCCAGAAAGAAGGATTTAACATCAGACCACTTGAAATGTCTTTGTTTACATCTTAATGACTGAATCATGCAGAAGCTTAAGTGGAATTCCTCTTCAAACAGTTGTGTAGAAGTCACAGTAGCTTGTTCTTGTTTGGGAAATGTTCTCTGACCAGCCTGGTGAGCGATTCATGCAAGTACGATTGACTGCAAAAACACTAATGCCCAACACTTTCAGATCAGGCAGCCACATGATGCACCTTCAGTACTTTTGGTACCTGTTGTTCTCCAGCTGTTTTCCAGTATTCAGACTCCAGTGTGTGTGAGCACTTTCTGAATTTCATAAATAAACTCGAAACTCAAGTGGCTCTTTTATCTCAGGCTGTTTCCTCGAGTTCTGTGATTTGTTTATCTGCCCTGTAGAACACTTCATTACCTGCCATTGCAAGAAGGAGCTCTCCAGCTTTCTAACCCCCCCACTAATCCATACGGTGACAAATCGGAAGTACGTTTAGAGGACGTTTTCCGTGCTAATCTGGACATCGGGTCGATTTAAGGTTAATTATAGTGCCTCACTAATTAGATGGTTAAGGGTTTTTTGCAGTTGATTTAATCTCTGCTAGGCTGAGTTTTCCAGAATCAAAACAAGCCCCAATAGTTTCTGGAGTGAATCCGGAAGACTGATTGAAATATATACCAGTTACATTATTCCTTAGGAATTTAACAGAATTTTTTCCGATTTTCATAATTTTACAGTAGTCATGATGGGAACCAGATGTATGAGGTGCTTCATGGTTCAGCTGTTTAGTGCTGCTGTGAATGGATCATACACAGCAGTGCTGCTGGACACCTCAGTGCCACTGCTGGACTAAGAATCGTCCACCAACCAAGACAATCCAGCACAACAGCATCTTGTGGGCTGCGTCCTGTGACATTGTCTCGCTGGAGGATCCCATCCACCCCAGGGAAGACAATAAGCATGTATAGATGTACATAATCTGCATGGATGGATTCACACTCAAACCCGTTGAGAGTGCCTTCCACATGGATAGGTGAGCCGAGACTGAGAATCGTCCACTAGAGGAGGACCAAAAACTGGGCATCAGCAGATGTGCTATCGTTTCTGACTGTATATGCACAAAGTGGACCATGAAGGTAGGAGTGTCTAATAGAGTGGACACGGTGTTTAAGCACTCCAGCAGCACTGCTGCGTCTGATCCACTCACACCAGCACAACACACCACCACCATGTCAGTGTCACTGCAGTGCTGAGACATAATACTTACATCCATAATACCTACACCTACATAATACCTGCACTGTGGTGGTCCTGTAGGGGTCCTGACCATTGAGGAACAGATGGACTACAGAGTGCTCCTACAGTTGTGTTCAAAATAATAGTAGTGTGTTTAAAAGCTGTTAAGCACAAAATCTTTATAATAGTTCTTATTTCCCTGCATTGTGAATTGTAGCATTGCACACTGTTTACTAAATCAAAGCATGAAGAGAAATGTCTATCATGTCTATCATAGTCTTAACTACTTTACAGAAAATAACAAAAAAAATGAACATTGGGCTGTTTAAAAGAAAAGCAGTGTCTGCATTTGTCTTTACAAGCTTAAAATATGTACTCTGTTTTAGGGTTTAGCATTCCTGTGAATTACTAACCTAATATTTAGTTGTATAATCAAACATCTTCACATCTGTGTTGCAAGGGGCAACCAACCTCTGGCACATGTCAATTGGTATTCCAGCCTTGGATGCTTTAACATCCCACAATTCATTTGCCTACACGACCAAATCCCACAAATCATTTGCATTTCTTGGTTTTGCCACAGAAACAGCATTTTTAAAGTCACCCCACAAGTTTTCCATCGGATTAAGGTCCGGGGGTTGGGCTGGCCACTCCATAACCTCAATTATGTTGGCCTGGAACCAAGATTTGGCTAGTTTACTAGTGTGTTTAGGGTCATTGTCTTGTTGAAACGCCCATTTTAAGAGCATTTTCTCTTCAGCGTAAGGCAGCATGACCTCTTCAAGTATTCTGACATATGCAAACTGCTCCATGATCCCTGGTATGTGGTAAACAGGCCCGGCACCATAGTAGGAGAAACATGCCCATGTCATGTTGCTTGCACCACCATGCTTCACTGTCTTCAGAGTGTACTGTGGCTTGAATTCAGAGTTTGTGGGTCATCTGACGAACTGCCTGCGGACCATGGACCCAACAAGAACAATTTTACTTTCATCAGTCCACAAAATGTTTCTCCATTGCTCTTTAGGCCAGTTGATGTGTTCTTTGGAAATTGTATCCGCTTCAGTTTCGTCTTTTTTTTTTAACAGTGGGACTTTGCAGGGACTTCTTGCTAAAAGATTATCTTCTAACTGTTATAGTATTGGACAATAAGTGTATAAAGTGTACGCTCTATATACAGTAGTTACTAGAAACCATGCAGGCAAACCGCACTGCCAACACAACATGATTTGACCAAGTGATCCCAAACTATTTGCATATGACTAGCATTTGCATTGTAAACATTATGCCCTCTCGTTCCAATCACCACCACCATTTCTCTACAGTGAATCACTTCACATCAAACGGCTCGAAATGACTTTATCAAGGAAATTGTTTGAGCTGGAATCCTTAAACATAAATAGGATTCCCCTTCAAAAAGATTTGGACTCGGTGCAATAAAAGTTCATCTGGCTTGACCTCATGGGGTCTGCGTGCTCTTTTACAATGCTGATGCCGTAGAGGAGAGGAAGTAAGCACAGTGGTGTCAGCAGCAAGACTTTATAACGGGAAGTCAACAGGATGAGAAAGAAGTGTGAAAGGAAATCTGTGGGAGAACAAATGGTGCTAAATGGTAAGGGGGGTTGGGGGGTTTGGGGTGGGGGCCTACAGTGAGAGGGCAGATGCCTGAATTAAAAGCAGAGAAGAGCCTATGTAGACCTTCTGATTTTTATGCTCTGGTCAGGATGTTGGAGTCCTGATTACTGGATTACAAGTAACCAGTGATTAAAAATGTGATTTTGGATTAATAAAGATTAGATGGGAATGTGCCATGTAAATTCTCACTGCTCTGCAGGAGGTGATCCATTCAGGAAACCAGAGGTTCCTTGCTATGCTGAAATACAGTGCAAGAGAGTAACATATATATAGTTTAGGGCTATGGAGTTCTGTTTTATTTCAGACATGGAAAATCAAGGGATTTGATTATTTCTTGGGCCAAATCGTGGAATATCAGGGAATTTAGTTTGTAGCAACTGATATACTAAATATTAATAACTAACTAAATAGTCTATTGTCACATGGGCTCTGTATGGTGCGAGTGGTTATCACGGTTTCTTATTTTTCCATGCCAGGTTATCCCTCTTCCAATTTGGCAACTACTGGCAATTGCTTCAGTCAAGATATGCAGCCTCCTGTACCTGCTAGCGAAGGCAAACATGGCGGGTAAATGTACATTTTGGTAATAAACGATGCACTGTGTTCCAGCTGCTCACCAACAGATGGGTTTAAAGCACTGTGGCTGGTTTTTGTTGGCTCAGCACAAAGAAGGCGGCTGTTTTCCCGTTCATTATAGGTAATGAAAATTCAGCTTTTCAGTCAATTTGCCAATTCGACTTCAGTTGGAACCCTGAATCTAATATATAAGCACTGTTAAAAACAGTGCTATTCACTTCCCTGTCTATACCTGGTAACTGAGCTGCAAAACAGCCCATTCTGAACTCGCACGTGTGTGATGTCAGTAAAAGCAGAGCATTTACATTGTAGGCAAATCTATTCAAATACCTGGTTTACTGGCAGGACAACCGCTGCACCTAGAGGCCATAAGATTTATGCTCAAACATACACTCAGTGTACTTATGTGAGGCCAATCATTCTCTGAGTAGAGCGTTTAGGGCACAAAGAGGAATTAGTCTTCCGTATTACACCTGCCCGGAAAGGTGGGCAGCCCTTTCCACAGCGTCTGAGGAGCAGTTGGGGCTTAGGTGCCCTGCTCAAGGGCACTTCAGTTGTTATTGTCAGTTCAGGTGAGCAAACCGGCGACCCTCCGGTTACAAGGCTGGTTCCCTAACCTCCAGCCCGCGACTGCCCATTTGACTGCACAATCGACAAAACCTGGAGTGTTTTTAATTCCAGCGTTTAATCAGAGAAGGTTTGCTGCTTCAAATCGATTCCCACTCTCACATTCACCTTCTAAAATGCTTTAAGATAAGATAAGATAACCCTTTATTGATCTTTATCCTTTGGGTTTGCGCAGGGGGCTTGAACCTATCCCAGCATTCCATAGGTGGAAAGCAGGAAGCATCCTGGACAGGCCGCTAATCCAACACAGGGCACACACACGGACATATCCAGTCCACCTGACTGCATGCATTTGGACTGTGGGAGTACACCGGAGCACCCAGAGACAACCCACACAGTCACGGGGAGAACATGCAAACTCCACACAGAAAGGACACCGGACACCCCAACCGGGAAACGACCCTAGACCTTTCTCGCGGTGAGGCCACCGTGCCACCCTTCAATCCGATCTCGTTTATCTAAATTATATTATATGTCTCTAAATGTTATTCTTGATAAGACATATGAAGCAAATCTACTAACTTTAGTAAGCCCATTCAGGCTGTGTTACTGTTTATGTAAAGGGCAAGTCCACTGATATTCAAAATTCTTGAGATGTAAACCAAGTCATTCAGAATTGATCTACTAGTACTAGTTAAAAAAAAAAAAAAAAAACACTTCTTCACTCCTTAATAGTGGTGGTAATCGGAACCAGGGGTCTTGATGCCTACAACACATACCGCCCTTATTTAATGTCCAGTGATCCTAAAGTGTCTTTTGCCCTCCACCATGCCTAAATTAAAATCATTTAATTAAATAATGTTAGAGGCCAAAATTAGGTGTCTCAGACTGAGACTGAGACTGAGGCTGAGCATACATAGGCTTTTCTTGTAAGAGCTTTCTACGAGGGAGCTGGATGTCTGGTTCCCATCACCACCACTGTGAACAATTAGGACCCTCTGGAATAGAATAGTTTCCCTATCAAACCACTCCGAATGATTTAGTTTCAATCTTAGCCATTTAATTATGCAGAAATGTGGAAAAAGAGTTCCCCCTTTCAGCTCATTCGTGTTGAGGAATCTAATTTCTCAAGCGTTTGCCCAATCACTCGGTTTACCACCGTTTTCATGGATGACCTATTAAAAGGTGAGAAAATGCAGCTGCTGTAAAGTAAAATTCCTGAGTTGCAACAGGGCATGCAGTCTAATGGCAGAACAGGCACAGTGAGAAAAGCCTTGGAGAGACAGGACCCACAGCCCAGTAGCTGCTGGGCTCAGGTTCACATTGCACACATGAACAAATGAGCTTTCTCTATACTGACATATCAAAATAGTCATTTATTCTCAATGTATTAAATTTATAAACAACACGTCAGGCAGTGGTTTTATACTTCATACAGACATTTGAACACACAAACTCTCGCTCGCTCGTTCGCTCGCTCTTGCAAACATCTCAATACAGTACACTTAAATTATATTAGAATTTTCCTCTCATCCCGTCTACTAAACAAATGCATTCAAAAGAACATGTAAAGCAATATCTACTACAGCTGGGGTGCTCAATCTCAGTCCTGGAGATCTCCCAGCATCCACCTGGCTTTAAATATCCAAGCCCAAACTGGCTCTAAAACTGAGAGGACCCTGTAGGCTTTGATAACCCGGATCAGGTGTGTTGTTACATTAGGGTTAGAGCTAGTCTCTGCAAGGTAGTAGATCTCCAGAACCAGGATTGGGCACTCCTTGATCTATGGTCATTGGTTTTGCAACAAACCTAACATTTGGGACATCTTTGAAATGCAATGAAATCCTCTCCCGAATTAAGGAGAATGAAGAAAGGTTCAAGTACATTACTTCCAAAAAGATGAGTAAAAAAAAGAATAAAAAGAGAGAGAAAAAAAAAGAATATCACAGAATCTGTCTATTATGAGTTTTGGTGCTTCATATATGCATGAATCTTTTAGGCTAATCATTCCCGGCACAATACGTAACTTCATCACTTCCTCAAAATAGTGCTACTTCAAACGTTTGAAATCTGCTCGCTCTTTTTAACGCATCAATTAAACTGGACAACAGTTAGAACCACCATGTACTTGATTTGTAATGTCAGTAACTTCATTCAAAATAAAGTCAGTAACTCACAGAGAAAATGTTTACTGCTCAGCCAGATTTAGTCAGAGAACGTCCTTACAAGTAATGACAACACCAAGCAAGCCAACCCCTCTATGCACAGAGTTTGACACTGGGAATTACAGAGAAGTTGATACTTCAGGGAATAATCCAGCCAGATAACAAGCGTATGGCTTTCCCACCTTACTGTAAATGCAGCCCATCAGTCCAGACGCATTTTGTGTCAGAGGTTTGCTTTTTACTGGAGCTCAACAAGCTTAGCACTGTGCTAGCCATATGCCTAAACCATCATACATGGAACCAAACCACCACCATCTCTTTGTTAAGTAATCTCAAAGGCTGTGTTTAGACTGCAGGTACAGTGGATTAGTTTTTCTAATCACATATTTTGAGATCTGAAACGTTATTTGATCAGATCGGAAGTGTGTGTCTAGATATCCCTAACCTATCTACATGAGTTGCTGGGGAAAAACAACGTAGATGTCAGCAGCTACGTAGCAAATCCCAGCACCTCCATCACTCTGGATTTGACGTTGTTGTTTGTTGCATTGAGAGTGAGACAAAACACAGTCCGAAATCTGATTTGAGTAGCCATAGCATGCAGACTGAGATGCGTCTGAACCGAAATCTCATTTCAGCCACCTCCAAATGTGGTTTGAATCCAACTGACATGAATCGGACTGCTATGCAGATTATCAAAACATCAATCTGGATACAGTTTGGGCCCGGCAGTCTGAACAACTTGGGACAGAAATGGTTCTGCCTTGTTTGGTCATAGAGTTGTCCATTTGTATAGATATCAGTGCATCATATAGTGTCAGAAACCACATAAACAACACAGTGCAGTCTGAGGCAAGTGTAGTTAGCACAATGCTAACAGGTTCTGTATGAGTCTCCATTACTTGTTAGCTACCTTAGCTTATAGTTCCAGTACAAAACTAATGAAGCAAACTTCAGACACCAAACAATGTCTTGAACGATCTATTAAACATAACAGCGTACTGTTATGAGAACTGTGTGAATTATCATTCTCACTGAACTATCAAATTTAGCAACAAGTAAAATGCTCCAATCCAAGAACAGTAGCTCCACCATTAGAAACAGTACGACTTTGCTATGGTCTTCTCTGAGACTGCATGAGATACCGACTTGTGTTGTTCCCAGTGTGACAGGGTGTTCCATCCTCCATTACCCTTAGAGAATAAAGTTGCCTTCCTCAGTAAAATCACTTCATTGTGACCTTTATTCCTAGGCATTAGCCTTCAGCTTTTTTTGTTGTTTTTATCTTTCACACCCTGCCTGTTTTCTTTGGTTTGAGAGGGTGTTCCTCTCTTCCTGCATGGTTGTCATAATTCTGAGTCTGTCCTTTTGTGGTCCGTGCCTAACAAATCTGCCCTTTCAGCTCCAGCTGGTGTCGTATTTTGTCCAGCCCTCGGGGGGTGCCAGATAAATTCGGCGGCCACGTGAGAGAAAGCTGACCACTCCTCTGTAGCCAGCCCGGGGAACCCCTGACTTTAGGTCGTCCATCACCCCCAAATTGCGGGCCAGTACTTTGAAGCTATCTCTGCTAGAATACTGGACCCTAAATGGACCAGGGCCCTTTAAACTTCCACCTTGTTGTAGATCCTCCACTTTCACCAAGGGGGCGCTGTACACCTCCTTAACGAAGGTGTCGTCGTAGTGCTCCCTGACCAAATAAGACAGATCCTGTTTCGTGAAAGGCACAAATTCAGTGTTGAGTTTAATGTAGCGCAGGTACTGGTCAAAAAATTGACCCAAACTGACTCCTTTTCGGCCGAACGTTATAGTCCTGGAAATCTCCGGCCGAACGCAAGATCGGTCTTTCCTTTGTTCTGGTTGACGCATCCAGTCATCCCAAAAGGCTTTGGGCCATTTGGGCTCCAGCTCGGCCCACACCTCCTTCAGCAGCATCCAGCCCAGGCCAGGAAAGAAGTCTGTCCGGTAGAGGAGGTCAGCCTTGCCCGGGTCCACCAGGCCGTCCCGCCCGTTATCGTTCCAGGCCGAAATGCACCACAGAGTGGGGTCAGAGCGCAGGATTGGGTATAGAGCACGGAAGTACTCAAAAAAGTCTGGCGCCACCTAGAGGAACACATGAAGGAGATTTTAGTCAAGAGAACAAGTAAGAAACAACAAAAGTGGGGAAAAAAACCTTCTTTGCATTCCATGTGGTATATGGCAAACACTACACACTCACATTCACACACTTGCCCAGAACAGTGGGCAGTGCCATCCACAGCACCTGGGCAGCAGTTGGGGTTTAGGTACCTTGCTCAGGCGACACTCTGCTCATAAGGCTGGTTCCCCAATCCAGCCCACAACTGCCCCAAATGTATAATCTTGCCCCATGTATGCCCCCAATCTACATTTTAGAAGTTTTTAAATCCAACTGTAATGCATAAAAGGCAAGGACTGTCACATTAGTAAAATGAAATAGCTTGCTTAATTATGTATTATACATATAAGAAAATATAATAATTAATTGTTTCCCACATGCATCTTAAGTTAAATTTCTTTTTGGAAAACACTTATAATGATAAAAATGATTTCCATCAAATACAACGAAAAAACAAAAAAACAAAACATATTCTTTTTTAACATATAAAACATGTGGCCATGACTTTGGGACTCGCATCTAGCAATTTGGAGTTTCTCCAATAGAGGGTGCTATTAACACAAGTTGCTGTGTATGTCATTTAGAGAATAAATGCCTATAAACCTCAGCAACCTCCAACCTATGCATGGGTTAGCAGCAATAATTTTCTAAACAAAAGCTAACAATTATATTTCATTAAAAAAATCATTCTCTGAGTAGAGAGTTTATGGACATTTATGCCATTCGTGATTTTACACACAGAGGAGTTAAACCAACCACATACACACTCTAGTGGACACACTCTAGGGGGCATTGAGGACACTTGCCCAGAGCTGTGGGAAGCCCCAATCATGGTGCTCCAGGGAGCAGTTAGGGGTTAGGTGCCTTGCTCCAGGGCACCTCAATGTTTACTGTCAGTTCAGGGAACTGAACTGGCGACCCTCAGGTTACAAGGCTGGTTCACTAACCTCCAGCCCACAACTGCCCCTAAAGTCTCAATATCACTTTCTACATGGCCTGAATTTTGTATGATTTATTCCCTTGTCCTTTTGTGGAAACTAAGCCACGAAAACGAACCTTCAATAACAACAGCCAGTCATAAATCAGTCTTAAAGGCACTGATGGCAGTTTTAATGGATACAGAGAGGCTGGAACATTGTCTGCTCTTAGTGTCTGAAAGCCTGCAACTTCAATTTTACCAGTTGGTGATTTCCCTACTTTAACATACCCCATTCAAATCAGCAGTTAGTTATCAACTTACGTTTTGTTTGAGTAGGCAAATAGCTGGACACTGCTGACTTGTACAGTCAACAGTGTTTGAACACAGAGATCCCTAAAGATGACAGTGACATTTGTCACAGTAATTTGTTTAAAATGTTGATCGAACATTTGTTGATCCAGCTGGCTCTTTTTTATTTGAGTTTCTGAGAGAAATGGCGTGTCTCTTCGGGATCCCTCATGATGCATCCTTGCCAAGTTGGTTAATCCTCTGATCAGTTAAATGTGCTAATCTGGGGGAACAAACTGGGATTACAGCTGTCAGCAGGATTACAACGGAGGATTGAAAACTCATCCTCTGTGCTAAATACCACTCTCGCTGCCCTGACTTCCTTCAGAAAGGTCATTTAGTGGAGTTTAGATCATTTAAATATGGCAGATGCCAAGATGGAAATCCAGTTTTTGCTGGGGTTCCAGCAAAGCATAGAGACGCATTGACAGATGATTTATTATCAGCCTCAAAACAAAACTAGTTTCTAGTGATACTTGAAACCCAATATGGCTGGTAACCCAAGAGGAACACTCCAATGCCGAACATATACTCAACGATACTAGGCATGCCAAGTTAAAGGACCGATAACCAGCACCTTATATGAAGTCCACATATAACCAAGAATCAAAATTTTGTTAGGATAGGTAGAGAGGCATAATTTAGACAATAGAGTGTCAATAGTTCCAGTTCATTTTAGAGGCATTAATGCCCTTGGAGTAGTTTTGCACGGGCGGCGTGACAAGTAGCGGCATCATGTTTGAAGCAGACCCTGATCACCATCCTCCGCTGCTGGATGATGGGGATTTTATTCCCAGCTGCCTTTTACAACATCTGAACGTTTGTGCTCATCGTCCTCGAGGAACAGTGCTTGGGCGTGGTATAATGGAGGTAAGCAGGTTTCCCCAAGTGACACTCATTCACCTTTCATTCATACACAGTGACCATCCCAGGACTTGAACATGCTTAGGTTGGGGGTTTTAAATGAGATACCAACTATAATTAGTTATATAACTGCAATAACCCCAGACAATAACTATAACTAGTTCAATAACTATAAAACCTTTAAACAATATATCTATAACTAGTTATGTAACTATAATACACCTAGACAATAACTACAACTAGTTCTATAACTACAATCACCCTAGACAATAACTACAACTAGTTCTATAACTACAATCACCCTAGACAATAATTATAACTAGTTCTATAACTACAATCACCCTAGGCAATAACTATGATTAATCATAAACTCCTAACAACTTCTCTTTTATCCCTTGCAATTGTTTTTGTTTCTGCGCCTTAAAGACTGATTTATGTAAATAGCCTCTGTTCTGATTGGCTGTCCTGTATTGCACCTCAATCAAAAAGTAGTCCAGGAAGAAACCCTCCTTATAACTTCAGCTCGAATGGGTGGGGCAAGAGGTGGGGAAGAGCTGTAGGCTGAACAGGTGGGTGTAAACATGTTGGTTTTGTAACAGTGAAATAGAAACAGTGTATTCAAAGTGGACTGTTGAGTTTCCAAATCTAGACTGAAAAGCGAAACTTCGACAGCATCTACATACTGCTTAGTTTTCCCATCACTGTTCTGTGATATGTGTCCTTTAACATATATGTGTGCCTATAACATAAAGATAAATAAAAGCAATTGTTTATTCGTTAGCCAGAAAAGATTTACTCAATAACAAGGCTTGCTGACGCCTATGGACACGCCTGTTGAAAAACTCAAGCTCAAGGGCTGAATCTTTAGAGTCTTTACCCCCTCTTAGGTGGAAATTAGACTTTGTAATCAGTTTGGCTGCAAGACTTTCAAAGGAGCAAGAAGTTTAGAAACTTGCACATGAAAGGGCCTGGCGACAGTAACAGCCTCTTTCATCTTTCTTCTTCTATAGAAATTTTATTATAAAGCAGAAAAGAAACTGACTAAGTTTTCAGTTTATATCGTGCACTGGTGTTAACAGATGGCAACTGCATAATCATTGCGAAACCAGAAATGCAAATTTCCATCATACTTTACATAAACCTGTTAAGATAAAAGGGAGAACACCTGCATCTCTTATGGTCAAGAAAGATCTCCGTAGGCTTTGGGATGTAAATATATATTTGGTGCCAGAGATGGATCCCACTTTACTTTCCAATACCAACACTGAAATCTTGGTTGAAACAAATCTAATATTTTTCTATTAAATCTAATTTAGTTGCCTCTGATTTGTACTCATCTCCAGGCAGTTAACAAGCTCTGATATTATGTCAATGTTTCCCACCTAAGAAACGTGTTTGATAAAGCCTATATATCCTACAGCATAAACTGTAATTTGAATATTGTACTCATTTAAATTGTGATTTTGATACAAAATCAATGAACCTTTCAGCTTTAGCGTCTACTAGTAGCCTACTGTACACAAACTGCTCAAACTAAACTCTTGAGATATCTAAATCCACCGTTTCTACACATATCAGCCAAGTTGGATTGATAACTTTTCTAATTGACATGCTGTGATGCACTTAATTTTAAAACTATTCAATGTTAATTTTTGGCCAAATACAGGAATAAACAAGACAAACGATTATCCTCCACAGAGTTGTGGCGATAAACAATGTTGTTGTAATCTAGTTTCAATCAGGCAGTACTTCACATGAGCATAAATTAGACTATAGCTTGTATGTTCCCTGATGGTGATATGATTACCATATAATTATCCTCTGGGCTTATTGCTCATATTCAAGCAGAGGGGGATGAGAGGGAGTGTGTTATCACAAATAACATCAGGGCTGTGATTCGGTTGCAGGCACGAGCTAAAAGAAGAGTATGGTAGATCATAAAAGCCATGAAGTTATTCATGATAACGCATAACCTCCACTGTTCTACTGTTTTAATATGACAATTCTGCAAAATGAAGAAAAATGTGAAGAAAGAAATCTGAATATTGTAATAAATATTTGGGACGGTCACTGGATCATTGATTTGTCATGAACAGATTAGGACAGGGAACAAACCACTAAATATTAATTTGATTCTGAAGAGTTTTATAGTTTATGCCATAGTACTATGTCTATTCATGTCCGTTCCATGTCTCTGTATTATTCTTTATTCTATTATTTACAGAACTATTATAAAATAGTCTGTGTGCTCGCCTGGTCTGTTCAGTATGCTCCATGTAACACAAGGTGTCTCAAAAGTAAGGAAACACCCTTATAAAATGAAAATGGTTTGGCAGCCGGTGATCCAAATTTAGACACAAACCAGAAAAACTTGTGGACTTTTGAGACACACTGTACATGTGCTGGATTGCCAAGACAAATTCACTGTATATGTAACATACTTAGCAAAATATATGATTCTAATTCTGGCCAAATATATTTAAAGGTCCGTTGCTGAATTTCGCAGAATCTATCAGCTCAGTGCTATAGACCACCAAAGTCTCAGTCATTATGAGAGTGTCTAAACTGAACTCATTTTCTATGTATATACGCAAAATTGAGGTTAAAACTGTATTTGATGTTAGCTACACAGAAATTTAATTACACAGAAATAAAACTTTAGTTTCATAGTTTTATATACATAGTTATTGTATATAGATTAGGTCTGCATTCTCACCTCCAAGTCATCCTCCACAATGACCACAGAGGAGTAACCAAAGGTGTTGAACACTTGGTTCAGGGCCCATCTGTAGTGTCTGGCGATCTTGTAGTAGCCCTGGAACTTCCTATGATCTGGCCTCACTGGAATGTCCGCGAGATCCGGCTGGCTAATGTGGGTCACTTGACTGCCATAGGAGCCAATGACCCGCGCCGTATCCGCGTGACCGCAGTCCTGACTGACAATGATGGGATGGAGCTCCGCGGAAGGCCGGTACTGTATCAGTTTATCCAAACTCCTTTTCACTGTGACCCGATCACAAGCTATAACCAGGATCGGGATGACAGTTTGAGGGCTGGACTCAGTGAAGCCCACTTTATTTTCCGAGGATTGTTTCTCGTTGTTTAAGATCTCGTCCTGCTTTTTGTTTTGAAGAGGGGACGTGACGACGGGAGCTTGTACTTTTTTCTGAAGAGCTTTATTTTCGTCTAAGACGGGTAACTGGGGCGCCTGCTGAGGTTCTTTAAGTTCATCCTTCTTGTTCTTTGCTTCCTCTGTCTCCGTTTTCCCCACATCTTTATGCTGTTCCCATAGTGATCGGTGACTCTGTATCTGTTTCAGAAGCTTTTTCTGAGTCTCCAGTTCCGATTCTACCTCCTCGGCCAATCGGATTACCTCTCCGGCCAATCCGCTAGCTCCGCCCCTTTTCTCTTTTCCAGCTGCCCATTCCTCTCCTGCACCCGGTTCAGCTCCGCCTCCCTCTCCCAGTCGACCGATGGGTGGCCTTCCCCACAGAAAGAGAAGAAGCAGGGCATTCCAGGCGACGAACAGAAACGCTCCACACAAGATAAGGGTCCCTTTCTTGCGAACCATGGCCCAGTGACACCACAGGAAGGACCAAGGTGAGGAAAAGGCTAGGGTGAGACAAGGAGACGACAATTAAAAGCTAATTATGGGTCTGCATGATATTGGAAAAAACTGACATTGTTTCCCCCTGCGATATATATAGTGATATATAGAGAATATTCTGGATTTTTCCCAGATGACTTGAACGTCAATATTTAGAAAAAATGATTCAATATAAAATAATAATAATAAAAATAAAGATGAGGAATGACTTTAACACTCTTGGGAGTGTAAACCATTATTTCTTAAACAGTAATGTTGGTGAGCACCATGACTTCTCTACTCTATGTATCTAAGAAGCCTTAAATCAGAAATTTAGGAATTGTTCAAACAAGATAATACAGCATATATAGCGATATACGCTCGTCCTCAAAAGAATAGCTGCAGCCAGAAGGAAGTGTGGGACTGCAGTGCTATTGGGAAGAAAGATAAAGGTTACCAGGAACAATACATGATGATACATTTAGACTGATATGGACAATATTTACTGAGCTACACATACAGAAGTCGTTCCTCTCAGTATGCTGTCAGGCCACCATATTTGCTACATCTCAGCATGGAGTTGCAGAAGTTCCTAATGGTTCCTTTCTGCGTCATGCAGCCTTCTGTCAATGGTGCTGGCACTAACGGAATGACTCATGGAGGGCATCACTGCTTGCTGAATGTCTGCAATCAAATGGCACATCCTTGCTTATGTCACATGAGTGGCCAGGCATGAAACTTGAATCATTAATATGCTCCACGATGTTAAACCTACCCACCAAGGGTCATTCCTGTCGGTTGTTTCCTTCTGGGTGCAGCTTTCTGTGCAACTTCTTTTTTGACAATGAGTGTTAATTATCACAGTACTCAACATATCAAAGATTTTATAAAAACAGTAAGACTGTACTGTGACTTAAATATAGTGATTATATAGTATCATGTGGTCTTTGGTGATTCCCACCTCTAATGATTCCTACCGCTAAGGGACAATCTAATTTATATGGATTCTTTCCCACAGGTAAAGTGCTGTAAAGGCTTTGAGTAGGATTTCCAAATGTGTATTCGAATACTTGTTCTCATTTAAAGCACTCTTTAAAATAATGATATTCAAATTTCATAATTAACTATAATGGTCTGTCCATGGTGGTTCTCTGCCTTCTGCCCAGTGAGCGCTGGGATAGACTCCAGGCCGCTCCACAACCCAAAAGGAGAAGCAGCTTGGAAGATGAATAAATGTATTAACTATAATGTTAAGTATGTTTCCCAGGTGCCGTTTAAATATACTAATCAGGGTAACACATATGGCCATAGTGGGAGTTCAAATTATTCACGATAGTCTTTTTTAGATATTTGTCTAGAGTGCCTTACATATTTGATTGCTTTACAATGGTAGATTGAGGTAGTGTTGCTCAATTAGCCAGTTTAGCATAGCATTGCCCACGCAGGGAATCAGTCTGCAGCATGGATGTGTTATCCACTACACCGTTAAACCTTTTTCTTTCCACCCTATTCTGCAATAAAGCCATCCATGCTTTTCCTACCCTAATAGAATAAAAGTAGACAGACATTCCCTATGGGCATTTCCAGTCCCCTTATGGATTCACCCGATGCTTCCTTTTTCAAGAGTTAAAAGAGATTTCTTGGGTTGAAAGCGTGTGGACACAAACAAAAGGCTTTGCATTGTTCTACAGTGAGAAATGGGTTATTGAGAAACACTCCACCAAAAGGAAGGCTAAGACTGAAGGTAGTATTCAGTACTGAGGGCGAATCTGTAATGCTATCTGTCCACTTCTGCTCTGAAAAACAGGAAGACAGAGGAGTAAAAGTGAATCGCCCCTTGAGGCAGAGGGCATGGGTTGTAGTGCAATCGAGCGAAACGCCTCTAGTTTATTTACACAATCAGGAGGTTAATGCAGACGTAGTAGAGTTACGTAACACAATGTCATTCACTTGTTGCAGTTGTACAACTAAAAACTGCTGAGCAACTGATGAATCACTCTAAAACTCTCTAAACCCTTATGGGAGACCTATACAGCTTTTCTACTCCTACTCTACAAAACCATTCCCAGGTTCTTTATACATAAGCAATGCACATACAATTCTGAGCAAAATATGGAAAGGGAAATAGGAAATTCGATAGGACACAGTGTTGAAATTTTCCTGATACAGGAATGTGACACGTGTACTGTGTTAATACACAGTCACGTCACGTCACTTTATTATAACCTCAAGGTCATTCACATAGTAAACACCGTGTGCCGCATGGACAGTTGCTAGACGGGCTGTATGGTCCTGGTAGGTTGTCATAAGTATCTGGCCCCATGGTCACTGCAGTGCATACCACAGCTGCTGGAAGGTGCATGCTGGAGTATCCATAGAGCTAACATGACAATTGTGGTGGTCCCACAGATGCTCATTTGCGTTCAAGCATGGGGAATTAGGGGATCAGGGTAATACTTGGAAGTCCTGGTGATACTCTTCCAACCAATGTTGGACATTTCTAACCATGTGACATGTCGCATTGTCTTGCTGGAAGATCCCTTCCGCCCCAGGGAAGAACACAATCAGCATGTATAGGTGTACGTGATCTGCAAGGATGGATTCACAGCCAAACCGGTTAAGAGTGTCTTCCAGATAGAAGCGTGGGCCCAGAGAATGCCATGAAAACATGACTCCCTTCATGAACTATGCACTTCTGCCATGAAAGTAGGAAGTGGTCATAATAATGTGACTACGCATGTCAAAGTCTTTATTTTTAGTTCGCCTGCACCTTCAACATGGAGCCATCTGCCCATGGTGCTGGCACTACCTGGATGACCCATGGAGGGCATCGCTGCTCGCTTAATGTCCACAGTCACAGCTGTTGGGTCAGTCAGGTACAGTAACAAGGCCTGTCCTTGCTTACGTCACCATGCATGGCCTAGCGTGAAACCTGAAATCATTAGCATGTCTCATGATGTCAAACCGACCTACCAAGTTTCATACCTGTCGGCTGATTTCCTCTGGGAGCAACTATTTTTTTGATGATTAGTGTCTAATGGAGGCACCTCATTTATGCAGGATATTTTCCCTCTGATAAGACTGTTGTATAGAAGTTAACTTCGAGTCACGCTACATGAATACGTCTGCTGCATTTTAAAAAATGGGGAAATTCTGTCAGTCTGCCCCCCACCCCACCGACCAGTGCAACCTGTTCTAGAGGAACTGAAACTTATAATTGTGCCAAACAAAGCAATGTTTGAGTTCAAGACCTTAATGTAATGGAAAAAATGCAAATAGATCATTCCAAAGAATACAAGGTGGCTTCAGGTTTGGGGACGTTTGGGGACACCTCAGGAAGTTAAAATGACCCAGAAATGCACAATGCCTGCTTTAATCAGAGTAGGACACTCAGGAGGAATTGAAAACGACCGTTTGATAAAGCTGCCTTGTGCCTTAATTATGAGTGTGCATCCAGTAATTACTCTGACAGTGAATGCTGATTTCGTTTTGTATTTATTGTTAATAACAGCACAGCTGCTGTGGCTTATAGCAGCGCCAGTCAAACACAACATCCCAATTATGCGTGTCTTCATAAGGGTAGTTTGGCTATAGCCTACTCCATCCCCCACTGCCCAGCCAAGTAGGGCAGATCTATGCCTGGTTCATATACAAGACAACCTGGACGTGGTAAACCTATTATAGCGAAGTCACTGGAGTGGAAGAAGTAGCATAAAATGTGAACGCCACAAACAATGGCGTAACAAATCCATATATCACAGAGACAAAGGGAATCGGTTGGCTATAGGTGGGGTGGGATGTGTGCAGGATAAACCTTGACTCAATATTACAGTGTGGTAAAGTCGTCCAACTTTCATGGCTGTATTTAAATAAACAGACACTGGACTGATACTGTATTCTGCCCGTAGCAGAATCAGCTTTTGCATGCTAATCTGACTCAGATGGGCCGAGATGCACCGATTAGCATATCTAAAAATAAATCAGGTGAAGAGTTTCATTCGGTAACACACGACCTTATGCTCCTAGAAACGATCAGCATGCAGTAAAGCCCATTTTCCTTAATTCAGTATGATGAATGGCAGGCTGGGCCTCCCTATTAGTCTCCCCACAGGCCAGGTATAAATCATTTTACAGCTTATTTGATTCATTTAAATTTTGTATTTCCAAAAAAAAAAAAAAAAAAAAAAAAAAAGATTTCAGAATCAAAGAGGTTAAAACAGCTCTAACAATATATCGCCAACGATGTGTTGTGGACTTTTGGTGCAGGATTGTAAGGTACGGAGTAATGTGGTAGCAGACATTAGAGCTGGGCAAAAATAAGCTCACCTAACAGCATGTAATACCTCCACAAGCACCAATAACAGCTGTGACGGGATTTGGACTACCCTGGACAAGTTTCTGGATGTAGGCCACATCAATGTTCACACATTCTTCCATCAACAAATTGTGCTGTTGGGTCAATCCCCGGCACAATTCCGAGGGGAATTCCCTGTAGACAAGGATTTAGCTGCTAAATCAGCTACTTCCTTCACACTACGGTCTGCGGCACACCCAAATGCAGTCACTCCTTTTAGCCAATCATTAACATCTTCTTTGGAGCCATTTTCCACACATGGAACGAGACATTCACTGCACCACCTCTTCTCAATCTATATATCCGGTCACTCACACCCCGCGGGTTTTTACAGCCGCATCATCCTCATGCAGCGCCATCTGCAGGAGCCTGAAGTTACTACCACCTTAAACATGCAAGGTGACTCATTTCTGGTGCAGAGAGCTTCTACGTTTAGCTGAATGTTGGTGTTTGTATTGTGCTTATCAGTCGATAACCAGTTTAGATTTTGGAACAAGCTTGCTTATCAGTGCTGTGATAAAGTTATTGTATTGAAATGTGGTATTGCACTAAATAGATCTGATCTAAAGTATTTCAGTCAATACCACAACAGCATTACACTTCGATATCCAGTCCTAATCATGATAACCCCCATTAAGAACAGCATTAAGCGGATTCCTGGTGGAGCCCCTGCTTTAACACACCCCCTGCATCGCTGAAAGGGCTTGATGAGCTGAATCAGGTGTGTTGGGAGCAGGGACAGCTCCAAACTGTGCAGGGCAGGGGTTGAGAAACACTGCTGTAGACTGTGCTTTGCTGTTCACGTAGACTCAGTCTTGCCAGACCACTCTACAGAGGTGCTGACACTCATGCACAACTGAGCCTCCACAGAAACATGGCACTGCCATCTCTTTCCATCGCTGGCTGGATTTATGAGCTCATAAATATTCTCAGAGTAAGCACTTTTTCCTCAGTGACCGAACCTGCGCTGCTCCTTAAGCACTGAGAAAATTACACAGACGTAATTCAAATAAGATGACCAACCGCTATTCATACAGTCTAATGGAAGAATAAACACTGCAGTGAAAAACATCAGACAGCTGATTCACCCTGACAATTCCATAGTAAATAGAGCCTAGATTTAGACAGCACAGGTCTTTTAGGTACCTGTGAAAACAGCCTCAAGACCCAGCTGAAAGCTGTTAGACCTGTAAAACCCGTAGGATTACAGAGGGAAAAGACAGCCTTGTCTTACAAGACCATGCCTCTATAAACACAGTGTGATTTAATGCATTCAAATAAAACCAGATTCCTTTCTTCTGCGTCCAAACAACAGCTGGAGAACTTTGAGCCTGACAGCAGAAGAGTCCTGAAATGACAAAGTCCATTCATCTCCAGTATCAGACACGAGCCTGCACAGGAAAGTCAATACACACTGGAGCGTCACTCGTCTCGCTGTGCTGACGAGACTGAGCTCCTAACAGCTGTTGGCACCACACGGGATTGTCCAATCTGTCTCTACTGTCACAAACTGGATAAGACATAAAAAACGAAGATGCCCATGAACATAGAAGTTAGGCGAACACAGATTTACAACAAGCTCACACTGTGTGGGCTACAGGCACATATGAAACTCCCACATTTGTAGCATTACTGCATCTATCAACTATCACATAACTGCATATAACATCTTAATAACATTACTTTTACTTATTTGCTCTTTAATGGGGCATTAAAATAGCTAATTATTTAACAAAATAATAATAATAAATAAATTAAAAAAATTAATAATAATAATAAAAATAATAAAAACAATAATATGTCATAAAAATTATTATTATTATAACATAATTGTTTAAATATTACATTTATACTGTTGTTGTCATATTATTATTGGTTGAATAATTTTTCCGTTTACAGTGATCTACAGTGGTGCTGATGCTCATGCCTCACTCCTTACCCACTGAGCCTCCACATAAACACAGCAGTATTATTATAATATTATTTTTTTTAAATAACATGAATCAAGTATAGAGCTACACTATAAAACTGCTACACATACCTGCTGAAATGAAAATAATGAATCAGCCAAAGTTCTGATTTCAGGCCTGCGCTTCTAATAGATGTTATTGGTACCACTTTATTAACATGGTCCAACTTAAAGGGAAAGTCCAGCACTCTTTCAAAACTTCAGAATAATTAAATGGTTAACATGTAAACAAAGACACTCAGAGTGGTTTAATAGGAAGTGACTCGTTCTTGAGAAACGTCCCAGAATTGTTCCCAGTGGTGCTGATGGGAACCAGATGTCTGAAGGCTCTGAAGCCTCCCTCAGAGAAAGTAATTCCCTGAAATGGTTACGGATGCGCTGCGTAACAGTGGAGTTGCTGTTTTACGATAGTTTTGTGATGAAGTTTTGGCCTAAAATGCCTTGTTAATCCATTTAACTGAATTTTTTTCTTGGCAGAGGGGCACATACAGGGCATTTTTAAGACAAAACTTCACAAAGAAAACTCTTTTTTCCACAGATTTAATCAAAAGTCCATTTTTGAAACTCAGAAGGCATGTGTAGATTAACTGGTGGCTTTGTCTGGTAAATAAATTTGCTATGCTTGTGTTGCAGACACAGCAACCCCTGGTTCCCATCACAACCACTGTAAAGGCATCAGCCTGAAGGTTTTCCTATAATGAATCATTTCACATCAAACCAGCCTGAATGACCGTTTACACTGAAATGATGGACATATGCAAGATGCTTTGTAGATGCTTGCATAGGCTTTAACTGACATTCACCCAAACATTCATTTGTGCAAACCCTAACACAGTTACGTTATACAACAAAACAATGAACTCAAAATTGGATGTTTGAGCTTGCTGTTCCATATACAGACCTGAGAGTGAACAGTACAATACGGTATTTAAAATGCTTGGATGATTATAAACTTGAGTGTTATATTAAACATCCTGCAAAGCTTGAATGAGAAATATGAGATGTAAATATGAAAACACAGCTTACAACTGCTGATCTGAAATCATGGGCATGGCTAACGAGCAGCTTGATAACAGCACTTCTAGCCTGCTCCGCCACTCACACAGAGCTAGCATCGTTATCCAGCTTCTATGTGACACTAACTAGGGAAAAGTCTAGTTGAGGCAATGTCTAAAAGAGCAGACGGACACAAGAAGCAATGTTGGTGATGGACAGAGGAATGAAGGGATGAAGGAACAATGTTGGTGATGGATAGAGGAATGAAGGGATGAAGGAACAATGTTGGTGATGGATAGAGGAATGAAGGGATGAAGGAACAATGTTGGTGATGGATAGAGGAATGAAGGGATGAAGGAACAATGTTGGTGATAGACAGAGGAATGAATGGGTTACAGGCAGCTACAGACAGGAGGTCTAGAGCTTCCTAGCTTTGGGTTACTTTACCAGTTACTTCACTACTGGTTAACTCTACCTTGCAAAGTTTCTCTGACTCTGTAGTTGTTCTATGTGGGCGGGGACAGAAATATCAGCCTCGTGATTGGCCAAGGGGAATGCTGAAGAGTCATCAGGAACTGGAACCAGAAACACAAAGTATTCGTCTTCTGTATCGTTACGCATTGCTGAGTGAAACTCTGAGCAGTTTCTCTTCTTAATCGGTGGGTGGGGAAGGTGAAACACTACAATAGTATCTGTGAATATTATTTTTCTCCGCCCACTAGTGCTGGGTGATGTAATCTGAAAACAGCAGTTGTTTCAGAGGCAGGCAAAAGTCACTACATGAAGAATATAAGGTCTTTAAACAGATATAGAATATGCTTAATATGACCAGGGACATGGAATAAGAAGGTACAACAGGTCAGTATTGATTTCAGGTTGATGGTAAACAACACTGGAGGTCCAGATCAGTAACAATTCAAACAGGGAACCGATAGAGAAGTAGAAGTACCATCATCAAATCTGATCCTATCCGCACAACAGTAAGACGTGCGGCAGGTTTCTGTGCTAAATCCCTGAGACAATAACAACACTAATAATCTTTCAGACACAACCAGGCAACTAATCTCCATTCCGATCCTGTTAAACAACAAGCCTGCACTGGCTGCGCTGTAGGGCTGAAAACGGTTTAGGGCACTGGGAAAGTGTCCTAGGAGAAGCTTTAATGCTTTAGGTAGGTGATAATTATTTGGTCAGAGTTAATCATTTCTGCCCAAATTCTAACCACAAGCGAATGCAGCGCGTTTATGGCAAAGCCAGCAGAGGCTCTCACATGTTTCAGCCACTAAACCAGCCCTCACTTTTTCCTCCACTCTCAACACTTCTACCCAAAAGTGGACGGGGAGCATACCCACACTCCACTCGTGCCAACAAATGCTCACACGGTCTGCTACTTCATCAAAACCACATGTAGACATGACAAGAGCTTTGCAAAGGAGATGGAACAAAAGGGAACGAGAGAGGAGAGAAAAACAGTAGATACGAAGATAACAGCTAAAAGCAACAAAGGTGAGGTTAACAGAAAACTACTGCTCAGGCAAGAGCTGTTTTAAGGAAAGTCCTGATAAACTGGATTCAGTTTGGCTGTAAAGATGAAGAGCCAATCTCTTCCAGAGCAAGGAGGAGCAGGCAGATTCAGGAAGGCAGGAAAGAAAAGAGTTGAGTAGTACCTGAGTAAAAGGCAGCACACTTTCTCCACGTCTCTCTCACATACACTGAACAACCAGAATGAGAAACTAAAAAAGAGAGAGGGAGAAAGGGGGGGGGAGTAGGAGGAGGACAAAAAGGGGAGGGGAAATACAGCTCTCCTGCCTGCCTGCTTTCCTTTAACCCCTCCCTTCCTCCCTCCCTCTTTCCTTCTTATCTTTTTTACTCCTGTAAACGTGGGACAGCCTGGTAGGCTGCTTTGCATGACTAGGTCGAAGTTCATGCTTACAAGTACTAAACCTTAAAGGGGAGTTACACCATGTTCTCTAGATTTCTGACCTGATTCAGTCCCTGAGATGTACATTCAGAGTGATTCAGAGTGATCTGACGTGAAATGGCTGCTCGTGCTGAGTTCTTTATGGTGGTGTTGGTGATGGAAACCAGGGCCTTAGAGACAAATATAGCCATGCTTACCCATATATATATATATATATGGGTAAGTTATAATTAGTGACTGTTCTGCATGTACCCTTGGATGGTAATGGATAAAAATAAACAGATTTAAATACATTTTAAGCCAAAACTTGATCATAACAACTGCAATAATGTTGGCAGTACATGTGCAACCACTTAATTAAATGGCTTCCTGTGAGGGGGCTTATAGAGGTGGACATCTGGTTTCCATCACCACCAATGTCAACAGTTCTTCACACCAAACCTCTTATTTACATACCAACCCTTTAATTTTGAGGGCTTTTGGAGAAATTCGGTGGAGTGCCCCTTTAACTACAGCGGGGATGAACAGTAACTTCGTCCCCGGAGTTTAACCTGATTGGCAGCACACAGGCTCACTACACATAGTGGAAAAGCTGGCTAGCATGTGGATCCATATGGATACCAGATCACAGGAACCTCGGGGCTGCGTCCTAAACCACGTAGTCAGCGCACTGCTAATGCTGGCACCCTGTTTAGCATGTAGTGTACGTATGCGATACGCAGCCTGTAGTGGACGCAGCCTTGCTGTAACGGTTCGCATATGTGGCACGTTACATGGGGAATCGAGACTAATTTCATTCAACTTGCAATGTGACCATTGTATATCACTTCGTACAAAGTTAGAGACGTTTATAATTCACATATAGCTACTTTATATGCCTTTTATATTGAAAACATTAACCTTTATTCTCTCCACATATCAGCTAAAAACACATATCAGCGAAATCTGAACCTAGAAGGCTAGCTAACCGGCTAACCTGCCACTGTACCACCTGTACAGATCGTTCAGATCATTGTTTCCATTTAAAATCAGAGTTAAAATCTCAAATGACTAAAAACAACCTTCAAACTATGCATGAGACTGTCAGTCGTCTTATTGCTAACCAGGCTGAGAAGAGAGTTGGCCGGCTAAATTAGAAGACACTACCGGCGAATTCTCTGTTCCACCTTAAATGATGCAGCAGTTACATGTACATTTAACTGCTGCACAATTTAAATTGGAACGTGCAACGTTTAAACCGGACCATTTCTGCTGCACCATTTAAGGTGGACAGGGGCGCCAGGCTGCACCTGCTGTACCATTAAAGGTGGAACGGAATGTAACTGCTGCAGCATTTAAGGTGGAACGTGGAAAATCCTATGAGAAGCGATATCAGCACTAACCTCGACGCATACAGCACGCGAACACCATGTAAACAAACAGGCAACCCACCTTTCTTCATTTCAGCCCGGCGTCTTCTTCAGCAGCCAAATCTTACCCGGCGGTGCTAAGATGGATGGGTCAGTCTCACTCCTGACAGACGCCTCGCCGGGCATTGGCAGCTTTCTCCACCGTTATTTCTGCCCATTCACTCCCGCATTTCTCCTCCTTTCTTACTCTCTCTTTCTCACCCACATCTACGGACCCGCCATTCAGACGTACCTCGTCTGACGTACGAGGCCTACAGCCCTTCTGGGAGGCTAAAGCAGCTCCTTTACGTTGGAGCGCTTAATGTTAATTTCCATTCGACACCGCCGCCGTGTTGTGTGTGTCCCTCTGTATGTGTGTGTATGTGGCGTATGGCACTTCCGGGTTGACTCAGCCGAAGCCACGCCCCCGTCCAGCCCCTCCCCCCCAGGTTTCCCCTAGCAACAGCGCGCGCCTTAACAACAGTTGCATGGTACCGGCGGTACGCTGGCTAGCCGATGCAGCAGGCTAATGCAGAACTCCCTGAGCTAGCGGTGGTTAAAGGGGAACTGTGCACACTTTAAATACTAGCTGCATCGTTCCTAAATTATTTTGACTTTTTGATGTACATAAAGTCACTCAGGGTACCTCCGAGTTTAAATAAACGTTGACTGATTGATTAAACTAGCGAACCTAAATAAGTAGCTTTTCAGTTAGGTGTTGCTGGAATCTTATCATCCACGTCATCACTGCTTTCTTTCCCCAAAAGAAAATTCCACAGATTAAAAAACTGAAATTCACAGAGTAAACTGACATGAATAGCAGCATTGCAGAAACACTACAGTGGTGGTTATAGGAACCAGATGCCTGATTAGAGTTGAATGCCTCTAAAGTTTCCTTATGTAACATTATTATATGAAATAAGGTTATGAATATGCTGCCAGATGTCTGAGGCATTCTCTTACAGTAGTTTTGTCCTAAAACCTATTTTTTAGGATGCAATAAAATGCGTGCATGACATCATAACCCAAAGAAGACACCATGACCCCCCGAACCTTGAATTCCTAAATTTACATCTCAATCACACAGAAATTCTAAAAATTCAGTTAAATTCTCCTTTAAATTCATGCAGCCTATGGCACGGGACTGAGACTCGACACTCTGAAAAGCTCTAAAAATTGGATGTCATTATAACTTTTAGGTTCTAAATAAACATGCTTGAGTAAATTAAATAACTGAGAATGATAAGGCCATAATCCAATTTTGCTGCTGATGCTGGTGGGCTAATGGTTTGGAGCACACTAAAGCACCCTAGTGAGAACACAAGGTAATATACTGGAATACAGGCAATATTTCCTGCTAGCATTTCAGCAGCACAGTATACTCGGTTACTCTGTGGTTAATAAGAAACTGCTTATGTGTTCATATTAGTGCACTTATTACATGACTGTGAAAATTATGTGAAAAGATGAAGCAATTATGCCTCTATGGCAATTCTGGAAAAGTAAATCTGACTCAGCTTTGCCAGCCATAGTTGGTTACCCAGTGAATAATTTATTATGTCAGTATTCATGGCACTTACAAACAATATGTACAACAACCTCTCACTTTTACAGTATGGTCCAGTAGAGAGTCTCCAGTTTATACTTTAAGCATAAATACAGTTGACTGTAATTTGCATTTATTTGAGTTACTGAATTTAATACTTGCTGTTAACTTTCTGAAGACTTTTTTACAGACTTCAAAGCCAAAAGTTGGTTCTCAACACTCTTTAGTTCCTGCTCCAAGGCTGCAATCTGTGGATTTTAACCAAAGGAAAAATAAAAGAAAGACAAAGAAAGACAAGTTATTTAACATGAACAAATGGCATTTCTGTTCTTAATACAGACATCTATTTTATTCACACTACTTTAGCACGCCTCACCTTATTGTCTGTCTCCTGCCGAATATGCTCAGGAACCTTTTCTGTGTAGCCTGGTACTCTGGTCTGGAAGATTATTTGCTGAAGTTTGAAGAAAAGCTTTTCTCTACGCTGGGAAAGGAGGGTTATCTGTTTCTCAGCATTACTGCAGTTCTAAAAGAGAGGTGAGGAACATCACGGTCACAGTTCACTAATGCACCTGTCTCTGCAAATGACATTGACACCAGCACCTTAGA
This sequence comes from Prochilodus magdalenae, assembly GCA_024036415.1. Lineage (NCBI taxonomy): Eukaryota > Metazoa > Chordata > Actinopteri > Characiformes > Prochilodontidae > Prochilodus > Prochilodus magdalenae. The sequence continues at coordinate 833,435 of JAMWET010003602.1, read as the reverse complement.
CTTTCATCTAAAGCACTATTCACACTGGATAAGTTTTACCTGGAGACTGTCTGCAATTTAAGTAATTACCAACAAGATCAAGTTCCAGTATGAATCTGCAGTGTGTGTAGTGTTTAGAGTCTGACAGCAATAACTGTGGAGTGATTTTAATCCAGTATGAATCTGCAGTGTGTGTAGTGTTTACAGTCTGACAGTAATAACTGTGGAGTGTATTAATCCAGTATGAATCTGCAGTGTGTGTAGTGTTTACAGTCTGACAGTAATAACTGTGGAGTGTATTAATCCAGTATGAATCTGCAGTGTGTGTAGTGTTTACAGTCTGACAGTAATAACTGTGGAGTGTATTAATCCAGTATGAATCTGCAGTGTGTGTAGTGTTTACAGTCTGACAGTAATAACTGTGGAGTGTATTAATCCAGTATGAATCTGCAGTGTGTGTAGTGTTTAGAGTCTGACAGCAATAACTGTGGAGTGATTTTAATCCAGTATGAATCTGCAGTGTGTGTAGTGTTTACAGTCTGACAGTAATAACTGTGGAGTGTATTAATCCAGTATGAATCTGCAGTGTGTGTAGTGTTTAGAGTCTGACAGCAATAACTGTGGAGTGATTTTAATCCAGTATGAATCTGCAGTGTGTGTAGTGTTTACAGTCTGACAGTAATAACTGTGGAGTGTATTAATCCAGTATGAATCTGCAGTGTGTGTAGTGTTTACAGTCTGACAGTAATAACTGTGGAGTGATTTTAATCCAGTATGAATCTGCAGTGTGTGTAGTGTTTACAGTCTGACAGTAATAACTGTGGAGTGATTTTAATCCTGTATGAATCTGCAGGGTGTGTACTGTTTACAGTCTGACAGTAATAACTGTGGAGTGTATTAATCCAGTATGAATCTGCAGTGTGTGTAGTGTTTACAGTCTGACAGTAATAACTGTGGAGTGTATTAATCCAGTATGAATCTGCAATGTGTGTACTGTTTACAGTCTGACAGTAATAACTGTGGAGTGTATTAATCCAGTATGAATCTGCAGTGTGTGTAGTGTTTACAGTCTGACAGTAATAACTGTGGAGTGTATTAATCCAGTATGAATCTGCAGTGTGTGAAGTGTTTACAGTCTGACAGTAATAACTGTGGAGTGTATTAATCCAGTATGAATCTGCAGTGTGTGTAGTGTTTACAGTCTGACAGTAATAACTGTGGAGTGTATTAATCCAGTATGAATCTGCAGTGTGTGTAGTGTTTACAGTCTGACAGTAATAACTGTGGAGTGTATTAATCCAGTATGAATCTGCAGTGTGTGGTGTGTTTACAGTCTGACAGCAATAACTGTGGTTTGTATTAATCCAGTATGAATCTGCAGTGTGTGTAGTGTTTACAGTCTGACAGTAATAACTGTGGAGTGATTTTAATCCTGTATGAATCTGCAGGGTGTCTGACAGTATCGCTTAACAATATTGCTTAGATTGCAGAAATGTTTCTGTTACCTGAACATCAAGGTGTAACTGGATGGAATGGTCAACGACACCAAAGGGACTCCCCTCAGGTGGCGGTGGTGCAGAAGCGAATGGGACTGACTGAGTGTCCTCTTGAGTACAGTGGAGGTGCAGGTTAGAGACCCGGCCCAGAGTGCAGATAACAGGGCTGAAGCTGTAGAGGGTTTGAGCCTGGTCTGCTGTGCACACTGCCCACACTATGAGAAGAAATTTGCTGGTTTTGTGGGAGTTTGACATACATTTCATGGCAACCTGTAAATTACTAGCAGTTCATCAGGAGGTCATGAAGCATTAGTCTGAGGGTGACGATTCAACTGAGCTGATTTCGGAAAGTTAGAACATTAAAATGATACTCAACAATATCAGCTTTCATTTATGGTCCATCTAAAACTGTGAAAAAAAACAAAAAATGTGCTACAAATTCTAAATCAAAATAATCAGATTGTGAACTGTACACAGCTACTGAACATTGTGTACATTGTTCAAGCAGACAAAGGAGACTGAGGAAAAAGGCATTAAAGGTTAAACACACTTATGGCACTCACAATCTGGTCTTTCCTTAGTTATGTGGTACTGGGCCCTCAGTGACCTTGCCACCCTGACCACTTCCTGAACTAGAGGAAAATCAGCTTCATCCTGAGGAAAATGCCAGTGAACCTGGTGGGAAGTGGGCAACAAAAAGATAAGAGAGAATTCAGGAAACAGAGAAACACAATGCAGTAATATAAACAACAGTCAGTTTTCTTTGCTTAGCCAACAGAATCTGCTGATAAAAACATCACTGCTGGTTAAAGGAATTCTTTCTGGGCAGGGTCTTCTGAGCCATAAGTCACTGTTGCAATATCATATATCCAAAATCATAATCAGGGTTGGGCAGAATACTTAGAAGAAGCAGTGAAGGCTGAAAACTCATTCAGTCCCAAGTGTGTTTAGTAATGTAATACAGAATTACTGTATTATATCACAAGTACTTTATTCAGAATACCTTTAGAAGACATACTGATAAAGTACATGGGGAAAACTTGGCAATTTTGTTCATGTAATTCTTTTGATAATATGTTTCATGGAAAAAGTCATAGCATTATTTTGTCTCTCATAGTTAGTTTGCTTTAGTCCCATAATGCCCTGTTCTTAATGACCCATTTCAAGTTCTTTCATGACCCATTTCATCATATCAGAGTAGCAAAATAAACACTGCATTATTTTTGTTAGGCAAATTGAAGTAGAATGAAAAAATGAGCAAAATCAGTAGCTATGTTAATTTTAGTTAAGGTGTAAAGCTCATCACCCAAGACTGTCCACTACTCACTCAGTCCAGTCTTAGGAGTTTACTAAGGCTCAGGCGTTAGAAGGAACTACTATGATTTAAAATTCTAAAAATATTGTAAAAAACTGTAACTGTACTGTCAATATAACCCAATGTAGCTAAACAACATAACTGAATACAGATACTTGACTTATGCATATATCCCAACCCTGAAGGTACATTTACAAGAGAAAAACAAATCTTTCAAGGCTCAATATGCTACATTATTCCTTCTGATGTCCACTTAAAACATTCAAGTGGATTGATTGATTGAAAATTGATTCACGTTTAGATAACCATTTTCCAATCTTTCTTTATCCAGTCGGTTTTGGTTACTGTGCCTTTATGACTGACATATGTAAACTGATTTAGAAGCTTCACACATAACTGTCACATAACTGGAGAAGCAATTCTTTTAGATTCTTTTACATCTTGCATTTTATTCCAAGTCACCCTAAGCTGTTTATATTGGTGTAGTAATCATAGAATGTTTAAATGCAGCCAGAGTTTTAAAGTGATGAAAAGAAGTGATGAGGTTTTGCTATGACAGTGACAATATGCTTTCATTTCCGTTTGCTCACCAGCTCAGAGGTGGTTGGATATGGTTGCAGGCACACACTAGTTGAAGTTGTATTGGGCTTCGGACTATAGGGCTGCAGTCTTTGCCAGAGCTCCTCAGTGAGGAACGGCATAAAAGGTGAAAGGAGACGCAGAGAGGTGGAGACACAGTGATAGAGCACAGCAGCAGCAACCTGCTTCTTCAGCTTTCCTTCTCCCTTGCTTTCTGTGGCCTGCTGCTTTAACACGGGCTTGATGCACTCCTTAAAAGCAGGAAGAGAGAGAAGCACAAAACCGAATAAAGTGAAAGAGAACGATTGCAGGTCAGGACTTCTTTTCCAACATCACAGTATGCAAAATGCATTTTTGTCTGAATGGACACAAACTCCCACAGATACACTCCAACATCTTGTGGAAAGCCTTATTGGAAGAGTGAGGCTATTACAGCTGCAGGGTGATGGAGCAGTGCCATATGGATTTTGGGAATGGAATGTCCAACTAGCTTTTATAGACACCCACGAAAGAAGATGGGCTCCAAAACTCCTGTGTTTGAACAGAACTCACTAAGTAGACATCACAGAGGCTGTGGAGCCAGAAGGAGTGCAGGGCGGAGGTGACTGTGTGGAGCTCATAATTCCCAAAACCTCTCTCACACTGCTCCACTGTGCTGTAGAGACAAGAACAGATCCACTTGTCTATCCTTGACACAGGAACGATCTGAAAGAAGAAAGAAAAGAAGACAGAAGTCTCCAGGACTTAAAATCAATAATACCACATATCACCATCTTACAGTGAATTGTACTTAAGGGGCTCATATCATGAAAATCATAAAAGGGCTTCAAGTTTCAAAATGTTACGTTCAGGCCATAAAGTTCATGCGCAGAAACTCAAGCTGCAAAAACTGCCTGATTTGAACCTCTCTGTACACACTGTTTTATCAGGTCCACCTTGTAGATGTACAGTCAGAGACGATAGCTCATCTGCTGCTGCACAGTGCAGTGCTTCATCAGTGGTAACAGGATGCTGTCCACAGGAAGCTGCCCAGAGGATGATGCCCACAGGACGATGCCTACAGGACACTGTTGGCTGAATAGTTTTGGTTGGTGAATGATACTCAGTCCAGCAATGACACTGAGGTGTCCAGCAGCACTGCTGTGTCTGATGTACTCACACCAGCACAACACACACTAACACACCACCACCACGTCAGTGCCACTGCAGTGCTGAGAATGATCCACCACCCACATAATACCTGCTCTGTGGTGGTCCTGTGCGGGGCCTGATCATTGAAGAACACAGTAACAGTGTCAGTAGAGCTGATAAAATAGCAATCAGACTGTAGACATAAGGTGGTGTACCTAAAGAAGCAGCCAGTTGGTGAATCTGAATTGAAGTAAATGTATTATATTTGATTTGAACATTACCAAATCAGTGCGGCTGAAAAGCTAAAACACATGTACTGATGCATCTGCTGCTTAGACACTCCTCCTATGCGAACATACACTGCTGTCTAGTATATTAGAATAAGCTCGAGAGACGGAAAGAGTAGGAAACAGAGCTGAGGGGCTAGAGGGAAGACGCAATAAGACGAGACATAGTGCGTTCTATATTTAAACCCAAAGCAGGAGAACAGAGGAGAGAGATCATTAATTTATAGCTCAGGAATATGTAGATCACCTCTCCCTGGAGGAACGTCTAGCCTGCGTTATGCAGGCGCTGCATGTTAGTTTGGATGCTTTGTTTGTGCTCTACCTCAGGCAGCGGCATCACCGGAGCTCCTACGTCCAGCAAGGCTCCAACGGTGAAGCGAACTGTCTGCCACATCTTATTGCAGAAGTGTCTACAGCTCAGCACCTGAGACACAGACAGACTGATGTCCTCTCCTGCCAGACAGACAAACCATGAGCAGACCTACAAATACACAGGAGTGTTCATTAACAGCATCAATAGCTTCCCAAATCTTCCTAATAATGCCAGAACAAAACCTTGTCAGTTCATCCCTAAATTTAAAACTGCTTGGAAAAAAAAGTCTGGCTCCATTAACTTCGTTAACATTCAAAATTCAAATTTACAAATTGTTTGTGGCCTTAAGTGTAAAGTTAGAGATAATGATTTAAGTTTAAGCAACAATATGTTTATTAAATGCTAATTATGGTAAAGTAATGGCCAGTCTGAAATAAAGAAGAGTACTATGTGACCTTATAACACCCTGGCCGATCTTTTTGGCCGATGCTAAAATCCCATTCTGCAATTTTCAAAATCCTGAACCATCCTGTGCTTTTTTTTTTGTTCACAGCTGGAAAACTGTGGAACCCTTGGTGCAAGCAGCAAAGAGGGCACACTGCATGATGAACTGCACTGAGCTGAACTTGGGAACGATGGTATCCCACCGCTGATGTGCTCATAAATAAGTGCATTCAATGGGAGGTGTCTGTCTTCTAATGAGCTAAAATGTGAACAATTCAAAACATTTACCATTTAATACGTGCAGGTGATCTGTAATGTGAGAGACACCACAGATGATTATGAACATTAACGTGCTGCCTTATAACAGTACACTTTCATAATGAGGGAAACAAAACCACAAGTCCATCTTGCATGTAATTGCGGTCAAGGACGATCTCTCTGGGCTGCACACAGACGCTGAAAGAGTTGAATCTAGATGGTGAAATATACGCCCTCAAAGCAATCGCTCGGCTCCTAAACCAGGGGAAATAGGGACCTGTTCCTAACAGGTTCAGTAGAGCCAGGGAACCAGTACGGGGATGAGCACTGGCACTTTGTTGGTGGAAAAGAGGTTTCAGAGGGAGACATTAAACTCTCATTAGATGCCCGATTCCCACCACTGTGAACAATTCCGACTCGAAATTCACACGATCTTCTAAGCTGCTTATCCTTCTGGGTCACAGAGTGTGCTGGATCCTGTCCCAGCGCTCGCTAGACAGAAGGCAGGAGAGTCCATCACAGGGCAGACACAAAGACATACACACTTACTCACACCCGGGGCGATTTAGCATCTCCTGCTCACCTGGCTGCATGTCATTGGATTGTGAAAGGAAACCACAGCCCCAGGAGGAAACCCACACAGACACAGGGAGGACATGCAAACACCATGCATGGACCCTGAACACCTCAGGTAGGACTCAAACCCAGACTCCACTTGCTGTGAGATGACAGCCCTACCCACTGTGCCACAGTTCTGGCCTTACTCACTTCACTAACTTTAAAATGAGCACAAGGTGTGCCCAAACTTTTGACAGGCAGCATAAGCACGCCAAGATATCAGTGCAGTGCCTGTGTGTATGGCTTCAGCTGTGGGGTTTGACAGCTGAAGCACACAGAGGGATTCTTACCCTGGGCTTTGTAGGAGCAGAGGGCGAATCTCAAAGCGTCTGTCCCACACTCCGGAATACCGTTCGGGAAATCTTTCCTCTACAGAAGGGAACCATGGGGAACTTGGTGAATCAGCTCATTGAAGAGGAACTGTTAAAAATTACCGGAACATAAAGTGCCCCGTACTGACCTGTGCTTCCATAGCAACTGCCGTCTCTCTTGGGTCCAGGTTACCTTCCATGACCTTTTCTTGAAGTCTCTAAATAGATCAGAAGAAAAGACAGACACACAAAGATCCTTCACCACAGTCATAAATTATCTGCTTGTTAATTCAGTTTCAGGGCTTTACAGTAAAAGTCTAGGTGCCTTTGAATTACTTTCTTATAATGAGCACAGATATTAAAACCTAACATTTGGTTGGAGATGGGTGTACTCTCTTTATTAAACATGCCTCTGTCTACACCTATGTACAGCCCTATTACCATGTAGGTGCACCTTGTAGTTCTACAGTTACAGACTGCAGTCCATCTGTTTCTCTGTAGTGTGTGGGTGGTGGATCATTCTCAGCACTGCAGTGACACTGACATTGGTGATGGTGTGTTAGTGTGTGTTGTGCTGATATGAGTGGATCAGACACAGCAGTACTGCTGGACACCTTAGTGTCAACCAAAACTATTCAACCAACAGTCCTGTGGGCAGCGTCCTCTGGGCAGCATCCTGTGACCAATGGTGAAAGACTAGAGGATGACCAACACTGCACTGCGCATCAGCAGATGAGCTATCGTTTCTGACTGTACATCTACAAGGTGGACCAGCAAGGTAGGAGTGTCTAATAGAGTGTGAATCTATTGAAAATGTATTAAAGGAGCAATGTGTAAGATTTGGAGACGGGCATCTAGAGCAAAAACAGAATATAATATACAAAACTATGTTTATCTATGTGTATCTATCTTGTCCTCCACCAGAGGCTGCCATATAGACCCACAATGTTTGTAAAACAGCCCAGACTGGACTGGCACTGGCTAAAGAGAGTGACTTTTAGACTATAGAGAGTGAAGTTGACATTTCACGTTTCATGATTTTTACGTAGAAGCCGCAACTTGAATGTGGTAGCCCTATAGCACTAGCTGGAAGACACAGAGAGAAGAAAAATCCTTGTTTTACTGTAGCATGTACATATCAGCAGCTCCACACATCAAATAATAATATTTTAAAGGCTTAAATCTCAAATTTAAAATACTACCAACATTAAAACTAGGCTGAAGTTGAGTTTCTTATTTGCCAGCTTCTAGTTCAACATTTCTTGTTCCACCTTAAATGACATTGTAGTGCCTGAGGCATAATAACCATAATTGCTCCCTCATTTAAAGTTGAACGTGAAAATTTCGCAAAAGGACGATTACACTTATTAATCAACTTAACATTAACAAATTAACATGAAGGAGCCAAAAAAGCGATGGCTGAAAACAGGATGTGCACCATAAATTCTAGGAAAGGGCGAGGGGATGTTCAGTTGATTGCAATCCGCAACTTCAGCACTAGGGACTACACAGTGTTCCTTTAATCTTTTTTTAAGACATGAAACATTTTTGACCTGTTTAAATTGACCTGTTTCTAAATAAGAACAGAGATTTCACAAGCGATTAGGTGTAATAACAGCTTGATAATGGCATCTGAGCCTTACAGAGAAACCTAAGCCGTGTAGTTTCACCCCTAGTGTCTGGCAGAGGTTTGGCAGTATTGATTCAGTAGACACTGTGTGCTTCAAGGACTGTGAGGATTTACTGTCCTTGCGAGGGGAGTGAGTATACAGAGCTACGTAGGCTGTGCAAAGTCATGTCATGCGTAGAATAACATCTGCTGTCAGCGTACCCCTAGAGAGACGCCCGAGATCACATCCAGAGGGTCGATGACATTTCCCAAAGACTTACTCATCTTCCGGCCGTGCTTATCTCTCACCAGAGAATGAAAGAGCACCTGAGAGACAGAAAGAACGAAAGGACAGAGACAGACAGGAGATGTGTTAGACGTGTTAAAAATGCATTCGTATTATTCTGACATTTATCTTGGCTGCTTCTAGTGATGTATATCTGTTTTTTTTATCTGACTTCTTACCTCTCTTTAGATTTGACATTAAGATGTAATAAGATAACTGCCATACCTGTTTAAAGGGCAGCTGGCCGGTTAGCTCTTTGCCGAGCATCACCATTCTGGCCACCCAGAAAAAGATGAGGTCACTCCCTGTCTCCAGAATCGAGTTTGGATAGAACTGCTTTAGGTCCTCCGTCTGTGGAATGGAAGGTCAAATCAGCAAACCTTCATCACAATACAAGAAGACAATCTGGGGACAGCTAATCAATAGCGTTTTCCTGGGGTAAGTGTAATGTGTTAGTGTGCTGTAAGTAGGGTGTTGGTATACAGTAACTCAGTAAGTGTAATGTGTTAGTGTACTGTAAGTAGTGTGTTGGTGTACAGTAACTCAGTAAGTGTAATGTGTTAGTGTGCTGTAAGTAGTGTGTTGGTGTACAGTAACTCAGTAAGTGTAATGTGTTAGTGTGCTGTAAGTAGTGTGTTGGTGTACAGTAACTCAGTAAGTGTAGTGTGTTAGTGTACTGTAAGTAGTGTGTTGGTGTACAGTAACTCAGTAAGTGTAATGTGTTAGTGTACTGTAAGTAGTGTTTAGTAAAGCAAGCTGTATACTTTGTTAAACTGCGATTTCAATATAAAAAGGATTTATTCTTCAGCTGCTAGTGATCGATACATTTACACCTCTATATTAAACGTGTGTGGCATATCTGATTCTCTGTAATCCGGGCCCTTTAAGAACAAAATAAAAAGATTTTTTAAGTCATTTAGGACTTTACCTGCTCAGGCCAGCCCAGCATGGCGAAAGGAAAAAGACCTGAAGAGAACCACGTGTCCAGCACATCTGGATCTAAGGGAGAGTACGGCACAGGTCAGGTTTGCTGAGATACGGTTGCTTGGCAATTGAAAAACGCTGCTTTCCAAAACACAGCTCAAGCCTAATCCTGGAATGAAGAGTCTCTCTTCTGGGAAGAGATTCAGGACAAATAGAACCACAACCACAGGATACAAGAACAGCTTCTTCTTTCATCCTGCCAAACTCTAGGCTGTGTGTTCAGTTGGTGTATGCTGCTTGTACTAGAGTGAATGTGCATAATGCTGGATATGGTGCTTGAGAGCTCATATCTACTTATGTTATGCACATGTCTAATTTTATAGTTTTGGTACAGCTGCTGTCCATCCCAGCTGAACCTACACTAGCTCTTTTCAAGAACTGCCCATTCACATATACGGGTTACCAGTTCCACATGCACAGGTTGCCAGTTCATTACAAACCCAAATTCTAAAAAAGTGAGACAGTATGCAAACACTGCATGCACATAAGTACAGACAGCAGGGGTTAGTAAATCCAGTTTAGTCTTTAGTCTGAGCAAAAACAAGATACTGTTTTTTCTTTCTATCAAATTCATTGTTTATGCTGTGTGGCGCAGTAACTCAGTAACTGGTAGCTGGTTACTGTATTCTGTGGGTCTTTTTACTTAAACTCCAATACATTTCAATGTGTAATATCCTATTGTTTACTCCACTAGATAAAGCCAAATCTGTGCTTCTGTTGGCTTATGTGCGCATAAAAAGCTAAAGTCCTATTAGTTTATCCTCATCAGTTTCCCATTTTTATTATGGCATCATTTTCTGCTATATATTATCAGGAGTTGGAAACAGTCATAAACAAACTAAGCTCTTCCACACGTCCTCATGTAGAACAGAGACAGCACGGGTACATGCTATTAATGACCTAAGGCTAAATACAGATTCATGCAAAACATCTGTCTTGGTCTTACTGAATCTAAGTGCACCGTTTCATGCAGTTGATTACCAGATCCTGATCTAGAGTCCCACAAGGGCCTACATTAGGGCCACTGCTGTTTTTAGTATACAAGCTTCTACTGAAAAATGTGATTAGAAAACACAAGAAGAATGTTCAGAGCTACGCTGATGACATGCATTTCTGTCTCTGAGACACTATTGATAGACCTGTTAGTTATCTGGCAGATATTTCTCTGTGGATGGTATAAAATTGTCTACAGCATAATTATAAAAATAATGAAACTTTGGTAATTGGCTCAGAAACCCAGCAAAAATTTAACAGGAACTTATTAGTAAAAAATGGGCCCTCTCGTTTCTGATGTAAAATCAGAAGTAGGTAACCTTGAAGTAACACTTGATTCTGGTCCCTCCTTCCTTCCCCATTTAGAGAGTTAAATTGAATTCTATCTGGCCTACCCAGAGAAACCACTTTTCCCAGCTGTCTGAAACACCACATTGTCACTGAAGTCCTTTTCTCTGTTACAAGGTGACATCATCTCCTAACACCCGCCTTCCAGCAAGCTTGGCACACCCTTACACAATGCTACCGGTTATAACTGCTGTGTCAGCTGACCAGTTACACCAGAGTGGGCAGGCTGACTGATCAGAGCACACTGGGCTCATCAGACACAGGAGTTCTAACAGATCTTTCCGACAGAGCGTGAATACAGATGCGCAGCATGAGAAAAATGTGAAAATTCTAGGATATAAATCCCCAAAGATGAAACTATCAACACTGAAAAGGAGCACAATAGACTCCTTTTAGACTATCAGCAGTGTCAGCAGTGTTCAGGAACAGGCTTCAGCTGTGAAATCAGGGAGAGGTGTTTAATCAAATCGTTGTTTAATAACTGGTCATTTTGTTAGAAATTTTGTTAGAAACACCTACCTTGTACACTCAACAGAATGAGTGTACAGAATGAATAATTAATATTATATTTGGCACTAAAATACGGACTGAAGGCAGCTATTAGTCACCCTGTGTGAGGATAAGAGCAGTAGGGGACACTCCAAACTTTGCAGCAGCGCGTTCTCTGGCCTCCGCTTCACTCCTGCCCCACACCCACTGCTCCTGCAGAGAGATACAGTCACAGCACATTAATCACACCACATAAATCGGCCCAAGTAGGGTAGAACGATTTGGGGGAAAAGACCGAACTGTGACTTGTTGACTGATAATGTATATATAAGCATGTATTATATAAATAGTAATTATATAATATTACTATTTTTTAATAGTTAGAATTATTATAGTTCTAATTTAAATAGTAATTTAAATAGTAATAGTGTATATATAGCATACTCATTTTATGTATCGACATATTATATGTTATATATCATGTTTAAAATATTATAATTTTTTTTTCATATGTCCATTTTGCAACATTTCTCAGAATTAAACAGGCTCTTTTAGTTATTGTGTATTTATGATTGCTGTATGTAAATGTATGTAAATGTGCTCTTCACTGACTGGCTGTCTGGCATTATGATTTGTTCAAAAACCAGACCATTTTTTTGGTCAATTTTTCTTTGCAGCTCAACATACGGACCAGTATGTAGGCAATGGCCGGTGAGCTTTAAACTTTTATTAACTTAACATCTTTTATTTCAAAAAGTAAAGAAAAGGCATTTAGTTATCCATAATATAGCCCCTTTAAACGGCAAAGCAGTGACAAAGAAGTGGCCAAGCTGTATGAATGAATCGAATCACTCTAATAGCCAGTCCTACCTCTTGTAGGCTACCAGAGTCTGGTAATGTCACTCGATAAGCTGGAATCTGATGACCCCACCAGAGCTGTCTGGATATGCACCAATCACTGCAGAGAGAGTAAAGAAAATTACTGTTGCACTTGTTAAGCACTATACCTGCGGTGTGACAGGGTTCGTAGATGGAGAAGAGGTGGTACAGTGCAGTGAATGTCTCATTCTATGTGTGGAAAATGGCTCCAAAGCAGATGTTAATGATCGGCTAAAAGACCATAGTGTGAAAGAAGTAGCTGGATCTGCAGGTGTATGGAAGCATACGGCCATACAGGGCTACCAGCAGTGGCTAACATCCCAGTCTACAGGAAATTCTTCTCAGAATTGTGGGAGGAGGGTAGGCATCCACCAAATCTGGCACAACTGCATATTTCATTGATGCCAGAATGGCTAAACACTGATGTGGCCTACATCCAGAAACTTGTCCAGTTCATGCTAAATCCAATTACAGCTGTTATTGGTGCTTCTGGTAGGTGTTACACGCTATTAGGCACATTTCATTCACAGATGACTCATTTTTTGTCTGGCCTGCAGTTTTAGGCACACTAACCTGATATTGGAGAGCCAGTTCTTCCATGTTTTGATGTAGAAGTGAGGTATTATTTCCAGCTCTCCCTCATCCACTGCCTAAAAGTGTTAAACACAGAAGAAAAGTGCATCAGTAAAACAGCAGATTGTGTGAATTATTTGTGAACAGTTGCAAGTGTTATAAAAGGACTGAAATATGTGTGTACATTAGTCTCATCTGCATAGTTAAAATGCCTTAGCTGACACAGACATACTTGTATTGCCTTTTGTGCCATTTCCTCACAGCGAACAAACCACTGTTTCTTCAGTAAGGGTTCAATGACATCTCCAGAACGGCTGTGTGGGACAGGACAAAGGGTCAAAAGAGAATTTCAGCTGGCCCAAAGAAGACCCAAATGCTTTAAAGCTAACAAGAAATACAAATGTGTTCTTATCAGTCGCAAGTAATGAGAGGCTCAGAACCATTGATGGAAGCAAAATGAGAATAGCTGCCCTGATTAATCTCAATTCACCTGCAAATAGGTAAAGACATAGCATGATCCTTCTTCCCTCTGAACAACTTCAGCTCCATCAGTGCACTAATCACTCGTTCCCTGGCCTCAAATCGCTTCACTCCCTGAGACGGAGAAAGCGCTGTTTGGAATGTTCAGAATATGCAGTGTGTGTGGTTTTCAGACTTTTGGTCAGAGAACAGAGAGTCTCAAAATTTAGTAGAAATTGCTTTAAAAAATCATTTAAAATAATACAATTATTAAGATTAATCATATTCATTATTAGATAGAAAGAAAGGACAGTATGACTATGGAATGACAGTATGACATTAGAATGGCATGTCATCCAGTGATGCTCTGTTCTATACCTCCAGCCAGTGACCACAATTAGAGGTCATGGTTCCATCTCCTCCAATCACAGTGAGGCGTGGCAGTGAGTGTCTCTGAGAGAGCAGGAAGTCAGTTTGATCATGAGCCGGGGTCAGCTTCACAGCTCCTATCATACAACAGGAGGAACAAAAAGATTTAGTTACAGTGCTCAATTACACAGAGTTATGTTACCCTTTACCTTCCGAATACCATTGCAAACTGATATGGGCAATATTTATTGAGTTACACATACAGAAGTAATGTCTCAGTCAGTAGTGTTGGTCACTCAGTTGGACCAACTATTTTTGCTATTACACCATGCCAGATGACTCGGCATGGAGTTGTAGAGGTTCCTAATTGTGTCCTGTGATAATCCATTCCATGCAGCTTGAACATTCACAGTTCCTAAAGACTGTGCTGTAGGGGTGGTGCTGACCACGGTCCTTCCACACACGGATTCTTTGTTCGTCTCCACCAAAACAAAAGCGGGACTTGTCACTGAAGATGACCTGCTGCCATTTTGAGTCACTCCATGACAATCTGGTATGACACCATTGCAGTCTTTGGTTACAATTGCGTTGTTTTAGGAGCAGTTGTTGTAATGGTCTACGTGCATGCAGTATGGCATTGTGCAGCCACCTGCCAATGGTGCTAGAACTAACAGGATGACTCATGGAGGATATCACTGCTCGCTAAATGTCTGCAATTGTAGCTGTTGGGTCAGTCAGGTACAGCGAGAAGGCCCGTCCTTGTTAATGTTACATGCTTACTCTGAGCATTAAACTTGAATCATTCACATGTCTCACGATGTCACACACCTACCCACAAAGTTTCATTCTGGTCGGTTGATTCCTTTTGGTTGAAACTGTGTGTGCAACTAATCTTTTGATTATGAGTGCATTTATTAGCTCAATAACTGGAAGCAAAACTGAGGACTGGTTAATATTACGTCCCCTTCTATTGGTAAGCAGTTGACATTAGATTTAACAAATATCCAAAAAATGGATCAGAATAAACCAGGAATACCTGTGCCAAGCCCCATGTCCACTACAGGATCTGTGATTATAGGCAACAGCCTATTTGTAAAAGGATGCCTGCACTGTTTTCCATGGAGAGCCTAAAGGGGAAAAAGAATAATAATCCTAATGAGCTTAATACTGTTATGACTGTATGACGTGCTATTAGTCAGTGAATGAAATTTAGTATATGACTTGCACAGTAATAGACCACAGATACGCCTATGTGTACCTGGTATCGAGTATCATCAGGATGTACAGCGATCGCTACATCTCCGAGCATGGTCTCAGGACGTGTGGTCGACACAGCAACCTCGCCATCTGACAAAGATGCAGACATAAGGTAAAGAACTCAGGCCCAAAAACAACACAGTTATGGGTAAAAGGAAAACCCACTCACCTTGTCCTTCTATAGGATATGCGAAAGTAACCATGGTCCCAAATTCTACTTTCTGCTGATAGCCAGGAACAGACAGAAGAGTCCTGCCAGACAATTGCTTTGAGTCGACCTGAACACAGTTTCACACATTTTAAAGGGGGGACTTATTATGTATATTTTCAGTGTTCATAATTTTATGTTTGGGGTCTACTAGAATAGATTTACATGGTTTAATTTCTGCAAAACACTAAAATTTGTTCCTCATACTATACATCTGTATTCACGCCCTGTCTGAAACGATGTTCGAGGTCCTGTGGCTTTAAGCCTCGCCTCCAGATGGCTGGTCAGCTTGTCCACTCTGTTCTAACTGGTTAACTGCCAGAATGGCATCCTGTTATGAGCTATGCCCCACTCTGCTGTTCTCACAATGGCGTCAGTTTGCTTAAAGTCTGTTAGAACAAGCTGGTAGATCCACCTTCCCTAGCTAGAATGGAGCAGGGGTCAGATTAGGGTTAGATTAGGAGTCCAATTTTACCGTTTTAGCTCTCTGTATGTTGTGTGAGAGTGTGCCAGGCTTGCCGGTTGGCGGGCTGTAAGGACTGTGTTACATGATGATATCATCTTGTAACAGTGAACAAGTCTGGAATTCCAGTGAGGTGTATCAGGGAGCTCAGAGAAGTGATTTTGTGGTAAAGAGTTTCTCTCTCTGGTATGTATTTTGGGCTTTAGAACTTTACAGAACGTTTATATGTACAAAAAGCTAGAACACACATTTAGTGTGTCCACTCTTTCCAGCCTAAAAGGTCCATTACAATTTATATTTTGCATCCAAAGTTCAGTTGCAGAAGTAGGTTTAGTCTTTTCTGCTTCTTTTCACTATTTAAATAACCCCAAACACATTCATTGCTGTTGAGGTCTAGACTGATTTGGTTGGTCAGTCCATTGTTCTGAGAACACCAGCAGCTTCTTTGTTTGGTGTCTGTCTCCGTTTCTCAGTGAGGAGCTTCTCAAACATCCTTTCAGACCTCTGTAGTGTTGAGGTGGTGGTCTTCTCCAAGTGGAAGGATAGACAGAAACACCTGTGAATGTTCTCAAATCTGAAGCAAGTGTGAAGCTTTGTGTTCTCCTCTCTTTCAAAGATGATCGATAAAATGACGGTGTTGGTGTATGTACTACGCCTTCCAGATGGTTGTAGGGATCACATTTTCTTTGTAGCTTTTGATTACTATTCTGAACTCCGGAACTTCTGCATTTTTCTTTTTGTTTCTTCTTCTTTATGCAAGTGTATTATCTTGTCTAATCTTCTTTGACATATCTCACAAGATATGACAGATTGGCACTTGATGAAATTTGCCTGGATATTAAATAGCTTAGAGGTCTGCTTTATATAGTACTGTATAAGGTGGATGGACACTAACACTACACGACAAACAAGGTAAGAGTTTCTGGTCAGCATGTCCACATTTTCTATCTTAAGCTAGCTTTGCCACACTGAGGTACCTCTATGTCTGAAATTGCAGACTCCAGTGCACAGCTCCAGTTGACCAGGCTTTCAGAGCGATAGATCAGCCCCGAATCACACATCCTGACGAAGGCCTCTGTCACCGCCCTGCTAAAGCCCTGTGGGAATAGATCCAGAAAAGAGGACAAACAAAAGGAGGACAAAGGAGGAAGAAAATGAGAAAATCTAAAAGAAATGACATGTGAAATGGCGCTCAGTGGGGCGTGAGATTTGTTATCCTGTTTTACCGGGTCCATGGTGAAACAGGCCCTGCTCCAGTCCAGCGATGCACCGAGTTTCTTTAGCTGATGATAGATCTCATCTCCTTTTCTGCAATGTAAAGCACATATGACACTCAGTTACCAACACAGAGGTGCTGAGAGTTTCTTTTAGGTCAGAATTCTGTGTGGATAAATAAAACAGCTAAAACATGCAAGAATTTATGGTAAATAGCACAAACATAATGCAACAGAGTAACAGACTCACTCGTTTTTCCATCTCCAGACTTCCTGCAGGAATTCCTCCCTGCTGTAGTCTTGCCGACGCTTGCCTTGCTCCCTTAGCAGTCTCCTCTCAACGACAGACTAAAGTACAGAGAAACAGAAATCAGGCAAAAATCAGTAACAGTAAGGGGTTTTACTCACAGTCATGATTTTATTATTTAATCTTTCTCTGGGAACATAATAATAATCTACAAACAGTCAAATTCAAAGGCTGGAGTTTACTATTGGTTTTACAAGTTTTGTTGATTTTCAGATATGTTAGCACACCCTCTGCAATACCCAGACCTAAATATAAAATTTTCTGAATATTTACACATATTTGCACATATTTAATTATGTTTAACACAATGTTTCTCATTGCTGGTGGTGTGTTAGTGTGTACTGTGCTGGTGAGTGAAGAGAAATGCTATGCCTGATACAATGATTCCGTATACCTGTGTTGCAATCCCTGCGTGGTCACAGCCCGGCACCCACAGCACCTTGTAGCCTTGCATTCGCCGCCTAAACAAGTGATTATATCAGTGAAGCCAAGTACAGGTGAGGCTAATTCCATTCAATTCTGCATTGCCTAAGATTTCCACTGGTACGTATGGTATTACTTGGGATATTGGTTATTTTTGAGCAGTATCAATGATTTTTGTAAATTAATAAAAGGTTTTTTTATTTATATTTTTGTCACATACAAGGTAATCTAGACATTAAATATTACATATATTGATACATGTTGAATGTTCTACACCTTATTTTATTTACAGCTTCCACAACATGATCAAAATCATGAAAGCTTCACAGGACTAGCAGATCTGAAGCATTTCATACACCATCTACAGCCAACCTGGCTGTATATCTCTGAAAACCCAGATTCCAGTAGAGTATGTGACTACGAACCCAGATTTATAATGTGTAATAACCATAAACACATATCCTCCCCTCTGCTGCTGCCCTAACTCAAACAAGTCCACCAATAGTTACCAGCGGGCGAGAGCGTCCTCTATCGCCACCGTCAGAGCATGACCAAGATGCAGAGTGCCAGTCACATTTGGTGGTGGGATACAAAGGGAGAAATATCGATCCACAGCTTGTGGCAGCTCATTCTAATGAAAACAACACATAGATAAAACATTAGTGATGCATGTGAACCATAGAGAAAAAGATCTCATCCAGTCAGTAATTTGTTTTGCATACTTTCATGTTTTTCTGGACATAAACAGTGTACAAAAGGTCTTATTTAAAAGTTTAGTATCACTTGTAATATTAAATGTTTTAGTCTCTTAATACAACAATGTATAGAATGTGGGTTTGAATTATTAATACCATTCACCAAAAGGTATTTTTAGATTTGATTCTGAATTTGTATGTTTATTTTATTGGAACTTCTTGATTACATAAAGTTTCACTTTAGAGTCATTTTAGAATGACCTCACTCATCATTCTGGATGCATCATCAACACCTACCTTATTTAAGTCTTACAGCTTCTTAGTGTCCCACTAGTTGTATGAAAGTTTGGATAACTGTAAGCGAGTACATTTGTGAGCAACTACAACTGCACCGCAGATGGCCTCTCACGCATACAGGACATATACGACAGGAGATGTCTGAGGAAAGCAGTCAGCATATCCTCTGACCCCACACACCCCAGCCATCTCCTGCTCCAACCAGAGATACCAAAACATCCGAGCCAGAACCTGCAGGTTCAGGAACAGCTTATCCTGGAGCTGTCACTAGCCCAATGGACTGTATGCACTGCACTGTAACTAGACCTCTTAACATGAACATCTGAGCTGTGTATTCTAAAAACTGTACATCTCTACTGTAAGCTGTTTGGCTGTTTTAGCTGTTTCCCTGAACACTGAGCTGCTATTCTCACTACCTGCACTGTACACAATATATATCTACTGTTTACAGCCACATACTTGGCACACCAGGCTACCTCAACATACTGTACTACTTCCCTACATGTACACTTAACACTAAAATTATATTTCTCTACTGCATATGCTAACTACTGCCACCTCAGTTCTAATACTCTAATATACTGTTACTGCTCTTGCACATTTTGCATGTGTCTTACTGTTTATGCACATATTGTATTGTGTCCTTTTGTCTTTACACTGTTACTCACTATTCATCTACTGGGTTCTGTTATCTTGTACAACCCTGTATTGGTATAATGACAAAGTTTTCAAAGTTTTATTTGTTTTACAGTTGCACTAAACATTATTTAAAATGTTTAGTGCAAAGTGATTCCACACACAAGTTATTCCAAGGAATTTTGGGTCCTTTATTTTGGCACAATTATCATAAAACGTGCACAGAATGTGAAGGACAACAGGTACTTTCAAATTCAGCCAATAACTGAAAAATAATCAAAACGGAGATACAAGGCTTTGTTCTGACAACAAGCATATGGATCGGAGCTGATGTAAATTGTCATTATACCTAAGACAAGTTGTACTGTATGGTAGAATGACCTTTAAACTTTATAGAATATGTGTGTTTTATAAACCTCCAGTATTAAATACAGAATCAATAATTATGATGACTGTATTAAGAAAACTCAGAGATCCGTCATTCACCTGATACAGGAAGGTACATTTATATTTTTCTAGGTCTTTAGAAAAGCCTGAATCTGTCAGTCTGTACAGTCTTAGAGGTGGCTAGTAGCTTTGAGTGCAATTGTATATGACAGATAACACTGATTCTAAACTTTTGAATGATAGTGTACATTAAACTCAAAGCTAATCAACATCCTCTCCACTTCTGAGCTTCTAAACTTAATCTAAGCTCTCCATGCTTCTAATAACACAACTCTGACTGACAGCAATACCTTCTGCCCCATTTCTGGGTATCAGCCAACAGTATCAGTGGCCCCTGACTGCTGAACTGAGACCAATCAGTTTACTTTCTTTCATTCAGTTTGAAGTGGCACAGTGAATGATGAATATGAATGGGGTTTGAGAAGACAGTCTGTGCACTGTCATGAGCAATCAGTCACGCCTCTGGTTTCCCTGGGTTTGTTAGGAGGAAACACCTGGTGTGTGTTTCAAATGTTTTTCTTCGCTTACATGCTTCTCAGGGCTGAAAAATCCCTGTTTCTCCCACCACGGATACCAGCAGGACTCCACATACTCCGGGCTATAGGACTGTGGGAGGGGCAGACTGGTGTCTTATGAGAAAACCAGAAAGAACAGACATTATAAATGTTACAATTATATCAGTATATGTGTTTTCAAACACAGAGCATTCCTCGATTTATGAACTTCTGTCAATGTAAATCTGGATTTTAGAATGTCTGCACTAATTAAGGTGTACTAACTAAACACACAGTCATACAAAGTGGTCTGATATGAAATGCTCCATAATAGAGTAACTTACCAATTCAGAATTTTTCACAGTGGCGGTGAAAGGTATGGTGGATATAAATGCATATTATGGACAGATGCAGCTCTAGTGACCCTTATAGACCTATTAGTGATATACTGCATGTACACCATGGCTGTATTCGAAATGGCACACTGCTACAGTGCACATTGCATACTACAGTAGTATGTACTGCACACTGCATACGCCCCCTGTGTGTATTGTGCAGTACAATACCAAGTTACATACCGTGTGGTATTCTAATACAGCCATATGACCAGACTGAAACAGACAAGCTGGGGTCCTTCCATACTATACAGTACGCAAAAGCAGCACGTGAGAATAGTTAGTATGTCCGAAAAACTAGTGTGCCTAAAACGGTACGTGAAAAGTCCCCGGATGACATACTACATCGGGAGAGAATTTGAAGTATGCGACCACAGCACACTATCCTATCCCATGATTCCACAGGAGCTACAGAGCCATTCGAAGCGGTAGAAAAACAATGGTAGAAACTGGAGTAGAACACCTTCCGGGTATCTTCAGTGCACCACAGATCTTCAGTTTGGTTGCATAATACAGTACATACTACAATTAGGCAGATTTAGTATGCAAGTAGTACGTACTATGTCGTTTTGAATACAGCCTATTTGGAGACACATATGAGGGGGATTAATGGGGAGTTGCTTCCTCCTTTGCTGCAGTACCAGTCCTTCAGCAAAGGTTTTACATTAGATGTTGGAACATTGCTGTAAGGTTTTAATTGCACTGAGCATTTAGACCTGCATTAGTGAGGTCAGGTACAGTTGTTGGGTGATCTGGACGTTTGGATTAATAATTTCTGCATCTGTTAAATAGTTAAGATCTAAACAAAAGTGGCTTGATATGAAATGCTCCACAATAGAGAAACCGAGCAAGTCAGATTTTTCATCGTGGCAGTGATAGGAACCAGACATTCCATCAGGTCTCTAAAAACTTTCTAACAGAAGGTTAATACGGGTGATGGTTATGCATATATTACTTGAATTGCCTGAAAAGGTGGCTTGTGCTTTTGGTCTAAAACATATACCTTTTTATTCATTTATGTTGGAAAAGGACATAAAGGGCCAAAGACAACACCCTCCCCCTATTTACCACTATTTAATCATCATTAACAACATTGCACAAAAAATCAGACGACACATGAAGGTCATTTTGTCAAGTAATTAAAATACCTATATATTAGTTGAAGATGTTTCTTTCCAATACACAATTTAACAGCAAAGCACCTGAATGGCTTTGCTAACATCTCGGCAACTGTGCTATGCAGACATCTTGAAAACTTGGTGGATTAAAGCGGTTGAATTCAGTAGGTATATGGATACAGCCTACGGACAAAACACTGTGCAAAACACATTACTACTCTTGAAGCACATCAGACTTTTAATGAGCTGGTTTTGTTATTGTGCACCAGTGAGCTGGAATATTTTACAAGACACTTCGCTCCCTTGTTTTAATTTCGATTGCTCATATAATTTTCAACAAATTAGGTTTTAATGTATTACATTATTATTATTACTACAGTGATGCTTTTGACAGTATTTAATTTGTTCTCTGTTTTATCCATTGTAGATTAGGGTTCTTTAGGGGTATGAAAAAGTCAAGTCCTGGTCAAGTAACATGTTCTGGTGATTTTCTGAATGAAAACAAGTCTACACATTCTCAACAGAACAGAATCTGTACGGTAATTTAGTGCAGGATTTATTGCAAAGATGAACATATTGGAGAAAACATGATTTTTTTTTTTCAGTATGTTAAATTCAACAAATTGTGTACTGTAATGTGCAGATGTGCCTTACTGGAGGATGCGTTCACCTATGTACGCCTACACTCAGCAACAGCAAATCAACAGCAACATGCCATTTTGGCCAGGGGTTCCCAAATTTTTGCATGCAGCTGTATGAACACTTCCAAAATCCTCCTCAGTTAAAAGTAAACCTATGGCTCCCAAAATATGTTGAAATGGTGCAAATAAGAGAATTAAGAATCACACTTTAAAATGACTTTATAGCGATTCAAATGCTCTATGTTTTTTTTTACCAGTAAATGTATTTAAGAGTAGATGTACATTTAATATACAACAACACCAAAATGCTTTCAGTATTTGAAGCCTTTGCTTACTGTATGCTGAGTTTGAATGAAGGCACATTACACAAAAGGAAAGTGGTACCTTTCTTCTCTCCGGGCAAGACTGCAGCCGTGTACAGTATCTTCTCTTTTTCTGACCATTTCATCCCACTACTGTCCACATTCTATAAACAGAGGATAAACCGTGTACTAAGTGTCAGTAGGATCTTTTGCAAAAGCTCAAATGAAACAATAAGTGTTTAAAACATTCTCTATTAGTCACCAGTACTACTTCATGAACCTACGCTATCGAGAATGGCCTCCTCTCTCTTTCTTTTCCGCTTTGCCTTTTCCGACTGAGTCCTATGAGGATGTGAGGGCTGTGAGGAGGAGGAGGAGGAGGAGGAAGAAGAAGAGGAGGAGAAGTAGGAAGCTGTAAACTGAGGTTTCGGAGAGCAGAGTCTTTGTCCCCATGCCCTCCACACTCTAGGCAAACTTCCACCGCTTGCCCTCAGGGACCTGTTGCAGGTGGGCTTCCACATCGCCTAAAAGCAAACAGGTGGGCTTGGTGAGGACAGCAACCATTACAACAGCTGGGTGATTTTACCTTAAGGATTATAATAAATACCATTTATTTCATTTCACTCAATTTACATTTGAATTGGGTACACCCCTTGTGTGTGTCCTGTTAGTTTGTGTTTTTATCCGTACTTATGTAACTGAATGCACTTACGCTCTTGCACCACTCTGGGTGAAGCCCCAGCCCTCTTTTCATTTACAGATGTGCCTTGCACTTTGTTTTAATGGCAATTAATTGAATGTCATTTTATTTATGTGAACTAACAAATGACCTTAAAGGTAAATTATGCAAAAATAAAGCAAAGGTTTCAAAACAGTTCATTAATGAACCATCTGCTCAAAAATGCAAACTAAGAAGCAAAGAAATATATAAAAACAACTGTGTGGGTCTGTTAGACCACCATAAAGGTTTTCACCCTTCTGAAAATTATAATAACATATCTATAAAGTACTTTTCACTACAGTATACGTGCAGTATAACTACACCAAACTACAAAGTTACCATATAATGCACTTGTTGGGATGATAGGGCTGTTATGATCATGGATTTTAAACTGGCAATAATTTGTGACAAATATGATGATTAACAATTTAGTTGTCTTGTTTTAAAGTACTAGCCTAAAGGTGGCCAAACGGGCTGATTAGCCATATTGCTTCCTAGCAGTGTCTACTCCGTAGCTAATACTGGCAGTACTGTCTACATCATATATTACACAGCTGTCTATACTTCTTAGGAGTTCTTTAGTAAAGACTGTGGTTTTACTTAGAACCATGAGTTCTATACAGAACTACTTCATTTATACATTGTTCTTTACATGGTAAAATGGTTCTTTAGCTTGATGGAGAATGAGCTGTATATAAAGGAAAAAAAGGTTAGCTGTTGTACCAGCAAACCATGTCAAATTTGGTTTTGGGTCAAATCTGTAGCAATAGAAGAACTATTTTTGTTGCTACATAGAACCTTTTGCAGGTAGAGTCCATACAGTATTTAAGCATATACAACACTTTTTCATTAAACCGAAGAACACCATTTCACCAGGCAAATAACATTTAAGCATGGACTCTAAATAGAACCACTGTCTTTATTAAAGAACCCCTAAAGAACTACTTCTAAAGATCCTTTTTAGAGTGCATTTACACTGAACCATGTGTTTTATATAAAATATTAGGAAAAAACACTCACTCTCTTATTCATGACAAAAACAAATAAACATTACTCATGCTGCTGTCTTAAGACAGTAGAGAACCAACTTTTTTAAATTACAATCAATTAAAACTCAGTTAAAAAGTCATTTTTTTAGGACTGCAGTTTGATGATCATGTAACATTTGCGACAGGTCTAGATGTAGTGCTGATGAATTTTTTTTTTTTTTTTTTTTTGAGCTTGCAATTTAAAGCAATTGTCCAAATCACAAGAGTTGCAATGTTTTAAAATTATAGCCTGCATTACCAAAATAATAATAATAATAATGGGTTACACTAAACATTGTCTCAACCTTCAAGGGGAAAAATATAAGTCATTTTAACCTTACCTTAAAACAGAGCCTGTAAACTCCCTGTTGGTAAGTTGTGCTAAAAGCAACCAGAACTCTGGACCACCTGGAGCTTGTGAGGGGACTTGTTAGAAGGGATATGCAGGGTTCTGCTTTAGTTAGAAGCTTGACATCATAACAATAGCAGGACCCTTTTTGGTGCTATGTACACAGTCTGAATTAATCTGAGCAACCATGTCACATTATGCAAGGAGTCATTTAAGCATGAAAATGGTTCGTTCAGTGCTCGTAGTTTTATATAGAACCGCTTTAGTAAACCGTCTTTACTAAAGAACCCTTAAAGATCCATGTTTTGTAACTACCAAACAAACAGGCAATGCAAACAGAAAGCAAAGTGAAAATGATGAATACAGAATAAATAAATATACATAAAAAACGCACAACAAAGGAAACAATTATATTAAAGGAGTCGGTTGTATAAAAACGAGGTACACTATATAATGTACTCAGTAATTAGAATGAAACCTCAAGTTAGGAGTTAACCTACCTATGCTTGTGTGCTTCTTCAGGGCGCAGACATGTTTGACATGTTGGGGGTTGTGGTCTGTTCCTGCATAATATTACAAACTAAAACGCTGCATTTGGAGAAAAAACAATAACGCAAAAAAACTGAAACGACATCAAAGGCCGGTAATAAATTAAGTTATTTATACCCTTTATGGTTAAATAGGTTTTAACTTGAGTTTTAAGCGTTAGGTTGTTAACGTTCTGCGTTGTTTTCCCATCGGCGTTAATTTAGGTGAGCACAAAGAGCGAAGAATCAGTCCGTCCCTGAACAGCTTCCCCTCTGGTCTGGGCCCAGCGCAGCGAGTGCAGCTTCGTCTCAAGGAGCTCCGGCCACAGCTGTCCTGTGGTCCTCTTTTATTTGCACTTTTTTATGCGTTTTACTGCAAAAAGTAGCCAGGAGCGTCATCGACGGGGGAGTCCCAGTTGTAGAAGCTTCACTGTCTTTTGCAGGAGGGAGCTGTTGAGCTTCTTAAGCCACCGTGAAGCATGGCGGAGGTCCCTGGTCCGTCCAGCGAGACGATAACGGAGACGGTGCCGACGGGCGCGCCTCCACCGCCGCCTCAGCAGGTAAACATCAGCGTCCTCACCTCCGACACTGCGGCTCCATAGCTGGGAGAGACTAAAGTGTCGTGTAACTTCACTCTGGGGTCATTTCCAGACGTAATTGTGCATAAACATTCCTTGTGGCTTAAGTTAGCCTCCTATTCGAATTGACCCGTCCCACCTTAATGTAACTGCTGCACCATTTAAGGTGGAACGGTGAATTTCTAATCGAAAGCTGACCGTAAATTTAAGCTTCTGGGGTGAGGGGTGGTGCAATAGACTTCCATTTGGCATAGAATGAGACAGCAAAAATGACTATAGAAACTGTAGCTAACGTGCTGCTAATGCAAAAAGGGCTATCAGTCTGGGCTATGCCCATTTTGTGATAAAACCGACTAGTTATGTAACATGAGATATGTATTCTTCTAACCAACCCAGGCCTAGTTTTATGTTCCGAGTTCAGACGACTGTTTTAGGTGAGTGTTCATGTCAGTGAATTGTGGATTGCCGCCTTTTTGTACTCCGGTATCGAGCAGCTATCACAGGTTACAGATGTTCCTGTTCGCATAAGGCTCTGTAGATTAGCCTAGGTAATGATCTAGTTGACCTACTGAGTTCTAATCGTAACTATCAAAGAGTCAAATTTCATGTTTCTTGTTTATGTTCATAAGATTTGACCGGACTTCATTTCTTCATGACTGTTTTACAACCTTTCTTCAGCCTTCATCTCTGAGAGCCAGAAAGGCTGTTTCTGTTACTGTGCCTTTAAGAGAGATATGTCTGTCTGTCTGTATGTATGTCGGTATGCGTGTTGTATATGCATGTATGTACATGAGCTGTGAATAGAGATCAGTGCAGAACAGAGCAAGTGGGCGTATTTCAGCCGTCCAGTCATATCAGTGTGGGTGTTTTCCAGCCATCCGATTGCATTTAGGTTTAGGCTTGCTAAAACCGCCCGAGTGGTTAAGTGGTTAGAAACACCCACTTAGAGTAGCAGTGCAAGGTGATGCAACCTGTCAAATTCATATTCCAAACATTAGGGGGCAATATATTACAAGGATATGTACAGCACCCCTTCATCCCCCTTCACTCCTTACAGGTCTAGGACAAACGTTGCAGTTTAGCATCAAGCGTCATCCCTTTACTCTCCGAGAGCATCTGCAGCGGTGGAGAGCAGCACCAATGTTAACTCTTTTTCTGCTTCTATTTATATCTCTTCTTTTGTTTGCTGCTGAACATAGTTTCTTGCAGAGAGTGGTGGTAATTCGTCAGGAGGTTACTCCTTCTTTCATTGGCTACCTGGCTCTAAGTGAGCTAACTGGGAGCAGCATCTTCAACATGACTGATAAGAGATTAGAATATGCTGTTGGTGCTACAGCTCTGTTTCTGCATTTGTGTTGGGCTGATTCCACTCCTACAGAGCTCCAGTGACTCATTATCACAAGTACAGCATAGTATTATGAGACAGGACAGGCCATGGCTAGCTGATTAGCATTCTGTTTTAGTAGCTATCTCTACACCTCAATACATGGACATCTTTGACACACCATTCAAACTGATTTCTTTTTTTTTTTTCTTAGTTTATTCCGAAATTTTAGACAGAAAACTACAGATTCCTTCAAAGGAACAATATGTAAACTGCTGTTATCAGTATTTAAGAATTTAAGTTTAAACACTGTGCAGGTGTTGAGGTGCATTGTAGAATAGGACATAATCCGATAGATAATGGCAACTAATGCAACTGCACTCTTTAAAGACCAACATTTAAAAACAGTCAGCACCATTCAGCACCTTGATCCTTGATCCTTTACTGTCATTAGAAAATTGTGCAACGACATGGCAGTCATAATTGTGGATCCGGTGTCGTGAGTTGAATCAAATCGTGGGCTGAGTGTGATAATGCCTTTTATTATCCCACATGGGGAAGTTTGCATCGTTACAGCAGAATAACTCTGTAGAGTAAACGTAACAGAGCAAGGGGTAGACAAAGGTGCACGTCATTCAAAATACAAAATATAAGACTTGACAAAAATAAATAAATCTCTATTGTTAAGAAAAAAATTAAACTATACAAATTAACAACTTGCATATTTAATTGTACAGATGTATAGGGCGCAGATATTATATTGTTATTGTACAGCTATGTTCTCCTGCACCAGCTACAGGAATCCTGATGATCTTGGCAGTCACCTAAATACTGATCATAGTCAGTCAGAGTACATGAATTACAGTGATGTTAGCAGTCCAAGATGTATACAGGATGTATATAGGTGATGAGGTGCAGCATCAAATATTGCACAATAATTGAGTCACATTGAATATATAGATAGAAATAGTTATGGGTTTGTATAGTGTTGTTGTGGTGAAACTGTACTAAAACGGTGTGATTATTTCAAAAAGTCCACGATAACAATATTTCTGTGTGTAATTTCCTGATTATTTTCCTTTATTACTGAATCTGAGTTTTCCTCACAATCTACAAGTGATGTGTAGTACATACACATGTGGCAGATCGGTAGCAAAAGCAGCTTCTTTAGAGGAGTAAAATGGGATAAAAGAAAGATGTGTAACAGTATAGAAATATGACTGTTTTGGTACACAAACGGTTTACAAATGGACCTCAGGGAAATAAAACAATACAAGAAAAATGTGGGATTGAGCCCTTTAGTGCTCTCTCATTGGTTCTGCAAGGCTGAATGGATTCTGTACACTGTGGGTTTAAGTTGACCCAGTCTTGTAAGAGGGAAGTAAATCTATTCCCAGTAGTAAGGAAGTGGCTGGCTTGTTATGCTGATCTTGGGGAGTTTAAAAAAGGGGATCTATAATTACTCCAAAAAGGGATCTGCTCATGTCCCCTGACGCTATACTTTTCCTAGAAAACTAAAGCATTTAAAGCTCCTGTCTGTTTACAAAGGAGGAATGTCCTTAAAGCCGTAGAGTGCTCTTCAAATCCTGTTTTATGCTTTGATTGATGAGGGGCCTGTACAGTACATTTGCTCTGCTTTAGAGCAGCGTTCCAGTGAGTTGTAGACATTTCTGTGTAATTAAATTCTTAGGATGCATATGAAAACATATTTAGAGTGGTTTTAATGCAAAAATAACTTGGAGTTAGATTTAATGGCACTTATAGTTATAGAAAATGCTCCCAGGTAGTTTTGAGAATGTATTTTTTTGTGTAGCTGAAAAGCAGAAATATGTTTGCTCATATTTACCACCATTTTAACATCACATGTACAATAGACATTCGTTATGAACATTGTGAACCATGGTTCCCATCACCACCACTGTAAAGAAATCTGAGTCTGTAAGCTTCTCTACATTACAGCTATTTCACAACAAACCACTCTGAATGATGTTTATATTTAAAAACTGAATTGTGCAGAAGTTTCTGGGGATTTTCCTTTTTAGCTTGGGATGTACTGTACATTTAGATGAGTGACTGCTCTATACTGCTCAATATACACTCATTGTTAAAAGAACAGTTACACCCAAAAAGAAGTGTGGGATTGCAGTGCTATTGGGAAGGAAGGTAAAGGTTACCGGGAACATTAAATATAGACTGATATGGGCAATATTTATTGAGTGTCTCTCAGTATGGCATAGGGCTGCCATGTTTGCTAACACAACACAACAAACCAGACGTCTCAGCATGGAGTTGTTCCTAATGGTATCCTATGATAATCCATCCCATGCATCTTGAATATTCTCATACAGTTCCTGCAAATTGTGTGGTAGGGGTGGAGGTGGAGTGACACAAGGTCTTCTGGATGTGTGACACGTAATGGCATACCACTCATCTTGGTGCTGACCACGATGCCTCTACACACGGATTCATTGATTGTCTCCACCAAGACAAAAGCGGGACTCGTCACTAAAGATGACTCGCTGCCATTCTCAGTTACTCCATGACAGTCTGGCACGAGATCATTGCAGTCTTTGGTGATGCTGATGTGGTGTTAACGGCAGTTATCGTAGCGGTCTGTGGGCATGTGGGGTAGACAGGAAGACTCATGGAGGGAATCAATGCTTGCTGAATGTCTGCAATTGTGGCTGTTGGGTCAGTCAGGTACAACGATAAGGCCTGTCCTTGCTTACGTCACATGTGCAGCTGAGCATGAAACTTGAATCATTAGCATGTCTCTCAATGTAAAATGAACCCAACAAGTTTAAACTCTGTTGGTTGATTCTTTCTGGGTGCAATTATATGTGCAGCCATTATTTTGATGATGGGTATATTAAACTGGGTTTGGTCTGTAGCAGAGGACTTCCTCTGAACAAGCCTATGTATTTGTATTTTACATACTCCCCAGCTTTCTTTGCCAGCCTGCAAATCTACATTATAGTTCTTGGTGGTGGCATTCAAAGTGTGTATGTGTGTAGTTAATTAGTTGGTGATGTTCTGTTTATGTAGCCTGTAATTAAGTGCAATCTTTTCTAACCACAGAGTAGAATGGTAAAGGGCAATGTCGTTTACATCTAAGCACATGGTATCTTTTTAAAGAGAATGAAAGAATAGTGATTTACATAATTTCAGCTTCTACACAAAAGGTGTTGATATCAATGAATGATTCCAAGGTTGCTCAGCTGTGTCGTACAGTAGTCCGTAGAGTTTCACAGACTTTAATGTCTTTGTTGTCATTGACTGACCTCCAGCCTGCTGACATGCATTGTTCCACCCTGATCCCCACATAATGCTTTCTTTAATGCATTTCACCTGTGAGTAGTCCATATCAGGACTGTCATAATTTATCACAGTGTGATGAAATCCTCCCACACCTGGTCTGTTTATGTGGGTGGCTCTTCAGCCTTGCTGCAGCAGCAATGCAGGCTTAATGCCATTTGTACTGTGGACAGCAAAGATCTTGGCTGTCTTCTGTTTTCTGAACTGTGGTTTGCTTCCCTTGAGCTTTCCTTATAATGCAGCTCCATTGTGGTAACAGGTGATGAGAAATAATCAGTAGGCGACTCATTAAAAACATGTCATATGCTAGATTGAAAACGGACATAATTTGTACTGTTTACCTCATGCGGCCACCTTTTATATATAAAGTAATGTAAGTGCTTTGCATTACATGGTAATGAGATTAAACATATATACACACTACTATGTAATGCAAAGCAAAGCCAGTTAATCAGGTTTGCGTATTTAAACAGTACTCAAATCAGCAAAAATTGTCAGTCAGCAGAATTGTTTTTGTCAAATCTAAGAAGAAGCAGGTTTGTACCGTGACCATTTTTATTACTGGTGTAAGAAGCCGAGTGAAAGGGGAGTTGTAGTCTCCTCTGTTTTTATATTTCTTCTGCACTAAAGTGGTGAACTCTCCACCTACGTTTTAATGAGCTAAAGTAAAACTGTGATGTTATAAAGTAGTTTAATTACAGGAGACTGTTTACTGGGTGAAAGATGAATGAGAGAGCATGCAGCTCATGGGATGGTAACTGTATTACAGAAAGTGCAGTAGCCAGAGCACAGTGGAGAAACATGTGAATTTTGTTTGTTTGGTTGGTTGTTTTTGTTTATTTACTGTAACATATGTTTTTTTTGTTTTTTTTTTTACCATTTAATTTAATTGATTGTTTTTGAAGCATTAAATCTACACTGTATAACTATTACAGAATTGGAAACCTCTGAGGTGAAACTGTGTAATTGCATGCAACAAGCAAAAGACCGTTTTAGCTCCTTCTGGCTACTGTGAGATCAGATATATGAATGGGTTTTCATGATGCCTCTGTTTTCTGTAGGAGGGGAGAAGCTTGACCATTAAACTTCGAAAGAGGAAGACTGAGAAAAAGGTTGAGTGGTCCAGTGACACGGTGGACAATGAACATTTGGGAAGGAGGTCTTCAAAATGTGAGTTGTTTGTTTGTTATGCATCAATTCAAACTTTGAATTGGTGAAAAGTGTAATTCCTGCAATTTTTTGCAAATTATTTTTAGTTTTTCCCGGCAGCTGTGTGGCTCACGTGCGTAATAATAAATAATGACTGTTTACATCCCACTAACGGTGATCATGCAAACTGCAGTCTGAATAATCCCAAACTTACTTAAACAGTGTTGAGTTGCTACTGAAGTTTGAGATTGTATGGCTTACTGTTACCTATAGGTGTGTGGTACATTTTAGCATTAATACACAGTTGCCCTGAACGCGATCAATCAGTGCAGCTCAACCGGCACGTTTCTAGCGTTATTTAATGAACACTGGGTACAATAAATGTGGAATAAATGTTTATCATCACCCAACATTTGAAAGGTCCATGTTGCTCATGCTGATTAGGGTATTAAGGTTTGTGCTTTATTGGTCAATGAAGTTTGTAATCAGAAACAGTTCTAATAAAGCTCTAATAAACAGGATTACTGCTTCGATCTGAGGCTGCTATAGCAGTAGCCAGAAAGTGGGATGTTAAGACCTTCAACATGTCTTAGTACATGTGTTTCCTGCTTTCTTTTATTTACATTATGTTGCTGTAAGAATATCTCCAAAATAAATATGTTCATCTTTGAATAGGAGCCAATGGAACATGCATTTTTGGAGAGTTACCTTCAGTCCGTCCGTCACATTAAAATTTTAGCACAATGTTTTTGCCAGATGGCATATAGAAAATCATTTTAAATATGATTTCTATGATTTTTCTGCCTCAACTAATTCAAAACGCACCCAGTTCACATTCTGTTTGCTGCGACATAAACACATTATTATGAAAGCTAAGAATGGTGTAAAGTAATTGCAGTCTGCTAAAATAATTGTGATCAGCTTAAATAACAGTAATCAGGCGATTATGTAATAACTGTGACAGGCCTGCTATCTGTAAATGGGGTCGCTGGGGGTTGTTGTCATGGGAAACCTGTCTACTGGATTAAACACTGCATAAGCGAGTCTTTTAGACATTTGTATTCCAAATTCTCACTTCAAGCAATGTCAAAACCTAGCCAGTAAAAGTCTTTAGAGCAGATTATAGATCGCAAGTCTTGGTCTCACCTGACCTGAATGTGCAATAACCCTGCACATAATTCCCAAAATAGAAAGTTTCAGATGTTAAAAAGGTAAAGCTTTACAGCACTGTCCCTCATCCTTACACTAAGTGTTCCCATCTCGTTATTCAGGTTGTTGCGTTTACGAGAAGCCTCGGCAGTTTGGCGAGTCCTCCACGGAGAGTGAGGGAGAGGATGATGAAGGCTGCGGCAGCGCACACTGCATTCTGGGACACGGGAGATCTCATGGACAGAGAGGGAGTGGCGGGGCTACAGCGCCCCCTGGCTCCGGGGGTACAAACCCTCACTAATCAGGAGCAGGAGGGAAGATATTTGCTTGGAGGGGGGAGGGCAGGGTGGATGACACCATCACAATTTTACATCCATCTACTCACACTGAATTCAGTCACCGCATTGCTGTGTTCCAGATAGCATGAGCGGGATTTGGTTTGATGAGCGGGAGCTTGTAGGTAAATGCAGGAAGACCCATTTTTTGGGGGGGTGGTGGGGGGGGTGTTGTTTGGTTCTGTTTTTTTCTGCTATCTCTTAATGTGACTAGTAGGAAGACTTAACAGTTCTTGCCATCTGAATGCTGTGGAAATGTTAGGATCGTTGTACATAGGACAGTCGATTTTATTTCTTTTTGTAAAATGTTGTTTATTTATTTGTCTTAAACATTCACACAAGATCATACTCATTCTGTCTCCTCCCAGTTTCTTCCTCTGTTTCTTCTTATAATGCAAGTATACGGGATCAAGAGCCTTAATGGAGCTTGAGCCAGTGATCGTGCAGTGTAGTGGCCTGAAGCAGTAAACGTTCCGGCAACACCAGGCTTCCAGATGCCTCTGAAGGTTAGAACACAAGGTTCCGAGTAGGGCTGCACGATATAGACGAAATACAGTGCTGTGTATGTATCAAGGCCTTGCAGTCGATTAATATATGACAAAGATTAAGAATTGGCCGGAGCGTGGGAATGCAAGACGACATTGGTATTGGCATCAAACAGACGATGCACCAACCAATGATGGGTTTTTATTGCTGATTTCTCCAATATGGCCATTAAGAAATCTGATCTGTGGCTGCCTGTGTTTATATACCTTGTATCAAAAGAAGTGCTATATTAAAAGGCAGCTGGTTGTTTATTAAAGGCAGCAGAGTGAGTCATTCTGGTACAAGTGCAGTTTAGCATTAATACAAGTGCACTTACCTGACTCTTGATATTTGCACATTATTTGCAATACAGATCAGCAAAAATGAAGATGGTAAATTAGCCAATTGCCCGGCTCTTGTTTTGAGTCCACCTTTCCGCCAGTTCCCATGCAGCCCTGAGTTAGATTTGACTAGATATATGAGCAGGTATATAAGGATTTGGTTCTTGTACTCCAGAAGAGTAGAGTGTTCAGGTGACGCTGAGTTACTGCGCTAAAGTATCTGTGCTCTTTTTGCTGCATTTGCAACCCTGCAATATGGACGTCCAGAGGGGCAATGAGCTAGCTATAATCTTATGGGCTCGTATTTGGCTCATGACTTGTCTTTGGACCTCAAGATAACAAAAGTTGTTTTCTCGTTGTCACAGGTTGTCTTGAGATCACATGACACAACTGCTGTGATCTTGAGAACAGCTTTTATTATACGTAGATTATAGCTAACTTATGGCCTCTCTGGACTTCTGCACTGCAGAGATCGATGCTGTTACCTTTCTATGTTATGCCAATCCAGGTGGCTCGGTTTCCACACTTTATAAATATAAACATATCAGCGAATATGTATATAACTCGTGTTAAATATCGTCATCATTCCTTATTTACCATATTCGTGCATCCCTACCAAAATAAATTAGTGTTCTGAATTATAGACTCCTCTTTGGATATTGAGACCATAACATTCTATGCTGTTTTGAAGTTTTTTCCCAGAAACCTTCCATCATGTTGATGCTCCTGAAACTCTACTGTGGCATCTTATTTATGAAAAAACCTTTTATATGGAACCAAAAGTGGGTTTTTTTCTGTGTCATTGTGCAACCCTTTTTGTGGAGCCGTTTTAAGAGTGGAGTTGCATCATTTTGAATGCTTTGATTGGCCCAACCAGTAACACAAATAAATATGGATTATTTGTGATGCGAAACACGCATTAGCATATTGCCACAGTGTCAGTATTAAAAAGGCCAGTATTGCAGTCATGAGTCAGGATATATTGTGCAGCCCTAGTAGCAAGTCCAAAACCTTGATATCCCACAGAGCAAAGAATGGAACCTTTTCAGGCCATTGAAAATGGTGTTGCTTTTGGATGTAGACACTGGAGATGTAATTATTCAAGCTTCTAAAGACGTAATGCAGTGCTTTTTCATGATTCTTGCCATACTTTGTGTTTTTTACTGAGTGCATGGATGATGTGTGTGTCCTCTTGTGATGCACTTCACACAGTGAGGGACTTTCACTCATCTGCACGATCACAGTGAATCGATTCCTCCATCCGTCATCTCATTTAATAGCGTCACCTCATTTAATAGCGTCACTACTGATTCCGTTCTTAGACAATCAGACTATAACCACGAGAGATGATTACAGCCACCGTGCATGTACATACAGCAAGCAGGAAGCTTCACTGTGGCATCTTTTCAAAGAGAAGAAGCAGAGCTGAAACGGGACTGACATTGATTAAAGTAGACTTAAAGACACCCAGATATGAACGTTCTGTTAGTTTAAGGGGAGCAAAGACTCGCAGGTGGTTAGTACATGCAAGAGAAATGATGTAATATTTCAGTGATATCAGCATGATGTCAAAAATAAAGTGATTTTAAAAGAATCTGCTATCATACCTCTGGATTGATGATCCCTTAAGCTCTCTTCTTCTCTGTGTCTGTTGAGATGAGACCAGAGCATTGACTACATGTATATTAGGATTGAATGGGTCCCTGTAATGGGTCTGGCTACATTTATATAGGATTGGGTATTGAACACCACTGACACATGTTGTGCTCTAAATAGGGGTATGATGATTCACCACATTCATAATTCAGTTCAGTACAATACAGCCAAAATGTGGAGTGGCTGGAATCTACCGTAGATTTATATATTTCCCTTTTCAGTTTATTAGAGCCTTCAGTGCTATGTAAGTAAAACCGTTTCTACGCTCTTTACAAAAAAGATGGTTCTTCAGGTGTTCTGTAGTATAGACACTGGTTCCACATACAGCATCTATATACCATACATTCAATGTGCTACACAAATGAGAGACTGTAAATTAAAACTGGACAAAAAATAAAGAATAAAAAAATGAAAGCATGGTTAAAACAATGTAGAATAAAAAAAAAACTTTAAATAAGGATCGTAAAGTGCTGTTATGTACTTAAGAAGTACTGTAGACCTAACCATATTAAACTGAGCTGCTCTTGTGGAACTATGCCTCTTAACTAGTTTCATTTAAGAGCAGCATAGTAGCTAAACGCTGCTGCTTCTCCGTGATTAGTCATCACTTTAGGCAGGACTAACTGAGTAGCTCCCAAAGATCTGAGAGTTTTGCTCTGCTCATCCTGTTACATTATATCAGATCAATATGGTGGTCCTACACCATTAAGACATTTACCAACCAGTAACAGAAACTTAAAGTCTATTCTGTAACATGGTGGGATCCAGCATAGGGATTTAAGAATTGGGGTGATGTGTTCTCATCTCTTACTCCTAGTGACTCTAGCAGCCACATTTTGAATCAGCTGAAGCTGTATGATTGTCTTTTTTTGGAAGACCAGAAAGGAGATCATTACAGCGATCAATCCTACTAGGAATAAAGGTAGATGAGGTACTCCAGGTCTGGTTTAATCAGAATAGCTCTAATCCTGTTGATGTTCTTAAGGTGGTAAAATGCTTTTGAACACTTGGAGAACCATCTACATGTAAAATGATACTTCAGATTGATTCAGACCAAAAGTGGTTCTTTCAGAGTGTTCATGGGAGCCAATATCTTTGCTAAAGAGCACTTGAGGAACATCTTTTTAAAAAGTGCTCTAGAGTTGTGTGTAGAAGTGTCCACGAGTCAGATGACACAAGTTGAGTTTCTAAGTGTTAATAAGCTACATGCTCTACAGAGAACACACCTCTAGACAGTTTAATGTGAGGTTGCAGGTCGTTTGTGAACCTGGCCTTATTATTTTGACATATGATGCATGTTATAGTCAGGTAATAAACTGTAACTGTGTCTCAGATGTGCAGAAGTGTGTTTACTGTAGAGCATGTATTTATTTATTAACTCTTACATAACCAGCACAATGGTAATATGACCACGGGCAGCCAGACTTTTGGAAACCAATGTATTCTCAGTCAACACACTGTACTGTATACATGCTGCAGATAGAAATGTGTGCAAAGACCGTGAAGCATTCCTTTAAGGTGGAGTCATATATAACTACAGCACATAAATATGGAACACGTGGACATATAGTTTCAGACTTGGAGTCCCTCTGAGTTTAACACTTTAGACTAACACCTGGATCCTGACTTGTGTGTGCAAGAACAGTAATCAAAAAGTGGAATACAGGTGCCCATGCAAGGCCTATGGCAGGGGTGGAGAACTTCAGTCCTGTAAGGCTGGATTCCTGCACAGTTCGGTCATTTACCTTCTCAAGTGCACCCAATTTAACTGATTAGCTGTTACCAGGTTGAGTTGTTGTGCTGGAGGAGGTAAATCAGCTCAGCTATGCAGGAGTTCTCACACCTACATAACCCACGCCCCTCTCCCTGGGCTTTACATACTGGTTGTAAATGGTTCAGCTTTAAAACAGGATCGAGATTTTGATGGGGTTCACACAGTGCTTAACAAACTCAACTTCGGCGGTTCGACATGCCTACTTACAACTGTTTACAGCTTATTATACGGATTTCCCGAACACCCACATGTTCAGTCAAGTATCAAGGCTTCCTATAATGTGACTGCACTTGTATGTACATAGCAGAAATGATAACAGAGCTGATTTAACCTTAATAAATATATTAAGCTTATGTTGCAATTTCTTGTCAAATTTTCATTCAGTTACAGGATTGAAAAATCGTCCATGTTGCAGAGTGTGTGTGTGCTGGGGGCTTCTATTTTGCATTCCTTGTGTTGGGCTTTCATTACAAGTTCTATTATCAGCATAACAGCTAGAATAGAAAACGTAGAAGTTTAACATTGATTCCAGAATGTGTGTTTCCTTAGTGTCCTCCTTTAATTGACAGCATGCACCCAAGTTATGCTGAAATCTCAATATCAAATGCTCCTCAGTCTTCTGAACATGACCATCAATAGAAAAGACCTATATGACATCTTTGTACCAGGGTGTCAGCAGTCTCCAAACCTAGACCACTAGAGTAGGGACCTAGAAATAGTGCAGAATCTATAAAAAAAACACCATCTACACTGGTTATCCATTTTATCAGCTCCTCTGACCATATAGGAGCACTGTGTAGTTCTACAGTTACAGACTGTAGTCCATCTGTTTCTCTGTATACATTAACCTGTTCTTTAATGGTCAGGACCCCCACCAAGAAGCTATGATGTGGGTGGTGAATCATTCTCAGCACTGCAGTGACTCGTGCTGGTGCGAGTGGATCAGACACAGCACCTTGTAGATGTACATTGTTGGTCATCCTGTAATCCTTCATCTGTGGTTACAAGATGCTGTTGACTGGACAGTTTGGTTGGTGGACAGTTTTCAGTCCAGTAAGGACACTGTGGTATTTAAACACTTTGCTCACACCAGCACCATGTCTGTGTCACTGTATTGTATAAATAATACCTGCTCTGTGGTGGTCCTGTGGGGGTCCTGACCATTAAAGAACAGGGTAGTAAAGTATACAGAGAAAGAGATGGACTACAATCTGTAACTGTAGAACTACACAGTGCTGCTATAGTCAGTTGAGCTGATAAAACAGACACTGCATTTAGCCAGGGAGGTAGTTTTAATACTCTGATATGTCTGTGTGCATATACTGTACACTCACAGGAGAAGTAGGTGTAGTAGAGGCCCTTATTTCTCCCATGCGAGGTGCCCTTTTATTTACACCAGCAGAAAAAAACACATGAATTGCAGAGCAAACACTGGGAAAGGTCACCTCCAGCATAAACCAGACACCAAAGACAACCAGTGCAACCACACTCACAAATTACGCTACACAGAAACATGGTTTAACTGCAGCCCTAAAGCCTCCTCTCTCAGATGGAGCAAGTGGCATTGACTATATGTATAATACACTGTATTACTGCAGTGTCAGCAGAAAAACACCTGTTAAGACCACCATAACTGTCCCCGTCAGATTAGGGTCTTACAGTTTTCTTCCTAGATGAACATAATGACTAATAAGCAAACATCCCCAAATAAAATGAAACCGCTTTTGTTACCAGTGTCGTTTTTTCACAAGCAGTGGACCAAACTACAGACTTGCATCAAGGCGTGTTCAGGTACTGAGTTGCACTTGGGGCCTCAATAAAACGGATTAAACTAACAGCATCCATTTCTGCCCTCTCTTTCGCTTACTCAAGCTTGTTTATTCTCGGCCTCGTGCAGGATACTTAACCAGATGGACCTGAGGTCAGCACATCAGTTATGAAACAAGGACACACACACCACCACCGTGCGTAGATGCTCCACAGGAAAAAAAAAAGAGATTTATTTCAGCTATAGCAAGTAATCCAGGCTCAGTGTGCCAGACAGTGATTATTTAAGAAGTTGGTCTTTATGTAGAAGAAGAAGAGTTTGAAGGCTCACATTCTCTGTCACAACGCATCCATACAGTCTCAGGACAGGTTGTGGCTGTCCTACCAAATGTACACCACATTTCTATTTACTTCACTGGGTTTTTAATCAGTGCGCTGACACAGTTACAAAAGTAAAAATCTCAAAAAGCATCAACTGTGCTATGTTAAATAAGGTGTGTCCAATCTGTAATAGCTGGATGGAGGTATTGGAGGTACACATGACAGCAGAGCGGTTCAAAAAATTGTATTTACTGTGATAGAAATTCCGATGTCCTAGAATATACCACTAACCATGCACTGATACACCCATAGTGGACACTTATAAAAAAAGGCTAGTAAGAAGGAAAAGGACAGAAAGTGCAGACATCCTAGAAGGCGTGACGTTTATCTGCAAACAATAAAGTGTGTCGTGCTGCAAAACATGCGGCTATAAAAATAAACCCTCACTGACAACATGTAACGAATAACGTGAGGCACGTGGTGACCGAAAGACAACAATCCGAAATGCAACAAACAGATAAAATGGCCATCATGACGTGAGATTAAACAACTGGGCTTGATTACAACACAACATGCAGTTCATCTCACCAGAGCACATAGAAGCAAACATGAAAACAAACCCTGATGATGTTCCTTAAGGAATTATTCAAAGATCGGATTCATTAAACAGAAAATGTAGTGTAGGAACATTCTGGATGGGTTGCAACAGTCGACAAAAAGAAATGCATTAGTACATATGGTGGAACATGGTGGTCAGCGCTTAAATGCTCTGCCCCGCAGAGGCCATTACATCATGTCACGTCCTTTAGTGCTGGGCAATACTTCTGTCTGTACCAGCATATCAGTTTGTTAAGTATCCTGTTTTAGTAAAACAGATAATTGATAAACCTTACCACCATAACACTTCCTTCAGACGGTTTTAAGCAGATTAAAAAAAAAAAAAAGCTATATAAGCAGTAAATTTAATTTGCTATAAAATCAATTTAGTAAATCGGTTTAACTCATTTTTACTTATAAATAAATCATATTTATGAGCTCACAATGATGAATATATTGTGATACTTCATGAACACAATGTCACAATATTATTTTTCCAGACCGCTAATCAGTTGAAACGGAGGAAAAAGAACCTGCACATTAAAACATACTAGTAAAAACTATTTTAATAAAAATTTGCTGTTATTACCAAAATGTTCTGAAAAGCATACTGTATTGTATAGTAACATATATATATATATATATATATATATATATATATATATATATATATATATATATATATTGCTTGCAATTGCCACTATACAAAACAGTGTGTCTATATTTATGCACAATGTAGTTAATATATTTATTTATTCTGTCAATATCA
The DNA here is from genome assembly GCA_024036415.1 of Prochilodus magdalenae. Classification (NCBI taxonomy): domain Eukaryota; kingdom Metazoa; phylum Chordata; class Actinopteri; order Characiformes; family Prochilodontidae; genus Prochilodus; species Prochilodus magdalenae. The sequence continues at coordinate 792,593 of JAMWET010003602.1, read as the reverse complement.
ATATATTTGGCATATTGCCCAGCCCTAAATATAACGCTTTACAGGCTATTTAGAAACGATTTCAAGTTCGTAAGATACTGATAATACTGCAACAGTAGTAATTATTTTCTGCTCAGTTTAGTTCAAAAAAGTGTGAAAACTTAAAAGCGGAAAGCTGATACACTGACGCTGCTGAGGATGAATGCAAGGATTCAGCAGTTAGCATTATTATTATTATGTGACATTAAGTGAGTACCTATGAGACATTTTTACATTATAACTTACTAGATGGCTTTTTTCCAAGCTGAAATGGGCTTTTTTAGCTTTTCCGTCTAGTTCTAGAAGCAGAATAGAGCAGCCCAACCAAGCTATGAAGGACATCCTTTTACCACAGAATAGGAGTATTCAAGAAATATGGGGTTATTAACATTGCTAACTTATACCTGACAGGCAGACGTTCAGCTAATACTGTGATGTTGAATTTTATCGATGCTGCCCAGCACTAAGGCCTATCTGACCACAAAGTTCCCAAGTACCTTTACAAAGAAGACTCCATGTATCTGGACTTGCTGTGTAAATAGGCATAAACTGCACATCTTCATAAAGTAATGATGCAAATGACAGAAGGTACAATAAAAAAACAAATACTGTAACTTAAAGTACAATAAAGGTTGTCAGGCAATGTTGCATTAAAAAGAAGACATCTGAAGTTAAATAGCTGGTGGTGACAAGAAACCCTAAAATCTCTACAATTCCACATTCAGGTTTGATAAAGCTTTCCCTTCTAAATCTCCTCGTTCAAAAGGATAAAAACACAAACAGCTCCATAAATTCCTCTAGAAGTTCTTGGCTAAAATGATCTGGAAAGGGTAACAAGGGGAAATCTCTCCACGTTCCTCAAACGCTGTAGAGTTTCTTTGCAGAAAGAATGTTGTGGAAGTTATCGCTGACTTTCAACTTTTCGTAGTCTCACTGGCAGAAATGCTGAAGAACTATTTAAATCTTTCATCTTTTGGCCATTGCACTTTTCCTCTTAGAGTTTCATATAAAATACATTAGAACTGTGGGGAAAGAAAGGGTTGTGCCTTAAAGATTAGTGGTGTTTGTAGTGAATGGTTAAATTAAACTGAGAATAAAGATTGCTGGTGAAGTTAATGTCCTCTTCAAATGCTCAATGACATCTTACAGCCTTAATCAGTCCCATGTGGCTCGCTCCTAGACTGTCTTTTCCAGTGGTCAGTATGTAGCTACATCATAGCTAGGCACAGAACTCCTTGCAGGACGCCATAGACAACCTGAGAAAAGAGACAGGTGTAACCAAAGGCTCAAAACATTATGCAAAATAGATTTAAAATTGTGACCTACTACAAATTTACAGCTTCACAAAATGAAATGGTTACGATGTAAACAAATTCATGCAGAGGGGTTTCGGTGTGACAGGAACAAGTCAGTTTAGTTTCTATACAAGTAATCATTTCACATCAAACCACTCAGAATGACTTACAATCCCATATATCCAATACCAAAAGAAGAGAGCTGGATTCTGGGTCAGTAATCAGTGAATTCTCAGTGCATTTACACCCTTACTTTGAGTTCATTTGTTTTTCTCAGCACACCTTTACTTTTGATTTCTTTTAGGATTATTGTCTATTCATGTGTAAAACATGACCACGATACAAAAATAAGCAATCAGCATTTATAAGACTATAGATCTGTTAGAAGACTTTTTTTTTAATCAGCCTTATTGGGATTAAGAGGGCTCATGGCATCTGCTGTACATATTTTGAGGTCAAAATACTTCTAACATTTGTCTCAACAACCATTTCATAACTTATATTCTATCATTCTCTTCTATAAATGGGGTCATAAAGAACATGTTATTAAAGCATTATAATTTCTTTGAATGATCTGATTGTCTTGTGCACATTACCATTCTGCAAATGAGGTCACATGTTCACAAATTCACCAACTGTCATGTAACTGCATCCAGGATGACCAGTATAGGTCACTTAGGAAAAAGCTGTATAAGCAACTTTCCAGCCGTTTTAAGGGCTTGTGACACATACGGCACTGTGGTCTTACGCAGTCCACATATGGGGTTATGTGGAGTTAACACAGTAAACACAAGACATTTGGAGTGACACTGAAACCAATGCTTGGTAAAATGAAGGAAGAATATTTTCTGTCTTTAAGATGATGTATATTCGTATTTTCAAATAGAATTGTGTTTTTAACAATAAGTTCCAGTTTCGTGCTTGTCACATCATCCTCTGTGAGTTTATTGGCTAATTGCAAAGCAGAAATCTGATTACTGCCTGATTCATGTAGACACACTGATCAGATTCCTAACAAAATCTGATGTCCTGCAGTTATTGGATTACAAAGTGTATGTAAATGCTCTTGGTGATCTAAAAGAAGCAAGCTTCTCCACATCACTATTTCACACTGGTTTCATGGCCCTTGGAAAATGTCACAGTTGCTTTACAGCGGTTGCGGGATTAAAATAGCACTCCCTGCAGCAAATGGTCAGGACACTGAAACAAATGGGTTAGGTCTGGACGAAACAGAATTGTAGGACTGAAGCACTGTGGAAAACCACCATGAAAAAAGCACAGCAAATCCAGACACAAACTGTAATTCATGCTGTGGTAACTTTTCTTCTTCTGCATCAACAGATGCATTTCTTTCTATATAAAAGAAACATGCTTCTTTGCTGTATAACATGATAACTTTGGAGTACCTACCCAAAAGTGACTTTTTTTTCAAGGCACATCCATTCATTCCAAAGTACCATGACTTGTTCTGTCTCGTTCATCATCTTTCTCCTCCTCCTCCTGTTCCTCCTCTTCATCTTCATTCCTTCCATCTATCCCGTCGTCCTCTGCTCCCAAGATTACACTCTGTCGGAGGCTGACAGAAATGACCAGGGCTTGAACGATGCCATAAATCAGGGCAAACTGAGGCAGGTACTCCTGAACCAGCCACAGCAGACCAGCCATCCCTACAGAAGACACTAAAAACATGGCCATGCCATGCAGCCACAGTTTCAGGCCCCCCTGTACACCGAGAACATCAAGAATGAACTTAGTTGGTGGGGAGACAGTCCACAGGAACCCAACCACAAACAGGTCGAAGAGGTGGCGAAGAAAATTGAAGCATATCTCATAGTGTTCTGGAAGGATTTCTCCAGTCCACGTGCGGGCCAAGACCTGAAACGGAGATGGCTTTGTTGCAGGAGGCGTGGGAGACGGAGGAGGGGTACCATAGTCTGAAAGATCCCCATCTCTGGTGTCAAAGCCCCTTTCAAAGGTCTCGTTCCAGCCAGCAAGCTTTCTCTGCCGTAGTCCATCAGCTTTGGCTGCTCTCGGCCAAAAGAAGTAGGTAGAAGGGAGCATCCTGCTCCACCAACGTGGAGCAGTCGGCGGAGCCACTTTCTCCGTCTCTGCCGCACTCAAATCTTCAATCTCTAAGGGCTTGTACGTCTCCTGTGCCTCCCAGAACTCCTCTGTTGGTGTCGTTTGGTCACTTTGAATCTTCTTCCCACCCCAAACCCAGGAGGTCAACCCCCACAGGCTCCACCTGCTTTTCTGCTGACCCTCACTTGGGAAGGTTTTTTCAGGTTTGGCTTTGGTGCCCCAAGGGCGATACAGGTTTCCTGGGCTCACCCATGCCCAGACACGTCCTACAACAGCTGTCATGGCTTTTGGCTAAACGAAAGAGTATAAATTAGATCCTTTTGAGCTATAACTTAATCTAAACTACAAGATAAAGGAGCACTAATTCACATTCAAAGCACACACTAGTAGAAAAGTGACCACTTTTGGCATAAACAGCAAATCATCTTTAAAGGTGTCTTGAAGGGGACATGCCAAAGCTCTCCTGGCCACAAGCAAATGCCATCTTTAGTCTGATCTGAGAATATTAAGAGTCGTCGGCCAGCACATACACCTGTGCTGGAAAACAAGTTCACCTAGACGGGTTAGCTGGAGACACACCCGCCCAGCCCTAAACTGACGGTCCAGAAAAACAACAACAACGTTAAAAACACGTAGATAGTTGGATTAAAAGTGAACGAGCTTTAGTTATCTATTGAACAGCTCATTTTGACCGCTATTAAATTTACTTTTACCCGTTTTGAACACAATAATGTCAATTATAACGACTAACTTAGCTACCACTGCTAGCTGGTACCTCAGAGTTAGCAACGATTAGCAGCTTTACCGGTCCGGTGATTAAACTATTCCCTTCAAATGTCAAGGTTCCAGCTTCCAGCGACACTAGACAGCTGTATATAATCCTTTAAATTAAGACATAATTATTGAAAATATATGTTTGTTTACTAGCTACATCATCGGAGTGCTCATCCGGCGTCGGTTTGGCTAATCTGCTAACTAGTTAGCCGACTGCTACAACAGCAAACTTCACCCGGACGAATGTGGCTCGCTTCACGTTGACGTCATGTAACCTGGTCATAAGCTACTGCTGTCCTTCAGATCGTAAATATATCTTTAATAATTCAGTAATTAGTTTATTGGTTAAATGACATTAAACTATCACACGATTATTACGTGATTATCAGTTCTAAACTGAAAGACCAAAACATATTTTCTCCAGTTTTTGTTTATAAACTGATGTTGGTCTTTTACATAGTCTTTAATGCTGTTGGAGAGTAACAATAGCAATGAGCCTCTTTCATTCTTCCAGAAATATAACCTATTCTGAAACGCATTTTGCCACAACAAATAATTTATTTGACATTTTTTTCTTCTTTTACTTTTTTCCCCTTAAAGTGTAATTATTGACTTTAACGTGAAAACCCCTCCATCTTGCATTTAAAAGGTTGATTTATTATGGTGTATTTGTTTTTGACGAATTATTGTTTTTATTATTTATTTATAATTTGAATGTAATTTGACTGAATGTGATTTTGCTTATTTTATTTTGTGTATTTATTTATTTGCATTCAAATGAAAATAAAATTTTATATTAAAAAACAATGTCACAAAAATCGCGAAAAGGATATTTATGTACTAAACTGTGTGTTTTATTCTCGGGTTTTGCTCTTTGTATTGTTTTAATTAACATTTTAAATTATAGACAGTCATATAATTTCTATTAGCAAACACCGTCTCTCTGTAAATGATAGTTTAATTGAATATGTGTTTTAGCACACAGGCATGCTAGAAATGTTAACAAAGAAACAGACATAAACGCACTTTTTAGTAGTAGTAGTAGCCGATTTAGTAGTAATATTATGTGAATGACGACATAACAAAAAGGTGTAACGCAATATAAAAGTCCCGTCTTCACAATAAAAGTACTTGACAGTTCAATTCAGTTCTGCAGTTTAAGAACGAAGTCATAAATCTGTTGACTTATTCAAAGGACTTTTCACCTTTGCAGTAATAATTTTACCTGCTTTTGAGGCTCATAATGATTTCTTATTTACTCACAATAATTAAGCATTTTCTAAATTTTGTGTTTTCTTGCAATTATTTTATATTCCTTGAACTTTGCCATCTTATGCAGCAGTTTTGCATTCCCTCAATTTTGTGTTCTCTTGTAATATTTTTGCATTCTGTCAATTCTACCATTCTACCATTTTCTTGCAATAATTATGTGCTTCCTCAGTTTTGTGTTGTCTTGGTATAATTTTCTATTTCCTCAATTCTGCATTCTCTTGCAATAATTGAGTTTCTTTTTCTTTTGGAGTAATTGGATTACTTTAACTGCTATTATATTTACTTTTACCGGTTTTGGACACACTAATATCAATAACAATGACTAAAATATCTAATAAATCTAAATAAGATAAAACTACTAGCAACAATTAGCAGCATTACTGGTTCAGCGGTTAAACTATTCACTTAAAATGTCAAGGCTCCAGCTTCTAGCGACACTACACACCTGTATATGATCTTTTAAATTAAAATGCAATCAAATTAAAATTAAATTTAAAATTAAAAAACAAAAAGTCACAAAATTAATGAAAAAAATCCAGTTTCAGGATATTTATGTACTAAAGTGTGTGTTTTATTTTATTCATACATAAACGCACTTAGCTGATTTAGTAGTAATATTATTTGAAAGACGACATAACTAATGTCTAACGCAATATAAAAGTCCCGTTTTCATAATAAAAGTACTTTAGTAACGCTGATTAGCATGATTTCACTGTATCAGTGAGTTTGTTTGTTACGTTGCTAGTTTTAATATAATGTTGTGGTGCAGAAGTGTGTCTGAGGTCCCTAACGAGTCAGAGCTTTTACAGGTAATTTACCTGTATGGTGTTTGGCGCATACTGTAGCTTTGATCTTATATGTTTTTTTATCCATTCACACTAGAGGGATACATGGAAAACATCATAATATAAATTAATGTATATACATATATATATATACTATATAGTTATATTATACTATAGTTTATTTGTGCAGTAGACTCCTGGTTCCTACCACTACCACAAAAAAAGACATGAGAGACCCAAGCTTCCCTACAGTATAAACAATTTCACATCAAAACGTAAATGTTCAGCTTACTTTACAGGAATTTTGGAAAAATATAGAAATACATAAATAAAAGTAAAAACGCTTTTAAGTGACCTGATTAACCAAACCACCACACAGCACTGTAATAATTCTGGAAACATTTTGCAGAGAACATTCTGATAGAACAAAACTAGCTGGGTTCCAATCCTCATAACATTAATGTTTTCCAGACCCTTGACCAATATGCTCTACCCGTGGAACAGTATGTATAGAACAGGTACAAAGTACAGAGTACAAAGGAATGGACCTCAGAAACACCCCAAACAAATCACCTAAATCACTTAAACCCAAATACTCATTTAGACCAAACATGCTCGACTGCTAAATGTCAAACTTAATCTCAAACCGGTTAACATTCAAACTAGGAAAACTCAAATAACTAATGATTAATTCAAAGCTTTATTTGCACCAGCTACCAGTACAGAGTCCACAGTACAGGTCATAAATGACTTTCTTCAAATCGTGTTTAAGATAAGATAGCCTTTTATTATCCGGAATGAGGAAATTCACATTGTTACAGCAGCATATACCGATACAGAGCATGAGGTAGACAAGTTCAAGTTATAGAAAATACAAAATAAGAAATTATAGAAATGAATAAATCTCTATTGTTTGGCAGAAATAAACTTTACCAATATATAATTATACATGTGTCATTACACACACACACACACACACACACACACATACACACACACACAATATATATATATATTGCACAGTTAGTGAAATATGTTGTACAGATATTGCACAGAATCTCTTATACCAGTTACAGGAATACCGATCACACAGAAGTACTGTGTTCACTATGCAGAACTCCATGTTCAGCACAATCCATTCTCTTCCACCACAGTGCCAACTCCATCCTACAAGACACACATTCACAAGTTAAACATTTAAATAAAAGCAGAGTTCCCGTCTGATTCACAGTTCAGTGTTTCAGCGCGGCGAGAAAGCTTCATGTAATTTCAGCAAAACTGAAAAAAAGATCATCATTAACACTCAAACACCAAGACCCAGTGAGGTCGATCAGCACTTACTGGATGAGCTTCTGTAGCCCTGGTACATACGCCCTCCTGCCAGCTGGACCTGGTGTGAAAGAACACTAACTAACCCTACTTTGATTTCCACTACACCAATACTGCAGTCGACCTGTGTGTTCAGTTCTAAAAGTAAAACCCACCATAAACTCAGCAGCCATAAACTCAGCAGCCACAAACTCAACACCCACTTTCTTAGCAAGTGCAGAACACAGACAGAGGGCTGATAATCTGGGCGGACCTTTATAGGGATCTTGATTTAGAGGCAGAGAAAGTGCCTGCTTAAAAATCAACACTGATACACAGACTTCTATTATTTACAGGATGTTTTATTATTTATGTGATGCATTTCATCCACTAAAGGTCAAACGTTTCATGATATTTCATGTTCATGGTTATTAATATATTATTATATATATTATACATATTATAATATTCAACAGCTGGTTCCAATGCAAATTAGTCAATTATATAAAATAGACTATATAGAATTTACAGGCTATATATAATATATATAAAATATAGGCTATATTATTATACAGGAGTTATTTTTACAGATATATAGTTTATCTGCTAATGGTATGGATCTAAAATATCATAAGGTCATAAGCTGTTACAGTGCTTTATATAACCAACGTCAGCCCTTTCAACCTTTAGACCCTGCTGGAAGGGAGCTGTAGTTGCAAATTACAGACAGAATGCAGAAGTAAGTAGTCTCGGTTCCACATCTTGCATCCTATTGGAGTGACCTGTTGTGTGACTGTTACGTTTCTTGTCTGTTTTAATTTGTAGTTTTATTTGGTTGATGTTTCCTGATCATTTCTGAAAATCTGTATTCAAAATGAATAAACTTTTGTCCTTTTGAATGTCTATAGAGTCTGATCTTAATTTATCTTGCTGGACTACCTGAACTGTTGAACACCTGACACACATGCACACAAAGAATGTCTTTGCACATACGTCTTCCCTATCCAGTGTCCATGTGTCTCCACTTATGTCGATATTTATGTGAATGCATCATTTGAACACAGAAGCTGCTGTGTAAACCCTCATTAAAGGAGGTTTTTGCCCTCTCCTGTAAAGTTACCACTTTGAAGCCCTCATCTTCCCCCACAGAACATCAACTCCCTTTTACAATGAACAGTACTACGTGTTGACCTTTCAGGACTGCTGTACACACTCTGAATTGACCACATTAACATTATTATGTACTATATAAACTCATGTGTTCAAATACAGCTATATTTTGTGTTTCAGTGGTTCTTGGAAGCACTTAAAATGTCGAGGCTCCAGCTTCTAGCGACACTACACACCTGTATATGATCTTTTAAATTAAAATGCATTCAAATTAAAATTAAATTTAAAATTAAAAAACAATGTCAAAAAAATTGCAAAAAAATTCCAACTTCAGGATATTTATGTACTAAATTGTGTGTTTTATTTTATTCATACATAAACGCACTTAGCCAATTTAGTAGTAATATTATTTGAAAGACGACATAACTAATGTCTAACGCAATATAAAAGTCCCGTTTTCATAATAAAAGTACTTTAGTAACGCTGATTAGCATGATTTCACTGTATCAGTGAGTTTGTTTGTTACGTTGCTAAGCTTTATATTATGTTGTGGTGCACAAGTGTATCCGAGGTCCCTAACGAGTCAGAGCTTTTACAGGTAATTTACCTGTATGGTGTTTGGCACATACTGTAGTTTTGATCTTATATGTTTTTTGATCCATTCACACTAGAGGGATACATGGAAAACATCATAATATAAATTAATGTATATACATATATATATATATATATATATATATATATATATATATATATTATATATACATATATATATATACTATATAGTTATATTATACTATAGTTTATTTGTACAGTAGACTCCTGGTTCCTACCACTACCACAAAAAAAGACATGAGAGACCCAAGCTTCCCTACAGTATAAACAATTTCACATCAAAACGTAAATGTTCAGCTTACTTTACAGGAATTTTGGAAAAATATAGAAATACATAAATAAAAGTAAAAACGCTTTTAAGTGACCTGATTAACCAAACCACCACACAGCACTGTAATAATTCTGGAAACATTTTGCAGAGAACATTCTGATAGAACAAAACTAGCTGGGTGCCATTCCTCATAACATTAATATTTTCCAGACCCTTGACCAATATGCTCTACCCGTGGAACAGTATGTATAGAACAGGTACAAAGTACAGAGTACAAAGTAATGGACCTCAGAAACACCCCAAACAAATCACCTTAATCACTTAAACCCAAATACTCATTTAGACCAAACAAGCTCGACTGCTAAATGTCAAACTTAATCTCAAACCGGTTAACATTCAAACTAGGAAAACTCAAATAACTAATGATTAATTCAAAGCTTTATTTGCACCAGCTACCAGTACAGAGTCCACAGTACAGGTCATAAATGACTTTCTTCAAATCGTGTTTAAGATAAGATAGCCTTTTATTATCCGGAATGAGGAAATTCACATTGTTACAGCAGCATATACCGATACAGAGCATGAGGTAGACAAAAGTATAGAAGTTATAGAAAATACAAAATAAGAAATTATAGAAATGAATAAATCTCTATTGTTTGGCAGAAATAAACTTTACCAATATATAATTATACATGTGTAATTACACACACACACACACACACACATACACACACACATATATATATATATTTTGCACAGTTAGTGAAATATGTTGTACAGATATTGCACAGAATCTCTTATACCAGTTACAGGAATACCGATCACACAGAAGTACTGTGTTCACTATGCAGAACTCCATGTTCAGCACAATCCATTCTCCTCCACCACAGTGCCAACTCCATCCTACAAGACACACATTCACAAGTTAAACATTTAAATAAAAGCAGAGTTCCCGTCTGATTCACAGTTCAGTGTTTCAGCGCGGCGAGAAAGCTTCATGTAATTTCAGCAAAACTGAAAAAAAGATCATCATTAACACTCAAACACCAAGACCCAGTGAGGTCGATCAGCACTTACTGGATGAGCTTCTGTAGCCCTGGTACATACGCCCTCCTGCCAGACGGACCTGGTGTGAAAGAACACTAACTAACCCTACTTTGATTTCCACTACACCAATACTGCAGTCGACCTGTGTGTTCAGTTCTAAAAGTAAAACCCACCATAAACTCAGCAGCCACAAACTCAACACCCACTTTCTTAGCAAGTGCAGAACACAGACAGAGGGCTGATAATCTGGGCGGACCTTTATAGGGATCTTGATTTAGAGGCAGAGAAAGTGCCTGCTTAAAAATCAACACTGATACACAGACTTCTATTATTTACAGGATGTTTTATTATTTATGTGATGCATTTCATCCACTAAAGGTCGAACATTTCATGATATTTCATGTTCATGGTTATTAATATATTATTATATATATTATACATATTATAATATTCAACAGCTGGTTCCAATGCAAATTAGTCAATTATTAAAATAGACTATATAGAATTTACAGGCTATATATAATATATATAAAATATAGGCTATATTATTATACAGGAGTTATTTTTACAGATATATAGTTTATCTGCTAATGGTATGGATCTAAAATATCATAAGGTCATAAGCTGTTACAGTGCTTTATATAACCAACGTCAGCCCTTTCAACCTTTAGACCCTGCTGGAAGGGAGCTGTAGTTGCAAATTACAGACAGAATGCAGAAGTAAGTAGTCTCGGTTCCACATCTTGCATCCTATTGGAGTGACCTGTTGTGTGACTGTTACGTTTCTTGTCTGTTTTAATTTGTAGTTTTATTTGGTTGATGTTTCCTGATCATTTCTGAAAATCTGTATTCAAAATGAATAAACTTTTGTCCTTTTGAATGTGTATAGAGTCTGATCTTAATTTATCTTGCTGGACTACCTGAACTGTTGAACACCTGACACACATGCACACAAAGAGTGTCTTTGCACATACGTCTTCCTTATCCAGTGTCCATGTGTCTCCACTTATGTCGGTATTTACGTGAATGCATCATTTGAACACAGAAGCTGCTGTGTAAACCCTCATTAAAGGAGGTTTGTGCCCTCTCCTGTAAAGTTACCACTTTGAAGACAGTTGTTTTTCTTTGCAGAGCCCTCATCTTCCCCCAACAGAACATCAACTCCCTTTAACAATGAACAGTACCACGTGTTGACCTTTCAGGACTGCTGTACACACTCTGAATTGACCACATTAACATTATTATGTACTATATAAACTCATGTGTTCAAATACAGCTATATTTTGTGTTTCAGTGGTTCTTGGAAGCACTTTACATCAGCTCACTACTTTCAGTTTACATTTCCTATTACACTGTGCAATAATACCAATGCATATGTCCATTGTACAAAATATAGTTTAATCTTTATACTGTTACAGTGTTGATACAATGTTAATACCATGTTTATCTTGTGCAATAAAACACCATTGTATACAATGTGCAATATTTTATATTTTTCTAAATGCTCATATTTTTCTACTGCTCAACGTTTTAAATCTGTCCATATTTGTTTTGTCTGTGCTGTCTAGTATTGTTACCTGTTGTGTATGTGCACATTTCTCAAACGTATTATTAACTGTGTGTTATAAACTTTGTCCAAACCATCTCTGTGGACTTCTTGTATAGCCTGAGGGACGAAGTCCACAGTGCTTGACCAGGACTTATCAAAGACCAATGTGATGCTATGTGATTCTCGTACATTGATTTTCAAAGCAGTGAAATTCAGTTCTGCATTTCAAGAATGAAGTCATGAATCTGTTGACTTATTCCAAGGACCTTTCACCTTAACAGTAATTTTGCCTGCCTTTGATGCTAACAATGATTTCTCATCTCGCACTAATTTAGCATTTTCAAAATTTTGTGTTTTCTTGCAATTATTTTATTTTCCTTGAACGTTGCAGTATCTTGCAGTAGTTTTGTATTCCCTCAATTTTGTTCTCTTGTAATATTTTTGCATTCTGTCAATAATTATATGCTTCCTCAGTTTTGTGTTGTCTTGGTATAATTTTCTATTCCCTCAATTCTGCATTCTCTTGCAATAACTGAGTTTCTTGGTTACTTTAACTGCAATTTTTAACTTTTACTGGTTTTGGACACAATATCAATAACATTGACTAACATATCTAATGAACCTAAATAAGATAAAACTATGGTTTATCGGTTAAACTATTCACTTAAAATGCCAAGGCTCCAGCTTCTAGCGACACTACACTGCTGTATAGAATCCTTTAAATTAAGTCACGATTCCAGAAAAGATGCACTTGTTTATTAGCTACATTGGCGTTCTCATCCAGTGTCAGTTAGCCCAGTTTGTTAACTAGTTAGCCAAATGCTACAACAGCAAACTTTACCTCTACAAATGTGGCTCGCTTCACATTGACGTCATGTAACCTGGTCATAAGCTTTTAATTTGATATCAAATTGTGATTCACACTTATCAGTTCTGATACTGAAAGATCCACTGATTAAATTTAATTGGCTACAGATTTATATATCATTTTAAAGTATATGTAATTTACTGTAAAACCCTTGCCCATCCTCCTCATTAAAAGACTGGTTTGTGTTTCTTCTAAATACACTAATATAATGTATCTAATTTTAGAATCAAACCATATTTATAAAATAATGGTAACATCTTAAGTCATTTCAGGAAAAAGCACCGTCTGGCCATAAACTGAATGATGGCTCCATTGAACATATGGTTTAGCACACAGGCATGCTAACTGCGACAATAGGAATTTAAACAAAACAAGCATAAACACCAAAAGATTTGCTAGTGATATACAGTGATGGACAAAGTACACAAACCATGCAACCCCCCCCACAACCCCTAGTAAAAGCTCCTCCCTTCAGCCCTCCACTGGATTAAGTACTAAAGCATTGACCTTCAAATATACTCCCAAGCCAAGCTCTACCTGTACTTGTTCACATGGCACAAAAGGACTGGACCCCAGAAACACCCCAAATGCTCATTAGCCCAAACATGTTTGACCACAAAGTTTGAAAAGTAATCTTTTGCAGCTTCTCAACAGTTAACATGCAATGAAAACGCAAACCAACTTCATCAATTCAGAGCTTTATTTGAACCAGCTGACCAATACAGAGTACACAGTACAGGCCATATTAACTTTCTTCAAATTTGGAGGTGCAGAACTCCATGCTCAGCACATCCCCTCTCCAGCACAGACTCCACCCTACAAGACAAATATTCACAAGTTAAGCTTCAGAGTAAAAGCAGAGTTTCCATCTGATTTACAGGTCAGTGTTTCAGTGCGCTGCGAGAAAGCTTCATGTATTTTCAGCTGAACCGAAAAAGCAACTCATCATTAACACTCAAACTCCAACAGCCAATAAGGGTGATTAGCACTTACTGGGTGAGCTTCTGCAGTCCTGGTACATATCCCAGCCATCTTGCCAGCCTGACCTGGTGAGGAAAGAACACTAATTAACCACAACTTTATTTCAACTACACCACTACTGCAGTAGAGCTGTGTGTTCAGTGCACTTTAAACGACATCATGTTCTCAGAGACTCTAGTCTGATGAATCATTACACAGGCATGAAATTAACACTGTTCACAACCCAAACAATCCTCACCTCAGTCAGAACCTCAGCTGGCCTTAGAGCACCATGCAGCACTGCATCAAATCAAGCAACTTCCCTGCTGAGAAAAGTAAAACATCTTAAATAAGAAAAAACAGCAACAGCACAGTCTTTTAGCAATTCTTCATTTCTCCCAAACATTGGAATAAGCACTGAGAAGGCCCCTGTCCAAGAGACAGGAGCTGAAAGGGCCAACAAGCTTCAAAACTCACCAAGTAACTGTTAAAATATGCTATGTGACCTCTTCAGTCCAAGTCAAGTAGTTTTCAGTAAAGCCTGCAAAAGAAACAGCCTTTAATGTTTCCATAAGGACAGTTTCACCTTAAGCTCTACAGCAGTAACAGCAGAACATGTTCAGCGCACTGAAGAGCTTCATGTAAGAATCAGAGACTCTAGTCTAAGGAATCATCCTCACAGGTTCAGCACGAGGTACAGGTAGCAACTTTAATCACATCTCAACTTACCATGTTCAAAACATCTGCAGTGGATGTCCATATCTGAACCTACAAGGAAACATGAAGAAAAGCACGAGTTAGAAATCTGATGGCCTGCAAAGTTTAAAAAACCCAAACGTTATCATTTCAGGGAGCCTCAAGTTCCTCCTTTCCAGTCACTTGCTGCAATTCTCCCGTTCAACCTTAAATTGTGCAAACGTATGTTACTGCTTCACTATTTAAGGTGGAGGGCAAAACATAAGCAGGCCAGCCACGAGGCCGTAGTCTGCTAGTATTAACCCACGAGGTAGAGGCCCTCCATCAACTTGCCTTCCTATTCACCAGCTTCATATTTGAATCGTTAGTTCGACCTTAAATGATGCATTAGTTACATTCTGGTACGTGGACATTTAAGATGGATCAGATATTTCGAACACGAAGCTGGCGAAAATAAGCTAACTTGGCTAGGCTAACTTAGCGACTATTATAAAAACACATACACCCTACAGCTGTTTCAGCTTTCTAACAAGTGAAACTCCCACATACCAAATCCAATGAAAGATAAAATCAGAAAAAGAACTTATAAAAAATTACTGTATAGATAAAATCCGCCATTCACGATACAGCCATAAACTGAACACCCACCTCCTCTCCACGTGTAACACTCACAGAGAGAGGGCTAGCTGTCTGGGGCGGGCCTTTATATTGGTCCTGATTTAGTTGCAAAGAAAGTGCCTGATTAAAAATCAACATCGATGAGCAGACTTCTATTATTTATCCGATTATTCACTTATTATTTATAAGATTATTGTTGTATTATTTATGCAATGCATTTCATCTATTGAAAGTCGAATTATTCATGATTACACGAAGCTTATTATGTTGTGTTATTATGTTATTGTAATATTCCACAGCTATAAATGCTAAATGCAATTATTAAAATAGACCATATACAAAAATGACAAAATATATTAAAAAACATATATATATTATGAATAAATGTAAAATGTATTTATATAGTGTATATTACTGTAGGGTGTTCATATATATATATATATATATATATATATATATATATATATATATATATATATATATATATATATATATATATATATATATACACACATATTTTATTTTATATTATATTATTTACATTTTATAATTATATATATATATATTTTGAGAAAGAACACAGATTTTTGCTGTTGAATTTTTAGTCAGTTATTTATCTCTATAGATATATAGTTTATTTGCTATTGGTATGGATCCAGTATTATAAGATGTTCTATAGATTCAACTGTAGCTGCAGAATACAGAAACGGTATAGAAGTATGTAGCCTCGGTTCCTCATCTAATGACCTTATTTGTGATGGTTATATTTGTTGTCTGTTTTGATTTCGCTCAGTTGTAAATTTCCTCAGTTTGATGCTTTTTGATCATATATGTATGTCCTTTTCAAAGACCAAATCCCAAATAAGAAGACAGGGTTAGATTCTATGTAATCCATGGAAGTGAATTTTCAGAAGAACAGTGCAATTCGGTTCTGTAGTTTAGGAGCACATCATAAATCTGATGTTGAACCTGACGTTTCTCAAAAACAAAGTTAGGTATAAAATATTGGAAGATACTGAATGAAGTACAATAATTTTAGCTTCAGTTGTCTTTTGTCTTGTCCCTCGCAATGATTTCCTATGTCCTTACAATAATTTAGCATTTTCTCAGTTGTGCATTTTCTTGCAACGACTTTGCATTCCCTCTATTTTATGTTGTCTTGGCAGAAATTTCTATTTCCTCAATTTTGCATTCTTTTGCAATGATTTAGTATTTCTCACTTTTGCATTCTCTTGCAATAACTTTCCATTCCTCATTTTTGGGTTCTCCTGCAATAATGTGGCATATGGTCAATTTTGCATTTTTATGCAATTACTTTGCATCCCTATTATTTTCTTGTTGTCTGAGAATTTTCCATTCTCTCAGTTTTGTGTTCTCTTGCAGAATTTTGTATTCTTTAGTTTTGTATTATCTTAATTTTTCTTGCATTCTCTTAGTTTTGCGTTCTTTTGAAATAATTTTGTATTCCACAGTTTTGCATGATCCTAAAATAGTTTTGCCGTCCCTCAATTTTGCGTTCTCTTGCAATAACTTTGTATTCTCTTGCAAAAATTCAACGGAATTTACAAGAGAACACAAAACATTTGCAAGAGTGTGCAAAAGTATTGCGAGTGAGCACAATGCTGCTGCATGCCTTTTTTTTCTCCACAGTGTCTGAAAGTGTTTTATTATGCAGCGGCGTGTGAGTACAACTGAAAATAGTTCGTTTCCTTCTCCTGTTATCAGTGTATGTATGATATAGATTGTTTAATAATCCGTCAGATTAGTGTGAAATAAGGTTGACTAGATTAGAAGTGTTTGTGTTGCTATGTAAACACGGCTCTCGGTTGCTAAGAGGAAGCGGAAGTGAGGCGGATTACAGACGGACGTTTATTCTCTGATTGAAGCAGTTTGGGCGTTTTCTTTATTATTATTACCGGAGCTACAAATCCGGACAAGGTCAGAGAAACGTGCTGGTGTTGTGTGTAACTCGGCTAGCCGTGACGAAGCGCTGCAGCCTTCACAGGAAACCGTGCAAGCTGCGTGTGTTTAGCGCTGATCCTAAATCTGAATCGCGCTGTTTGAAGGGACTGACAGCAGCAGGAGGAGCACAATGCAGGCGAGCAGCAGCGCTCAGAGCGCCGCGCTACAGCGGGCATGACTACATCCATCCTGTGTCTCGATATTAGACCATCTTGCAGGATCAGCTGCTTGTCTTCGGCGTATTTGGTGCAGGATGCAGTGAGAATCTGGTGGTGATGTGGGTGAAGCTCCGTCTGATGGTCTTTAGAGCTGCTGCAGGTCTGAGCTTTCTGTCCTCCAGTCTTTATCTCCTTTAGCTCTCTCTCTATCTCTCTCTCTCTCTCTCCTTCTCCCTTTCTCTCTCTCTCTGCGATGGAGTTTCCTTTCGACCTGAACGGCCTGTTCTCGGAGACGATCTCTGTACTGGATCAGAATCTGTGTGCTGGCCGGAAGCCGTACGGAAGGTGTGTTGGTCTTGGTGGTCTGATTTGTATGTGTAGCTGTCTTTGTCACCCAGCCAGAGAACTAGAGCAAACAATGCAGGGTACACGAGGCTTTGGCAGGTGGGGTCTTTGGCAGTTTGGGGCTTTTTTCAGACCTTGGTGGGCTTTTTTTCTTTGATGCCCTGAAAATAAAATACATCCACTCAAATTACTTTATTGTTGTTGTCATGAATAATACATAAATAAGTAACCAAATAAACGAATAAATAAATAAATAATAAATACCTTTCATTTCTGGTCGTTTTAAAGGGCCCATAACTTCCATTTTTTATTTTAATTTCCCCCTCTCAATGTCTGCTAGTGACATCTGTGTGGTATTAGACCAAAAACATTCAGAATATCTTTATTTTCTTATTATTTTACAACCTCTTAGAATTAAACAGGCTGTTACTGTACCTTTCAGAGGATCGATGTATACGACCTCTGTTCTGATTGGCTGCCCTGTATTATGCTTCATTCACACACAAAAAGTCCAAGCTGAAACACTCCTTATAACTTCAGTTTGGCTGGGTGGGCCTATATTACTTAAGAATGGATAGGCACATGAGTTTTGTGACATCACAAAAACAATATTTTTGTGGGATGTGAATTTGTATGTTATGTACATGCACTCATCATTAACAGTATAGCTGCACCCAGAAGGAAGTGTGGGATTGCAGTGCTATTGGGAAGGAAGATAAAGGTTATTAGACTGATATGGACAGTATTTACTAAGCTACACATACAGAAGTAGTGTCTCTCAGTATGGCATTGAATGCCTTGGCATGGAGTTGTAGAGTTTCCTAATGGTGATCCTGTCCATGTAGCTTGAATATAGTCTCGCACAGTTCCTGCAGATGTTGCGGTAGAGGTGGATTTTTGGTAGTGTATCCAATAGCACCTCAAACGTTTTCAATAGGGAATGCAGACAACTGCTTGAATTGCTTCCAAACTCTTCTATCAACACAACAACTTTAGTCGAGAATGGAAAGCTAGTGCATCAGGACGACCTTGTATTGTTCGTTAAGTACAGCAATGGTCTGTTCCTGTCAAGGAGAGAGAGAGAGAGAGATTTACATCAATTGAAAAATAAATTGCAACAACTGTATTTGAACAAAAACAACAGACATTCTGTTTCCCACAATATGGGCCTTTGAATATTGTGCCATAGCTTATGTTGCCTGCATGATGTCAGAAATTGTTGTATTTAGCAACTGCCAAAACTATGATTAGAAAATATTAATAAAAATATATTTTAAACATTTAAACTTCAGTCTGAAAGACACGCATACAAGATTTTTGTTCATCTGTTCAGTTTATTAGGATTTATTATATAATACATTTTTCTCAGTTGCAGTAATCGCATTCTATTGTGTTTCAGACCTGATGCCCTGGACCAGACTGCCATTGTCATTGATGAATTAGGAAAGGCCTCAGCCAAGGTGATTAGGATTGTGATCACCTAGACAATGATTAAGCCTAACACCAGGATTAAGAAATGTGTCCAGTAGACTGCAATTTAAAGAGAACTACAATAAGTCTGAGTAGTATTAAATAGTTAAGAGGTAAATAAATAAATTTAGAGTGGTTTGATTTGAAATGGTCTGCTTTAGAGAAACTTGCTGACCAGGAACACAGCAGTGGTGATGGGAACCAGACGTCTGAAGGGTTCAATGCTTCCATATGTTCTCTCACAGAAAGATATTAGATTATATGACAGCATACACGCTGTTTGAAGTCTAGACCACTGTGTTACTGAAGTGTTGAAGTAAGGAGCTGCCCTAAAACACCCTGTTTTTTAAAGGGCTTGTGATGCATGTAGGGCATAGATGCTATGTAGTCCCCAGTGGAAATTTGTTTTTCCAGATTTTTACCATTCTCGATATTACATATACAAACTCAGAAGACGTGTGTAGGTTCACTGGTGAACCTATATTTGTGATGTAGGCTTGGAGATCCCTGGTTCCCATCAACACCACTGTAAAGAAATTACGTTGCAGGTTTCTCTACAGTGGACTATTTTACATCATCACTCTGAATGTTTGCGGCTCAGTGATTGGATTATAGAGAAACTTGGAAAACATGGTGGAATTAAGTCTAGGCTTAACCCATGTCTAGGAGATCCTGCACTGAATGCTGTTTTTAATGATTGCCTGCCGGAATTGCTTTAGCCATATGTTATATAATATTTTCTCCTCAGGCCCAGCAACTTCCTGCTCCAATAACAAGTGCAGCAAAGCTCCAGTCCAATAGGCATTATCTTTACCTGCTGAAGGATGGAGAGCGTAATGGGTATGATGCATCTTTCACTCCACATAGTGGCATGGGGTCCTGTTCCATTTCAGTTCAGGGGGTGTGAAAATTCAGGTACTAGAATATTTATGTGTGACAATAGACCTCTGGAGTCGTGCATCATTCTGTAGCCAGTCTCAGGCCCATACAGGGAATTCTAATCAGTTTTGTGTTGTGAGACTAAATATCTTGCCCAGGGGCACTGGAAAGTGGTTTAAAGTCGGGGGTGCTGAAATTTAAAACAATATGTCGTTGCTGTCCAAATAGAGTTTTTTTTTTCCAAGCAGTTTTGGCCCATTTCTGTTGGTCTATTCATCATGAAATTTCTTCATAAAGTTTTTCCTCGGACAGGATGTTGATGGTTACAATGTGCACAAAATAGTATTTATTTATTTATATTATTATTCATATCCAACAGAGCGCAAGAGATGTGAGAAATACAGCCTACACACACGACTGACACATGAAACCTCTGATGCACACCCTAATTTCTCTGCTCACTCTCTTCTTCATAACGAACTTCATGTAGATGAGTTAAATGATGTCCAGTCAGATGTTGATGTGTGAGGCGGTAACCAATCATGTCACGTCCACAATCACACACTCAAAAACTCTGAGGGAGAGATATAATGATAAAAAAAAAATGTATTGAATGTGCTTGACGTTTTGATCTTTTGGGTTTATAATTGACCTACACTTCTGCCCACATGTAAGGGTGGCCACTTTCATAACCTCAAAATTAGGGAGGACATTCCACCCCCATTGTTTCAGACTCTCATCAGTTGGAGCTATTAAGCCTGTAGAGTCTTTATGATCGCCAACAACATCCATTTAGCTGGACGTGTCTAAACTTTTGACTGGTACTGTAAGTGGGTTTAAACCAAAGTGTCTCTGTTAATATCCTGTCTCTCCTGAACTGAAAAGCTTTATAGCTGTAGGAACATGTACACAAGCCTGGATTTCTGCTTCAGCTCAGCTGTCACTGACAGTCTCTTCACCTCCCTTTTGTTCCTCTGTCTTTCGCAGTGGTAGGGGAGTTGCAGTGGGATACCTGAAGGTTGGATACAAGAAGCTGTTTCTGCTTGTAAGTGCTTTCCTTCTCTGTTTGCAGCTTGTATCTGTCGATTTCTGCTGACAATGCAAAACATACATCTTGCCATTAAATGCTGCATTACCCTTTAGGACCAGCGGGGGGCGCATGTGGAGACTGAGCCACTGTGTGTGCTGGACTTCTATGTGACTGAGAACCTGCAGAGACATGGATATGGACTGGAGCTCTTCCGCTTCATGCTGGAGGTAAATCACTAGTACTGATGTCTTATAGAGCAGAGCTACCCGAGCGTTTTGTCTTGTGGGGCCAGAGTGGTAGACACCGCCATAAGTAAACAGACTTTAATATTTCATATAGCCTAGTTGATTTCTCTTTATTTGCTTAATATATTGGGAAAAAATTAAACATAAAATAATCTCCCTGGACAAAAACATAATCACCTCTGTGATGTTCTGGGGGTGTGTTCTTTGGTTGAGGTGATAGTAACCACAGTGTCTACATTGAGCTGCTGGACCAATCAGCTTCTGCCTTTTGCTCAGGATCTCACAGAGGAACATAACATTCCTATTGCTGTATTCAAAGATGACCGTTCCTGTGTTCAAAGGGCTGAAAATGTGATGACTTTCATGATGAACATTCAGGAGCACTCAAACACCTGGACTGGCCCCCAAAATCACCAGATTTGAATCCTTTTGAAAATCTGTGGGACCACCCGGAACAACTAGTAAAACACCAAAGAGGTCATCTGCCAAATCTGGCCTAACTGACCAATTTGGTGTAAGAATGTCTGAACATTAATCTAGACTACATCCATAAATTTGTCCAGTCCATGCCAAATCCAATCACAGCTGTAATTGGTGCTCATGAAGGTATTACATGTTTTCTGTCTGGTGAACTTATAAACTGTGCCATAACTTTTGCACAGGCCACATTAGTTACAGTAAATTGTATGATGTCCCGTTGCCCTTGTGCTGTACCCTCACAAAGCCAGAATGGAGGCCCTAGGGTGTACAGGGGCCCCCATGGCCTCCCCGCAGCATGGGGTTTCGGAATGCTCATCGTCCAGGTAAGCGTGCACATGATTCTCAGCCACTGACACCCCAAGTCTTTGCTCTATGGACCACGTCCTCTCCGTACATGCACCAAAGACGATAGACAGCTTCCTCCTTCCCATCCACTTAATCCCCATTCCTCGCAACTTTGGGCATCAATCCTTGTGGCACTCGGGGCGACGGCGATAGCAGTAGTCCTACCTTGGTTGTTGTCTGCTTCTATTGTCTACCACATTGTAGACACCAGGCATCCTCACTGCCAGACCTTTTGATGTGCTGTCCTCCAACTGGGCTCCACAGACGAACCTCGTCTTACTGCCTCATCCTCTTTACAGTCGGCTGTCTGCTAATTTGTTGAGCTTGTGGAGATGCCATTCTCTCTCTCCAGTCTGCTGGGAGTCACAAGCCCACCCCAGACACCAGTGTAACATTGCCTTAAGCGCATGCTCTTTTGTTGAACATATCAGCAGTTGAGAACCACTGCCGGCAGTCTAGAAACTGCAGAGATTGGGGGCAGGTCACTTCTAGCCTGACATTTCCTGTTGTTGAAGTTGCATGGTTTGCTATGGCAGTGGCAACATATAACACATAGACAAGGTGAAATCTATCTCCTAGTAGATCTATGTCTCCAGAGTCAGAGATCTGCAAGTCTCGTTTATCTTCTTTTGTTTTTGATTTCCCAGCACAAGAAGGTGGAGCCGGAACAAATGGCGTATGACAGACCATCACCCAAATTCCTGGCCTTTCTAGAAAAACACTTTGAACTTAAACACAGCGTTCCTCAGGTATGATTTACCTGCATTATTGCGCCACAGCATTGCATGCTGCTGAGGTTTGTTGACCTTAAATGTGTTGAGATCGACAAGCAAGCCTTATCTGTCCACATACCAATTAACTTAACCCACAAAACCACAATTCAGTTCACACTCTGCGGAAAATACTTTCTGTCTTAGTCATTGAGAAGAAGGTGATTTGAGATGATAGACAAAAAATGAAGGTGTCCATAGTTCACAGCTGCAGTCGAAAGTAACTATTACTCTAGCCTTTAGCACAAATGCCAGTAAAGCATTTTTTGTTTTCGTGTTATTAATATAAACAAGTGTGCTCAAGACTAAGCAGTTTTGGGCCATTTCTGTGTATACATATACCATGAAATCCTCACACAGTGTAAACGGCAGCTTCTGTCAAATGATGCATAAAAGTAATAACAGACAAAAATTGAGATGCATGTTTTTCTTTGAACATCAACAAATTCATCATAAGGAAGAGCTCTCTGTATTCTTTTTAATTATGTGTTAAATAAACACACACACACACACACACACACACACACACACACACACACACACACATTCTACAACCGGTGCCTCCCTAAGCAGAGCATCAGACACTCACTACTGTAGACACACTAAATACAGCCAATTCTATCTATTCTATCTATATATTTGAAGTGACTTAATTATTGACCAATATTTGCTTCCGCACCTGTATACCACGTGTATACATCTTGTACCGACAGCCAACATCACTGTAATTCATGCACTGTGACTGCCTATACCATCAGTATGTAGGTGACTGCTAGATTATCAGTATCTGTGTGGCTGGTAAACATAACTTTGAAATAACTTTAAAATATCTGTGCAATATTTACTTTCAGTAACGGTGCATAATATATCTGTGCAATGTAAATGTAAACTGTAAATCTGTGTAGTTTCTTATTGTATTTTATTATTTAGTATTTTATTTTTAACCTAAAATTTTAGTCTACCTCTGGTTCTTTATCTGTTCTGCTGCTATTCTTCCACTGTAACAATGCAAATTTCCCCATATGGGATAATAAAGGTTATCTTATCTTATATGCATACATATACATATACATATACATATGCATAATTATTACATTGTAAAGTGTTTTTGACCTAATAACAATTCATAAACTCTTATAAAGCTAATCTTATTCTAAAGTCATGCCCAAATGTATAACAAAACCACAGAAATCTGTAATCCTTTCTCTTTTCCTCCCCTCTTTTAGGTGAATAACTTTGTGGTGTTTGATGGCTTCTTCCGGAATAGATCGGGTAAGGTCATGCACTATTCCGATGCTGTTTCCGAGGGTTGGAATGCTAATCTTTGTGCTGTCTCAGTGAAACAGTAATCAGAAAGTTATAGCAACCACGCACACGTCACATTTAAGGCGTGTTGTCCCGTATGATGTCTTTTTCCATAAGCATCCCGCAGGCACTCGCTGTTTCCAGTGACGTCACATTAAGGGGAAAAAAAACAGGATTAGTACTTGCCCTTCTTGTTTTATCACATAGCATCCACATCTCGGCCGTGGGTTGCTGTGTATGGTGGGAGCGGGGGCTGTTGTGACTCAGTAGTATTTCAGATTAAATTCCAGACCAACAGCACGGCCTGTGATTTTCCTGCTACGTTGTACAATGCAAGCCTGAACAAGCCCGTACCTGCGCGTGTGCTAGATGACACGTCCTGCTCTGTTACGTGCTGGGTTAATAAAGGTGTAATTGAATGTTTCCATTGTGGCTGGTGACGCTGGTGTTGATGCTGTTGGGGTATAATTTTGATTGTGGCTGCATTTTTGTTTCATGAAACTCTTAGGCATGCCTCCCTCCCCTGTGACGGATCAGGGGTTGTACGGCTTTTTGTAAGACTCTTCAGTTTCTACTAGTGTCCCCGCTTTTCCCCTCCTTTGCCCCTCCTTTGCCCCTAGCCTCTTTACTCATGTTGTTATGTTTTATTTGTCCTGCCTCCTTGTTTAGCTTAGTAGGGCTGTTATTATCGATTACGTTAGCAGGCCATGAAGACATAACAAAGCCTTAAAGGTGCGGGGTTGATTCCATAGATTTTTATTTCAGCACTTCTTCATAATTAAATGGTCATGATGGAACAACAACGTCATTCACAGTGGTTGGATGTAAAATTCTAGATTCTGTTCTAGAGAAATTAATGGGCGTGTTCACAGTGGTGATAGGAACCAGGTGTCCAAAGGATTTAATGCCATAAGAGATAGTATGCTGCCTGATGTCTCAAAATATAATGATTTTTACCTAAATATGTAAATCTTTTCCCTTTATGGCAGAGATGTACTCATCATCACAATAATAGCTACACCCAGAAGGAACTGTCGGGTTGCTGTGCTATTGGGAAGGAAGATAAAGGTTACCAGGAACAGTAAATGATGATGAATTTAGACTGACATGGAGAATATTTATTGAGCTACACATACTGAAGTAGTGTCTCTCAGTATGGCGTCGGGCTGTTTACTAACACAACCTGCCAGACATCTCGGCATGGAATCGAAGAGGGTCCTATGATAATTCATCCCATTCAGCTTAAATGCTCATACAGTTCCTGCAGATGGTGCGTTAGGGGTGAAGGTGGAGTGACACCAGAAGTTCTGGACATGTGGTACGTCACAACAAACCGTTCATCTTGGCGCTGACCACGGTGCCTCCACACTCGGATTTGTTGGTTGTCTCCACCAAGACAAAAGGGGGACTCGTCACTGAACATGACCCGCTGCCATTTTGAGACAGTCTGGCACGACACCATTACAGTCTTTGGTGACGTTGACGTGACGTTAAGGACAGTCATCATAGCAGTCTATGTGCATGTAGTCCTGCATTGTGCAGTCATCTGCCATTAACGGAATTACTCATGGAGGGCATCACTGAATGTCCGCAGTTAGGTACAGCAGTAAGGCCCATTGTTACTCACGTCACATGCGCGGCTGAGCATTAAACTTAAATAATTTGCATGTCTCACAATGTCAAACCTACCCACCAACTTTCACTGTGTTTAAATGATGCATAGAAGTAAAAATCAACAGAAACTGAGATACATGTTTTTCTATAGACAGGCTCAAATATGCAAGACAAGCAAAGTCTGCAAAGAATTGTAACACAATTAGTGTTAGATATATACACTCAGAAGACGCGTTTAGGTTCGCTGGTGGTTTTGGAAAGTACATATACATGGCTATATTTGTGCAGTAGATCCGGTGACATCTGGTTCCTATAAGCACCACACGTTATAAAACATCGGAGTCTGTAAGTTTCTCTACAATTAACCATTTCACTCCAAGCCCTTTCCTCACAAACCCTTGTAAATGACACTGTTTGCATCTAAAGGACTGGATTATGTAGAAATAAATGAAATACAAATGGTGGAATTTCTCTTAATATCTAATAGCAAACCAAAGATTCCTAGGTACTGTATCGGGAGCCTTTAAAAAGACCTGATGTGATCAAGACAAAGCAACAGTAACAGAGTACAATAGAATACTTTGACATAAGGATCAATGCCATGCAGACTGCCAACTAGTCATTACCTATTGATCCAGAAGCCAAATTTGAATCAATAGTTTAATCAAGTAATCGTGACAGCCCTAAAGCATACCACGTCTGAGAGGATGCTCCGTGTGCTGCCTCTCTTTTTGTCCACCCTCTAAAAATGGCACATTCACCTCTGCTCATGCAAGCCCAGTCTGTCCCTCAGGCACTCTCCCCCCCCATCCACACGGTCCATAACCATAATCCCACAGCTTCCCAGCGCAGGCAAAACCGAGAATGGCCATGTTTCCCCCCCAGTAGAGCGGTTGAATGTCGGCCAGCACACACAGTATACACTCAGTATACACATGAATATTTGTAGACATAAATATTTATGAGGAGTGTTGTGTGCTTTCAGCTGGAACTCATAGCGGTTACACTGACCACTGAGTAACAAGCCATCTGTAACAAGGTTTCTGTTTTTGCAGCGGTCCTGCCGAGAAAGGTTCCCCCAAAAAAGCCAGAGGGAGAGATCAAACCATACTCGCTAATGGAGAGAGAGGGTAAGTGCCAGTCACGGCCGGCCAACACATTCCGTACAACAGGTTAAAGTGCATTCAGGAACGGGATGCACTAAAATATGTAGACCAACATGCTCTTTGTTGATGAGTGATGCTGCAGGGCGTCAAGAAGAACACTAATCTATTAAATAACAGGCAATACGGGTGTTTTAGTTATACTGTATGTGTTTATTGTTTAGGATTTTTGGCACCAGAATATATCCATATTTGTCTAAAAAATCCTGACGGATATTGCTGTCAGCTTTGGCAGCTATTTTTAGCGGCATTTAGAAAATGAGTGTAAATGCACAATCTTACCAGAAGCTATTTATATTCTAAAGCAGGACTGCAAGACTAGAGCAGAGATGAATACACAGCATGTGCAGTATGGTTTCAAAGCAGAATCAATGAATATGACTTCTACTGTATAACATTACATATTTATTATTATTATATACATATTTAAATAATAAAGACTAAATACAGTATGCTTCATACACATACTTCATAAACATACTTCAGACAAAGACAAGGTTATTACATATTCAGAAAAGCATCTTAAGAATGACTGTGGTCCTGGCTTTCTTAAGAACAATTATAAGAATGTGGTATTCTTGAAAAGATAAGCTCACTGGACCAAAAGATTCAAGAGGATGTTCCTCGGTAAGATGATGCGCAAAAGGAAGAACCTGGTTGTCTAGCAGCTTAGTGTAGGGACTGCGGTTCAAATCTACTGTCACCTCAACCAAAGAATCCATTTCCACATTATCAAAACACCCCCAGAACATCACAGAGGGGGCTTATTAGTTTGTCCAGATAGCTTATATCCTTAAATATATTCTTGGCCTTAGCAACATGCTGCACTTGTCCTAGGCGAACAGTTTAGTTGGGTTTGATTTTTGTGCTTAATATAAAAAATAAAAAATAAACTAATATCACTTTGTGTGTATATATATATATATATATATATATATATATATATATATATATATATATATATATATATATATATATATATATATATATCTATATATATATAGTAGTGTGTGTATATATATATATATATATATATATATATATATATATATATATATATATATATATATATATATATATATATATATATATATATATAGTGTATATATATATATATATATATATATATATATATATATATATATATATATATATATATATATATATATATATATATATATTATATGCAGTGTATATATATAACATTACAGAACGTATATTATTCTAAATTTAAATATTATTATAATTAATATTAAAAGTAAGATGAGATTACAGATAACTCACAGCATACATACAAAAACAATTTGTTCTTTGGAATAAACCTTTATCTACACAAACACGAGCTGTGTAAACGTGTTACGTCATGAATCTGACGCAGACATTTCTCAGGAACAAATTTATTAAAGACCTTTTTAAGTTTTAAAATAAGAAGAATAAAAAGAAATTGCAAATATGATAACTTTTCTGGGTTTTACGGGACATCAGTGTAACTAGATTTCCATATTGGTTAGTTGGTTCAATTGGTAACACAGTGTAAAAGCTAATTGGTGTATGGAATGAACGAATCATTGTCTCTCTCTCTTCCTCTCTGTCTTGAAGTTGTGCGGGAGGAGCAGAAGGTCCTGCCATGGCCGTTTGTCCGCTCGGCGGGCCCTCCGTCTTCTCCCACTCTGGCGGTATCCTCCCCGTTCTCCCGCTCCCTCAGTGTGGGATCCTCCCCCAGCCGCGCTCCTCCTCGCCCTGCGCCAGCTCCAGGCGTCCGGCAAGGTCCCACCCCGCACCCACAGGCCCTCGACAACTGCAGGACAAAACGCACCAGGTACTGTCTCTCCACAACCCAGTTCTCCCCAGTCCTCTTCTCCTCCTGCAGTCAGACTCCACGGTTCTAGAGGGCTTTAGGATTAAAGAATATGCTGGTGCACAGTAACCATTTAGTAATCGTTTAATACAAAATCATTTACTACCTTCACCAATTCTGTTCCCAGGATTAGTGTTCTATATAGTGATCCAGGTTTTAGAATGTGGGGTACAGTGATTAGGGGACCATAATGGATATGAAACAGGTATTGGTTCAGGGGTCCTCGAGATCCCCCACCCTGCAGATACACCACACCTGGCTTAAAATAGCCAGACGGTGCTGATGTCCATTGATTAGTGGATCATTACCTCAATATCCTGGATTTCTTCTAATGTTAATTAAACCCTTACTGACCAGATCATTCGCTCAGGTTGCCAAATCCTGTGTGTATTTGGAGGGTGAGGATTTTAAGTGTCCACTTTATTACACCTCCTTGTATCTACACTCAATCAGTTCCACTGACCATATAGGGGCACAGCGTCCCGTGGGCAGCGTCCCGTGGGCAGCGTCCCGTGGGCAGCGTCCTGTGGGCACTGATGAAGGACTAGATGACACTCTGCAGCAGCAGATGAGCTATCATCTCTGACTGTATATCTACAAGGTGATGCAGCAAGGTAGGAGTTTATAATAGAGTGGACAGTGAGTGGACACAGTGTTTAAACACTCCAGCACCACTGCTGTGCCTGATCCACTCACATCAGGACAACACACACTCTCTAACATGCTACCACCACAGCAGCATCACCGCAGCACTGAAAATGATCCACCACCCAAATAACACCTGCTCTGTGGTGGTCCTGTGGGGGTTTTGACCATTGAAGAACAGGGTAATAAAGTATAGAGAGAAACAGATGGACTACAGTCTGTAACTGTAGAACTACACAGTGCTCCTATATGGTCAGTGGAGCAGATAAAGTGGACAATGGGTGTAAATACCTTGTAGCTCCAGTGCAAACTAACTTTATTTAACGGAGCTAAATGTAACAAAAGTTTGTCATACAGAATTCAGTAAAATAGGCTCCTATTACATTAGACTTGTAGCTCTGTTACAAAAGCAATAAAAGCACATCATTACTTATATTTGGGTTAAAGGGGACTTCTAATGTTGTCCAATATCCCATAAAAATAAATACAGTAGTTATAATGTAAACATGTGAGACATTTATAGTGGTTTGTTGTGAATTGCTGTGCTGTAAAGAAACTTGCCAAGCCAGAATTGTTCACAGTGGTGGTGAATGGAAACCAGGAAGAAACTTGGATGGATGGATACATACATATGCTCATCATCAAAAGAATAGCTGTACCCAGAATGAAGTGTTAGATTGCAGTACTATTGGGAAGGAAGATAAAGGTTACCAGGAACAATACATGATGATAAATTTAGACTGATATGAACAATATTTATTGAGCTACACATACAGAAGTAGTGTCTCTCCATATGGTGTCAAGCTGTCATGTTTGCTAACGCAGGATTCCAGACATCTGGACATGGAGTGAGGTAGAGGTTTCTAATGGTGTCCTGTGATGATCCATCCCATGCAACTTGAATAATCTCACACAGTTCCTGCAGATGTGCGGTAGAGGTGGACGTGCAGTGACACCAGGCCTTCTGACAGCAAACGGTTCATCTTGGCACTGACCATGGTGCCTCCACACACGGATTCCTTTGTCATTTCTGCCAAGACAAAAGTGGGACTCATCACTGAAGATAACCTGCCACCATTCTGAGTCACTCCATGGCAGTTTGGCACAACACCATTAAGTACAGTCGTCGCAACAGTCTGCGTGCATATAGTCCGGTGTCATCCAGTCGTCTGCCAATGGTGCTTGCACTAACAGGATGACTCATGGAGGGCATCACTGCTCGCTTAATATCCGCAGTCGCGGCTGCTGGTTCAGTCAGGTACAGCGATAAGGCCCGTCCTTACTTACGTCACATGTGCAGCCAAGCCTGAAACCTGAATCATGCACATGTCCTGCAATGGCAAGCCTACCTACCAAGTTTAATTTCTGTCGGTTGATTCCTCCTGGGTGCTGATATTTGTGTAACTGTGCTTTTGATGATGAGCGTATATACTGGGTATAACGGCCGGCCAGTTTCTTAGTAATAAGCCACTTCACATCAAATCTCTGAGCATAACTTTCACAGTGATGGAACTGTACTGTATAAATTTTTAATTCCCCATTTTAGGGGTAAATTAGTGTAGCCTAGATTTTTTGGCCTGACCATTCTTTCACGTCTGCATCTAGACTCTAAATCGAGATAGCGAACACCTTTGCTGATGCAATTCAGTCCAAATCTAGGTTAGATCAATGTCTTGCCCTGCATGATCGTTAGGTGAGTCTTCAAGCCGTAGTACAGATGACATTCATACCAGTTCTACAAGACTGACTGCTGTGCTTTTGTCAGCAAGGCGTGAATTCATACTGCGGGACCATTATGAGAGCAGGCAGGTGCTTGGCTGGTAAAAAGACAATCAAGAGTTCTGTGCTGCCCTGGGAACTGAGGGACAGTGAGGGCCTTCATGTCCAGTCTGACCACTTCTGTGTTTAAGCTGCATGACTGATTTGGCTGGAGGAACTGGAATTTCCTCTCATTAGTGTATCATTGTGTGCAGCGCCTCTTCACTCTTTCCAGCAGATCATTTTCTCCTTGCTCTTCTCTAAACTGCTTCTTTTCTTCTCTGTCTCTCTCTCTTTCTTTCTTTCTCTTTCTCGTGCTCTTTCACTTTTGTCCCTGGAATGACATTATCATTTTCACATAAACCCCCCTAAACTCCTGGCTTTCATTGTCACCGTTGCACGAATACTGATGAAACGATACCCTTCCTTCTGTACCTCAAACGACTTCCATCTTCAAACATGCTCAATTTGCTCTCTCTCTCCCTCCGTGCTTTGCTTTCCCATCACTCGCATCTCTGCAGTTCTCTAAATAGATCTCAGCTCAACTTTCATTGACCTTCAACCTTTGAACCTAGGCCTCCACAGCCGTGCAGATGGCTGTGTTTTTTAACCTCTTAGCTAGTTCTATTCTCTTATTTGCTTTTTGTAATCGTGGTGTGGAAGTGAGGCCCGAGAGTGCTGTAGCATCTCCATCACTGGGGTTTTTACGTAACGTGGTAATAAATGAATGGAAGGAAGAAGGCAAGTGTGCAGGTTCTTTGAAATTGCCCTGCACCTGCTCCATCCAGGAGCAACACGTTTGGTAAGGCCTGTAAAATTCCCTAGAAAATGAGGCCTGGACCTGGTACATGTCCTTACTGTTATTGTGAGAAGCTGTTACCTCGTTCCCTTTTTCTCCTGCCGTTTTGATCCACCAATAATAAAAGTTGAACAAATAAAACTAAAAACTCTTCATCTCTGTTTTGTTTCTGTAAGGAGTTGCTTTCTGACGGCTTACCGAATGTACAGAACCCCTCCCACTGGCAGAGGAGTAATAGATTGCCTTTCTCCATCTCTTTAGTATATTGCAAAAAGTCAATAATTTAAACGTCATAGTATCTTGAAATAATGATTTGATGCTTCAGAATATGAACTATGAAGTCTCAAGGTACTGGCTTCTTTTCTTGAAGTGTGACTTACTATGCCAGAACCCAAAATTTGGACTCAAAACAGTGACTTGATTTCTCAACATTTGGAGTTCTTAATAATAACTTATTTTCACAAAAATATGACTCATTATATTGAAATGAGGACTTCCTCAATATTTGGACTGTTATCTCTAATTTACTACTTGTTAATTAGAGTACAGTAGTGATGATGAAATCATAACTTATTTTCTTAGTATCTTAATATTTCTCAACATTTGTTCTTATTATATTGGAATTTTGCTTCGTTTCTTTTATCTAAATTTTTTATAGTGAGTCCTTATTTTTGAGAGAAAGTCAAGGTGTTGAGAACATTAGCATTATTTTGAGCCAGTTGGTGAAGCTATAAAGATAAAAGATCACATTTTTGGGTTATTTGAACACATTCTTACATGAAACAGAGATTATTAATGGGTTTCCATAACACCCACAGACTCAATTATGTCAAGCTGAGTTTTGTCATTATTATTATTTAACAGTGAAGCCTAATTAAACCCCTCCCATTTTCAGGACTTGAACATTACATGATCATTGCATGTTTCCCTTCACGTGATATTATTTTGTTCCCTATTTGTTATGTTCATGATGTATATTGCATTTTTGAGTTTTCTAATTATGTTATTTTGTGTTTTTGTTCCTTTCTTTTTTGTACTTTCTTCTTTCTTTTGCTCTCTTTTCGTTCATTCTTCTTACTTTATGGCATGTCTCCCTCTTCGTGCTCTTCATCCTCCTCTGAATCTGCCCTCTCACCTCATCCCTGATCTTGCCTGGCCCCTGTGCACACGTCCCCTCCTACCATTGGGTATCCACTTTTCCTTCCCCTCCTGTAGCAATCAGGGTTTGGTTGCCAGAAGCAACCTCTACAGTCGCCATATCAGCAGCAGAGACCTTGGCCCGCTGGTGGCGGAACAGCTGAACACCTTGAAGCTGCCAGGTAATGTCCTGTTTCAGCCACGTGGTGCGACACGGTGCATGCAAAAGTTACTGTGGCCAACAAAACACTGAGTTTCTCAGGTGCTGCCTTGTTAGCCATTGTCCTGTGTGCTTCCTCAGGGCTGAAAGCAGTGCTCAGTGAGAATGTGTGTGACACAGGGAGACAGGCAGACGCACTGGGACACACAAACACAGCAGAAAGGTTGGCTTCACCTAGCGATGGCTAGCACTGGAAGATCAGAAAAAGCCACAGCCAGACACATAACTGAACCCTCTGCAAATAAGTCTGTTTTAATGTTCTGCTAATTGCATGTTAAATAATGTATTACTTTCCTTCCTCCTTCCTTCCTTCCTCAAAACTCTTGTCCAGGCCTCCCCTGACCTTCGGGACTGTATTTATTCCTTGTATAGTCATAGTTTGGCAAGAAATTCAAAACATCAATTGTACACTTCTATCACAAATGAAGATCTTTAACTACCCAAAGTTTGCTTCTTTAGTTTTGCATTGAAGTATATGAGGCTAATGCCACCAACAGTGAATGGAAAACCAAAGTCCTTGGTCCTTAGAAAGTCATTTCACTCATTTTGGCAGTGATCCCTGGCGGTTATTTCCAGTCATACCAGACCAGCCTGCAAACTCTTATAAACACGAAACTGAAAGCCATGTTAACCTTTCCGAAATGCCTCCTGCAACAAACAGCATGAATAGCTTGTAGTGTTCAAATAACGTCGGGCCCATATAATGGAAAATAGAATTATCCTCACTTTTACAGTATAGATGTTTGATGCAGTGTGGAAACATTGGCGTCAGTCACTTCCTGTGCTAAGCTGCAAAACGGCCTGTTTTGATTCATCGCTCACACATTTACATATACTTGTAAAATATACATATATATGTATTCAGTCTACAGCTCCCCCCAGTTACACTGAAGTTATAAGGCCAGTCAAAAGTTTAGACACACCCAGCTAATTGGATGTTGTTGGTCATCTTAAAGACTCTACAGGCTCACAGTTAACAGTTCCAACTGATGAGATACAAATCCTGATATACTACACATACTCTTGATGTATGACAGTATTATATGTTTTTAATAGAGGCCCTTGGTAACCAGACATCTGAAGAGTTTAAAGGGGTTCCATTATACTTTTCTGGTTTTCCTCTTATCTGTAGTATATACCGGAGGAAAAAACTCTCTTCCACAGAAACCACTTTTCTCAGCTGCCTGAAACTTCTTGCTGGAATTCCAGCCCTTTTCTTTGTTACAAGATGATGTCATCATGTAACACAAACCTTACAGGCTGCCTGTAGAGTGAGGAAGTTGTGGGAGGATGCTCTGGCAATTGACCAGTCACTACAGACTGAGGTATATAAATTTATTCTAGTAGAACCCAACCATTGATATGCTTCATCAGAACACTCTGAATGAGTTTGTTTGCATCTCAGCGACTGAATTATGCTGCTATTCTTGAAAACCTGTGGATTTCCACATTGTACGAGGCAAGTTTATGATTTAGACATCTAGATATCATGATGCGGGTTTTAGGCTTTTATTGCTTGTTGGCTACATTAGCCAGGTGCATTGACTGCAAATGAAAGGAAGCAAACTTTGGACAACAGCTGTTTGATAATTCAGTAAACTAGGTTTTTCGGTGGACTGTCACTTAAACGTTGTCTTCCTTTTCCTTAGCACACAGCTCCAGCTCCCGCCACTGCCGGGGTCCAGGCCTGTTTCTAGACAGCCGGCCTCCATAGCAGCTACAGTGCAGAGAGAGGAGGTGGCCTTAGGCAAGCAGAAACAGGTCCAGGAGAATGGCATGAGGACAGGGAACCTTCCCTGGCCCAGAGGAGGGGAGGATGTGAAGAGAAGCGGGGCCGCGGAGGCGGAGAGAGGGTCAGGCGTGGGCGGCTGGTCCTGGACGGTCGGAGAGAGGCGCTGCACGGCCCAGTGGGTCCGACAGAAACAAGAACATCGAAGCACGAGGCCATGGTGACAAGAAGGGAAAAAGCTGGAGGGAGATCAGAGGAAAGAGGGGAACCAGAGAACATGAGGAGAAAAACAAAGCAGGGGTTATTTAGAAACAAAAGAAAGTAGGGAAGCGAAAGGTTCCCAGGCTTCGACTAAGATGTGGAGGCTGAGGATGGGTGGAATAAATAATGTGAGAGAAAAAGCCATTAAGAAGCTGCACGTTTCACAGCAGCGTTCAACTCTGATGACAGGATGTTTATTGTAGCCATGCATTTAATGCCTGATGAAAAACAGTGTTATGGAGATTCAGGGACTTTTATATTTCCAAATAAATAAATAAATAAGTGAATAAGGGAATTGACTGAAAGAGCTTTTATACTACAGATTAAGGATGACATTAAACTAAAACACTATTTATCAAAATATAAATAATACATTTTAGTGTTATGTTATTCAAAACATCTTCATAACTAAATTCTGTTTGGAGTGGTTTCATTCTGAAATGCTCGGCTGTTAAATCAGAATGCTTTACAGTTTTGGCAATAGGAACCAGACGTTGCCTAAAGCTACAACACCGGAAATAATTATGCACACCTCAATATGACGCCTGAGACATTCTTACACAATTAGTTATCACTCATTTACTCTCATCAGCAGTACGTGTACATAACAGACACATTTATGGGTCACATACCCTGGTAGTAACTGGACGGTCCTGCAGATGGCGCTGCACGAAGATGATGGGGCTATAAATACCTGTGGGGTGTGAGGTACGGGATTCATAGATTGAGAAGAGGTGCTACAGTGCAGTGAAGGTCTCGTTCCATGTGTGGATAATGGCTCCAAAGCAGGTGTTAATGATTAGCTAAAAGGAGTGACTGCATGTGGGCGTGCCAGAGACCATAGTGTGTAGGAAGTAACAGAATCTGCAGGTGTATGGAAGCGTATGGTCATACAGGTCTAACAACAGTGGCACAAATTGCAAGAGTGAATGGCACTTGTCCAGTCCATGCCAAAACCAGTCACAGCAGTTATTGGTGCTTGTTAAAGGTATTAGCTACATTTCAATCACAGGGGACTTCATCCGGTGATCTGAATTGCACTGTAGACCCTGCAACTGACTCCTGTTTCCTTTCACCACCGCTGTAAGGGAATCCGGGTCTGTCAAGTTTCTGCATGAGACCACTTTGAATGCCTACTCTAAAGGAGACCTTGCATATTGATTCCATTAGCCTTTTGTGGAAATCGCCACCACTACACTCATCAATAGGGCTCATTGGAGCCGTCACAGTGGTATTTGTTAGTATACCATTTGGCCAAAGCCGCCTGTTGGAGACTCAAATAGCGTGCATGGATGACTCAGTTTAAATGTACACAACCCCACAGCTGCTCTTTAAGGATGGTGGTGATGAAAATGACAACAATTCCAGGTAATACCAAACTTGGCAACCACTGAAAGCGGGACATTTCATGCTCCACAACAGGTTTTTAGAGGGCATCCGGACATGAAATACAGCTGGGGCCCTCAGGAAAAAGGCCTTGTGTTGAGCTCCATAGCAGTTTGTTCTATTCATCTGTGGTGTTCAGAACATCTTTGCGACTTGTGATCAAAGTGAGGGATCAGAAACCGTATATATAAAACGCAATTTATTTCTAAGTGTTGTAACGATACAAGCATGTAAAACAAACAGACTGAATTCTATTCCCAGCTGCGGCAACTCCTTTGCTCGGATTAGAGAAGTCCTGTTTGCCAAACTATGGAATTCCACAGCAACCTCAGCTGAGGAAGGTTACTGTAAAAGCCTCAACTTCCTTACGTGAGTGTATACTAATCAGCTGAAACAAAGAGAGGTTTTTGTTTCTCCACATTCATTTGATTGATTACTGCTCTACAAGTCGACGGGAAGGTCCAATCTTGCATGACGGGTTTTTCCCTTCTGTCAGCATGCCGTTCTGCTTTTGCTCATTGACATGTAATGGCCACCAGTGCCGGTTAGGTTCCTTCTTAATGATTACAAGCCTCTGTAAGGTCCATGACACTTCAGCCAGCTGCCTTACTGGATAATGATGTACTACACTACACTATAAGGCATCAGCGTTCCTGTGTTCGCCACTCACGTCCATTTCCCATAATATATTAACAATATTTCTTTAACTCTAAAGGAGAAAAAAACATTAATGAACAAACAGTAGTTGCGCTCATTCTATCAAATAATTCTTCTAAGATTTTTGTCAAGCCAGTGTTTAGAATCAGCCTTCCATTCTGCACTTATTTGTTTAGGCCTTCATCTGTTCATCCGGAACTCTTTTTTTATTTTTTCAGTCAATTAAACATCCTTCTGATGTTTGGACGCTGTCTCGGTGTCCAGTCCTTGTCCTAGTTAGCGTCCTCCAGAAGCATGAGGTAGATAGTCGACTGGAGAAAGCGAGGGTAACAGTCCGTGTCCAGTAAAGAGCGTATGCGCTTCTGGGCGTGGCATAGGGAGTTGCGGGACGGGGCCTTTAGAAGCTGCAGCGTCAGGTCCCGAGTCTTGCTGTCCAGATTTATCTGATGAAGCGGAAACAGAGAGTTAGGAACATGGACACATACATACATACATACATACATACATACATACATACAGACTGTTATATTGTTGTTTATGGGGAAATTCCACCAATTGTTCCAAATTTTGACATTGAGATGGAAATGGCTGTAGATTTCTGGCTGGATTTCCAACACAAGTGTTGGTTGATTAATGGAGCCAGATCACAGACAGCTTCATACAATTTTTTACTTGGTGTCCAATTCGGGCATGAATGTAGTGGACCAGCAATATAATTGGGCCAGATTTAAGTGACATCTGTTACCTCCACTCACTATACAGCAAGGGGTGCAGTCGTACCCACAATGGCTTCCATTCCAAACGAGCAGTAGCTCACCTGATTCTACTCCATTACTCAGCTGCTCAGCACATGACAACTGGTCATGTGATCTCCTGCTTGGTTGGAATGAAATCCTGCAGACACACCAGCCCTTTGCAAATAAGACTGGACACCCCTGCTATCCAGTGTAAAGGCCCAAGGAGGTGGCCCAAGAATGGGCCAGACCCATTTTTCCAACCGGGGATTGTTCACAGGGGTGTACAGTCTGTTACCTCCATTCACTATACAGCAAGGGGTCCAAAAGTATACACAGGTTTCCATTCCAAATGAGTAGGAGCTGACCTGATTCTACTCGATTAATCAACTGACACCCCTAGACACCCCTGCTATACAGTGTGTAGGCCCTTACAAATACTGGGCCTGAACAAACCCAAGGAGGTAGCCAATGAGTGGGCCAGACACCTTTTTTTTTTCCAACCTGGGATTGTTCGCAGTGCAGATTGGAACCAGACATCCATCTCTTAAAGCTCCCTCGTAGGAAGATATTACGTGAGATGGCTCTGAATATACTGCATGAAGCCTAGTTCTGAGTGTTTAGCCCAAAAAAAAAAAGGACCTTTTAATATACAGCGCTTTTTTGGCGCATGGGTACATGCTGATAAAACAGTCCCCAAAGCAATTCGACTTCGTATTTGTGCTGCAGTCATTGTGACCCCGTGACCCCTGCAGACACTTTGATTCCCATCACCACCACCACCGTAAACAACATCTGAAAGTTTTACACAATGAGTCATTGCATGTCACGCCGCTCTCAATGACACCTCACCAACTCTGTTACTCAAAGGTTCCAAGTGCTTTTCTCCGTTAAGTAATCTCAAATAGACTTCCTCATGTGGTTTCGGACATTCTGTAATCTATACGAAGGGCGAAATCCAGACTGTACCTATGCCACATATCTTTTCTCGGTTGTCATACTGTGTCAGATACCACATAAACCAACCTATTTAAGATGACCTAACTTGACAGAACTTGAGGCGTGTGTGAGTGATGATTCAGGCATGCAGTTTGCAAAGATGCTAACCTGGTTACTGTATATACACAGCAAGGCTAGAGAGGGTCCATCAGGCACATTAGTTATGTCAGCCCAGTGCAAACGTCACACATAGACAAGATGGACAATATCCAAGTTTAATAGTGTATATTTTGGTTTATGTTTTTGGCAGAAAATGCTTATTAAGAAAATCTATTTTTGCTTCCTTACTTTGGACTCATAGAGCATTGTTTCTCAACCCTGGACCTCTACCCCTCTATTGCTGCTATAGCACATCCTCTTTGAGTTTAACATAACATGTGGAAGTCATTAAAAATGAATGAATGAATAAATAAATAAATAAATAAATAAAGCTCTTAATTGTTATTAACAGCTCCTTATCATATCAATCTTAAGGATTGATATCCTATCATATCAATAATAAAATAATTATACAGCATATAAAGAATAATGAGACAGTATTTCCAAATAATGAATTAGTTTATCAAAATAATGAATTGGTATTTTAATATAATGAGAATATCATCTCAAAATAAGGACCTAGCATCTCAAAAACCTCATAATAAAGTAATGCTCAATATGATCAGATGGGCGTCTCAAAATAATAAACTGGGGTCTCAAAGTAGCGACATAGCATCTCAAAAATATTGTGACCATAATATAACAACATAGCATCTCAAAATAATAGTTTCCCTAGTAATGAGCTGTTAATGAGCTGACGAGCTGGATCAGACGTAAACACTAAAGAGTGCAGGGTGGGGGCCTGACAAACACTGCTGTACACTATATAAACTATTTAGCACATTGTGATGGTTCAGTGACACTGTGGTGTGCCCCACCTCTCTGGGAGCCCCAGGCTGGATGTAGGTGGCGCTGATCTCTCTGGCGCGTCGCTGCAGGCTGAAGGTGTTGGAGGACTGTCTGTACTGCTCGCAGGCCAAATAGAACTGCAGGTTTTCCTCACTGTACTCCGAGCGAAGGAATGCTCCAAACACAGACACACCCACTGATATAGAGAAAAAAAAAACAGAAGGGAGGGGTGGGCTTACTGACCTTCTACTGTCACTAAACAGTCTCTACGGACCGGCTGCAGCAAGAGGGGGGTGGGGGCTGGAGAAAGGAGACACAGATGGGACGTTCGCACGCATATACTGTGTCACAGCAGCCAGGTTTAACGAATGGTGCCTTAAAGAGCTTAAAGAGAGTTTGATGTGACTTATGAACATTGCGGAAGTTTATGAACGTACTACTAAAAGTTTCTAAGTGGCCATATCTGGGAACTTAAGCCAAAATTTCTTGTGATGTCACAAAGAACATATCTATGTGTCATGGCCTGTTTACTCTACATACACATTCATGCTGAAGTTATAAAGAGCATTTTGACCCCAACTGCTTATTGAATGAGAATACATAGCAGCCAATCAGAACAGAGCTCATGCACATATGCCAGTCTTAAAGGGACAGTAACCTGTTTAATTCTATAGTTGAAAAATTAACATGTGAAAATGACTGATGACTTTTTGATGACCGATTGATGTTTTTGATACATAACACCCCACTAACAAGCGGAAAGCACGTAAAAAAAAACCCCACAAGAACAATGTGCAATATGGGCCCTTTAAGGCTACAATCTGCTGTTTTAACTCTTTCCCTTTTCATTTACAGCTGATGCAACGCTTTGCCTTTTGCGCCACTGATTGCAACACTTCTCAAGGGAAAAAATAATCGTGGGTGGAAGGGAAAAGGAAGGGGAGGGGGACGTTGCTAACACAGATGTTACAACATGATG
The DNA here is from genome assembly GCA_024036415.1 of Prochilodus magdalenae. NCBI lineage: Eukaryota > Metazoa > Chordata > Actinopteri > Characiformes > Prochilodontidae > Prochilodus > Prochilodus magdalenae. The sequence continues at coordinate 751,509 of JAMWET010003602.1, read as the reverse complement.
TTCCACAAATTGCAGGCCATGTCTTAGGAACCACAGTGGCACATCATATATATGTACACACACACACACACACACACACACACACACATACACACATACCACGAACTAACCCTATAGCATACACAGCCCCAAATGCAGTGTGCAGAGTGCAAAGACGTCTAGATGCCTCCCAGACAGAATGTATCCAATACCTAACTGCAAGTTGAACTTTGGTCAAACCTTTTCTCCTGGAATTGCAGAAGCTTAAACTGGCTGTGAATGTAACCCAGTTGTTTGTGTGATGTGTCATGGGATACGGCATTTTGCACAATACACTGTGCGATGCAGGCACCATATCGTCACTGTCCAAATAAAAGCTTGCATCTCCATTTATGTTGATTTTTACGTTTATGCGTCTTCTGAACACTGCAGCTTCTGTTTACAAAGTGTGAACATATTATGGTGAATGGACCACTAGAAATGGCCCAAAGCTGCTTGGAAACTAATCTGGTTCCATGGCCCTCTACTGTAAAGTTGATATTTTGGAGATACTTGTTCAAATCCCTGAAACGTGTTCTTTTTTGACATCTAGAGCAATTAAATCAGCGTTCAAGGAAATACTAAAGCTGCCTGCTTTTAAACCTCTGACTGGAAACCTCTATTGTTAAATGTTATTAAGTAAACAGACCATGAATTAAATCCGGTTCTGCAACATACCACCTCCAACAAAATTTAAAGAAGTGATGATTTTATCTCTGGTGTCTGCTATCCTGCAGGGCGTTACCTGTGCAACAGTGCGTAGTACAGATTTTTACGAGTCACTTTCTGCACAGTCAAGTCTTATTAGGTGGGATCCCAAGTCAAGTATGATCGAGTCGCTGGAATTTTCATGTGAACCTCCACTAGAGTAGCTGTCAGATGAGTCCAGTAGGTGACTGAGTTTAGAGAGTTTTTTTGTATTGCTCACCAGGGGCTTCTATCTTTTCTCTCCTTAATGAAGTATTATTATTAAATTTCCATCAGTTGTAAAAAGCACTATATAAATAAATATGATTTGATTTGATTTTATTACAGCTTTTATCAGATCCACCTGACATGCCCATTTTGAAGCTCCTAAAACTTCCATCAATTTAATCAGGGCCTTTGGAGAAGCTCATAAATCTCCTGAGAAGCTTTGTAAATACAAACCCTGGAGTGTTGGATTGTTCGGCAGCAAGCAAACAACAACAAGTCAACAAGCAACAACAAACACTCAACAACTCAACAAAACACTGGTTTTCTTTCATACCTCTGCTTTCCAGGAGGGCATTGAGCGATTCACCCCATTTCTCCACTTCTTCTCTGTTGAGTCGGGTCTTTCCATGGCCCACCTGACTCCACTGCTTCACAAAACGTGAGCGCTTCTCTTTGGCACTACTGATAGGGAAGAAAAAGAAAAAATTATAAAAACATAAAGAGAAATAATGGGAAGGAAAACGGGTAGAAGAGCACCCCGCAAAACCCAAGGTGTTAAATTAGCATCACGCCTTCAGAATCAGAATCTTTATTTTGTCAAGCATGTTACACATACAACATCATGGCGAGAGCATGCATGTGTAACATGCAACCAGAACACAGACTGTTGACAAGTACTACACTAAATATTACACTAAGGTAAAAGTACCATATGATGAAATGAATAGAATAAAGAACGAGAATAATGGAGAGTCAGAAAAGGAGGTAAAGAGATACATGGTTATCTGTTCTTATTTATATATATGTATATTCTATACACAATGAAATACAGAAATATATTTACAGAATATCACAGAATTATATCTTCAGGGTTCTGTGGTACAGGCAATGAACCAGGACAACTCAAAGAATGATCTGAATTATTAAATTGTTCTTTGTTGGTATTTGTCAGTTAATGACATTTTCTATAATCAGTAAATCAACAAATTAGCAACTACCTGGGACAGCATAGCAATGGCCTTAGATGTAATGTAACACCTTAGATATCCATTTTTGTTGATTTTTACTTTTATGCAGTATTTGAACACAGCAGCTGCACTTACACTGTGTATAGGTTTCATGATGAATGGTCCAAAATCACTTGGAAAAAGTCTGGTTCCATCGACTTACATTATAATTACATTAGGTTTTTGCCCTCTCCTGTAAAGTAGGCAGTTATTGGACAGCGATGAGATATATATGCATGATTTTCTTTGGACAGCGATGAGATACTTAATCTCTATATTATTTATATATAGTATAGGTCCTCGAGTTTACATTCTCCTGCAAAGTTTTATTACTGCTCTTATCAGATTTGCCTGACCTGCCCATTTTAAAGCGGGTAAAGATTCTATCAACTCATTAACTGTAAAGCAGACCTTTTGGAAATGCATAATTTTCTTTGGACAGGGACGAGATATATAATTTATATACAGTCTTAATAGATAATTTATTGAATTCCACAGTGGAATGTGCAACTTGGGTTTGTCTTTTGCCCCCCAATATGCTCACTAAAGTTTGCTTCCTGTAAAAGACGTGCCAACTTACTGACTTTACATGTAATTTCATATTTTGCCTACACCAGTACATGGTTCTATGAAGAACTGTTTCAGGTATATCATTCTACCAAGAACCTATCGAACCTATCGGGCTTTAGATTTTCATGGAAACTTGTTGGTGCTCTATAGAACCCTGCACATATAAGACCGTATGGTATTCAACACCGTAAGGGTGGATACTGTGAAGGGCAGCCACAAGATAATAAAGAAGAGGGATGAAGAAAACCAAAAATTCCAAGAAGAAATATGAGGGACCAAGTGACAAACGGAAGCATACAGGATAAGAAGATAAACCCAGACAGAGCTGTGTGTTTTAGTTTCAGCAAACCTGAGCCAGCGCCCACACCCATATAATATGACATAATAGCAAAACGTCATATCGCTCCCCCTTTCCCCCCCGGTCACCAACCCCACCCCTGAGGAAGAGCGACTACAAACAAGCAGCTCTGCTTCCAGCAGCACAGCGTGGTCAATCATTATGCTCACGTCACTTGGACATTTGTCCTAATCTGGAAAGGAGTTTACCCGCTCTCTCGCTCTCGGTGCTCCGCAGCAGCAAGGTTCGAATGGGAGGAATGTGGACTCTGCAGTGAAAAGAAAGAAGGGAGGGTTATTTTAACACATGACCGCACAGATATACACAGATCAGGTCAGATTTCCTTCAGTTAACTGCCTTTTCCAAGAAATCACGTCAATTCAAACTGGAGCCGGTTTGGAAGCGCTCCTCGTGCTTTGCTCTATTTGAGTCATTAATGTCATGGAAAAGCGGAACAGGAGAATTTAAGGGAGCAAGGACCTGTCCTGGTGTTAGTCAGCGGCGTTAAAGAGAACAGAAGGTTTCTCCAAGTCTCAAAGTGGCCTTTGCAATGTTTGCTCTAGGCTTGAGCTGATCCCTTGCCAAACGTATCATGATGTCAAGGATTACAGGAGGCCTTGCCTCCAGTACCAGCGCCTGGGCCAACAGGATGAACGTGAAACGACAGCACATGTGGCTTCTCCCACACGCTCCAGGGCCCAGGGAACATCTCAGCAAGGGAAAAAAAACCCACAAATGTGCTCTTCCAGAAAAACCTTCAACTTGTTCAACTTTACAGACCCATTTCATGGAAAAGAACTGAATTCCTTAGTTTTGTTTAAAGATGACAGCGTTCCATGTTTTATGTAAATATTGTGACAGTCTTGGAACTGTCCAATCTCCAGTCTGTCATCCATATAAAAACTAACCTAGAGAAACAGCCTCTGTTAAATTTGCTGTCTAAACCATACCATTCACTCCCGTCATCCATATATGAAAACAAAACACTAAAATGGCCAATTTCAAATGAATTGCTTTCGTCATCAGTCACAAAAAACAAAAGATTTCCATACATCATTTGCATACAACATTAGCATATGCTGCCTGTTCAGCCAATGACAATTTAGTTTCGCCCTTTCACACTGAAGTTATAAAGAGTGTTTTAGCTTCAATACCCACGATACAGGACAGCCAGTCAGAACAGAGCTCATTTTGGAGCAGTTGTGATCTGGGGCTTAGGAACCAGACGGTTTAATTCCTTGAACTGAAAGGACACGACTGAACTGCCTTTGAGCAAGGCACCGAACCCCCTACTGCTCCTCAGGTGTCATGGATTGGGCTGCCCACGGCTCCGGGCAAGCGTGCTGACTGTCCCTAGGGTGTATGTAGGTGTTTCACTGCACAGCTGGGTTAAATGCGATAGGCAAACTCCCCCATGTGCAAACACAATTCACACACACGCACGCATCTTTACAGTACAGTAAATAGAGGCACCATTTCCTATATGTTTCTATATGTTATTTTACTTCCCCCCACACCCTTTACGGGATGAAGCAAGAAATGTAAAATTAATTAGGGCTGTATTTGGTACATACATCCAGACAAATGTCAAAATGGACCTTTAGGAAAAAATATGAAATGTAAAACATATAAGGAGCGTATTGGCCCTTAAACTCACATGCAGTCAAGTTACATGTATACTGCTTTGGACAATGTCCCCTGTTTATGTACAAAAACACTTGAATCCAATGGGAATAGAAGCTGCTGAATGGGCTGCTGGCTGCTATTAAAGCATGTTTTAATGATGTGACTTACTGAACATATTCAGAACCTACAGATGCAGTAGAAAACAAGCGAGTTAAAAATGATGGAGTAATGCCTTAAAGAACCATTTACCACCAGATGTGGTCATTCCAAAGTTCTTCAAACAAGACCATAGGTCCCCAAGACAGTGCACCCTTATGCAGTGTAAGCTGGGTTATAGCTAAAATGTGCTCGGTCTGGGGGAGGGCAGCTTCAGGACCGGTTTGATGACTTCTGGGTTATTCTATTACAGAATATTCTACATTTTTTGCAATTGCAATTTGCAAATGCGATTTTTATGGCGGGCAGACAGCCAAAGAATAAAACAGTATGCAAATAAATAAGGCTGAAATGTTTATATATAAACATATATGCTTATTCCACATTATATACAGTACTTAAATTAGTTTGAACGAAGGGATGTGATTAGATTAACTTTCTGGCAAGTCAGTTCAATTTCCCCACAGGACAAATTTGGCCCATGGCCACACTCTGGGCAGCGCTGTTCTGTGGCTTTGCTCCAAAACTGCTCTTTACTTTCTGTACTCGCTCTTTACTCTGAGTGCACCAGAACAGGCAAGTGATGTGAGAAGAACAAAGTAGCTGATACAAATGTAAATCTACAGAAATCAACTAATCACACCTGCGCCAGTTACATTGTGTGTTTACGCGTACCTCGGGCAATGTCTAATATCTATCCAAACAACATTCCTAAAACAAACAGGGAGAATGTGTGCACATCGTTTGTGGGGAAATGTCATTTAAACAAAGAGACTAATAAAAGAACAGAAACCCCTCATTTGTGTTTAATAAGCCTGGAAACACACAACGCTATATATAATCAAAGACACGCTCTTAAAAATAAAGAAGGATTATTTGATGCCATGGAACTGGCACCTTTCAGCTGAGGACTCTTTAGAGATCCTTTTTTGGAAAAGGTCTGAGGGACCTTTTTAAAGATTAAGGAACGTTGACTCAGAGCTAACCATGGTACAATGCTATGATACAACACAATATGATATGCTCAGATGCAACACAACATATAATGCTGCAACACACTGAAATGCTGCAATGGTCTGCGAAGGCCCAGTAGTCTCCAATGCAATATGAAAGGCCCCAACACAATACCACAGCTCTGACACAACACGATACGTTCAGTCGCAAAACGAAGCACTCCAATGCAATATGATGTACTCTGACACAATATGATGAGGTTGACGTAATACAATGCATTCCAGCACAATATGATGCACTTCAACACAATATGTTCCGACGCAATATGGTAGTTTACTACAATGCCCTTCCCTATTGTCATCCTGTCAAGTCATCCTGTCAGTGCCAGCACAGTTGGCTGACGGCTGCATGATGCAGGTCCACATGCATGCAGACCGTTATGATGGCTGACCTTAACACCACATCAACTTCTTCAAAGACTGCAATGGCATCATGCCAGGCTGTCACAAAGCGACTCAGAACGGCACCAGGCCATCTTCGGTGACAAGTTCTACTTTTGTTTTGGTGGAGACTACCGAAGAATGTGGAGGCACCGTGGTCAGCACCAAGATAAACAGTATGCAGAAGATCTGGTGTCACTCCATCCCCACCACACAATCTGCAGGAACTGTGTGAGAATATTCAAGCTGCATCGGACAGATTATCACAGGACACCATTAGGAACCTCTACTTCTTCATACCGAGACATCTTCTGTATGTGTAGCTCCATAAATATGGCTCATATTAGTCTAAATTTATCATAATTTATTGTTCCTGGTAACCTTTATCTTCCTACCCAGTTGTACCTAAAATCCGACACTTCCTTCTGTGTGCAACTATTATGATGAGTGTACGACACACTGCAAAACAAACGGCTATAAATACGGCAAAATTTGATACACTGTAAATCAATATGATATAATAATACAATTTGCAACACAATAAGATATAATTATATATATACACAATACTATATAATACAAACTCCTGATATAACTTGACACCACACACTGCAATTGAATGCCATGTAATACTGAAAGCTGCAGCACAATGGTATTATATCATATCCTGTCAAATGACTCTTCATACATCACCAATACTTTTTCTGGGAGACGTATTTTAAGGAAGCTAAAACACATTTGTTCTGCGACACGGAACAGCCTTCTGTAAGACCGCATCATGGTTCGATACGCCAGCCAAACATAAAAATAATGACAACCTTTAGTTGCTGTTTTGTTAACCTCTTTTAGCTGCAATGAACATACACAGGAGTAGTGCTATTGATATTCATATTCTTATTGTTCTTATATATTGTTGAATGTTTGTCATCTAGATCTCATTTAACTCTTTTAACCAAAAAAAAAAATCCCATAAATCCCATATCACTTCAACCTACAATCTTTTCCTCAACAATTTCCTTATTACCTGGCCAAACAGACTCTTCAGATGAAGTTTAGCCGCTGACAGCTTGGCTCTGACTTGCATTCGATGGTGTTGGGGCTCCTGGTTGAAGGGGCTGGGCGAGACTGAAGACGACACAGATGGGAGGTCCACTTTTTCCACACTTTCAGTGCTGCCCATGGAACCTGGAGCCAGCTGGCTGTCACTGTACGCTTTAAAGCTTTCGTTAAGGCTAGGTGCCTGCAGGAAACTTGAGCACTTCTCCAGTTCTGAGAGGTTCTCCACGCTAAAGCTGTGCTCTTTAGTAAGTTCCTTCTTCGTCTCAGGGACAGCGGGTGTTGAAGGAAGGGACACAGCTCCCCTGTCCACATCGTCTTCCATGAGAGAGGCCTGTCTGTATGTGGCCGCTTTCTCATCCTTATTGTGGTTCTCATCCTTCAAAGCCACTTTCTTCCAAGGCAAGAAGTCCAGGTCCAACAAGGATCCCTCTGAGCTGAACCGACGCATGATTGCTTGTTCTGAGAAAACAGAGAGAGGCAGGAATGGAGAGAATGGTCGAGGAAAGTCTGGGGGAAATGAAGAAAGAGACACAGAGCACCGTGAGCAGAGGGATTTTCAAGCAATACTTAGAGACTTCAGGCATATTTCTGTAAATAGGTTAACTAGAAAATGAGTCAGTGGCCCAGGGGGATTACGAGGGGAATGACTATGTATGTCAGGATGGCTTGGATTTGACGGAGCACTTCACATGACAGACCTGCAATTATTTTTCAATAGAGATTTGAACTGTTTGTTCCCCCCTTATGGTCTTCTTTATGCTCAGGAGAACTAAGTACGGCTCCAACAGGACTGTATAACTGCATATGAATGGTGCTCCGGTTATCTACAGGTCAATCGGGTCAATTTTCAACAACATACATACATACATACATACATACATACATACATGCATACATGCATAAACATATATGTATATATGGAAGGCCTCGTGTCACTCCACCTTCACCCATACTGCAAATTCTGCAGGAGCTCTGTGAGAATATGTAAGCTGCATGGGATGGATTATCACATTACACCATTAGGAACCTCTACAACTCCATGCTGAGACATCTGGCATGTTGTGTTAGCAAACGTATTGGCATAAACCCATACTTAGACACCAATTCTGTATGCGTAGCTCAATAAGTATGGCTCATATCAGTCTACATTTTTCATCATTTATTGTTCCTTGTAACTTTATCCTCCTTCCCAATAGTATTGCATTCCCACACTTGCCACTGGGTACAACTATTCTTTTGGAGATGAGTGTATTTATATTCTGTAAAACAAGATTGTATATGTAACAGTAACTTGATCAGACTCAATAATAAACTTGCTCATTTTGTACATACAAACACAAATCCTGCAAGCTTCCCATATTCTCCTAATAGATCATCACCGTAGCCTTTTACCAGCCATTATTGATGTTCAAGGTTTTTCACTGCTTACGTTGGCCACTGTTACACTGGTGACAGTGACAGAGTTTCATTCAGACTTTCAGTTCTGTTTCTCATCGCTACTTTCATAGGACTCTAACAGTTATTGGTTATTCTATGTTCAATATAACATAAAATGATAAATATCTGATCCTTTTGTGCTTGCCTTCTATCCTGTGTCAACCATAAGAGGATGGGTTCCCCTTTTTAGTATTGCTTCCTTTTGATGCACCTTCCTCTTGCTCTAAGGGAGTTTTCCTTGCCACTGTTCCCCTTGGCTTGCTCATAGGGGGGGTCAAACACGGATTCTCTGTAAAGCTGCTTTGTAACAATCTGCTGTAAAAGGCGCATATGAATGAAGCTTGACTTGAAATGAGAGGGACCACAGTCACCACTGCCCCCCTGCCACTGACTTATTCCACATTCTGGAGACGTCTACATATGGTCTGATACGGTATTTATTAGCAGTCACATAAAATAACCCCATTAGTAAAACAACTCCAGCTGTTGTGCGGTGAAGCAATAAAACACACAAAATACATATATGCATACACATACATATAAACAGACAGACAGATAGACAGACAGATAGATAGACAGAAATATAGATAGATAGATAGATAGATAGATAGATAGATATTTTAAAGACAATTATTTGATAATAAGGAAGTCAAAAACACTATTTAGTGGGGTATTTTAGGCCTGAAGTTGCCTTTACAGCTGATTCTACAGAAACGCAACAGATGTAGTGTACTTCACTCGAATTCTACGTTCCACCTTAAACAGTGCGGCAGCCGCAATCAGAGGCAGCGCGCTCCAGAACGGAACTGCTGAAGCATTTAAGGTGGAACACAGAGATTCGAAACTCGACCAGCCTCGTAAACTCGAGCAAATACTGAGCACTAAACCACGTATCGAGCTTTAACCCAAGCAGGTGAGAAATGGCAGTCGCTTACCTTAAGGTGACTCCTGGCTCCTCCACATGGTCCGTTCCCACCAAGACAGAGCAGAGGAGAGCAGAGCAGAGCGGGTCAAGTACGACAACAACAGCGCGCTCACTAGCGCAGCGCCACACCGGCCCTGAAGTTCTAGGTCAGGGAACAGCCGACTGCTGAGCTACACCTTGAGGAGGCAGTTTAACGGCGGTTCCGCTCTCTGAATGCGCGTCTCTAAAGTCGTAAGCAGGTTTTAGTGTCATGTTTCGTATGAATTAGAGCGCCGCCTCCGTTTCCGAGGCCAAACCCACAGCAGGCCAGTCCAGTCTTGTTCAAATGTGAGGAAAGAGATCCACTGTGCCTGTCTGTAGGTGTGGCTCCAGGAGACGTACACATGGAGGCAGATATTTATTTATTTATTTATTATTGGAGTAACGTCCACAAATATGACAAATTACAAAAAAACAAAACAAAACAAAAGAAAACAAAACAAACAAAAATGAGAGGCTTGTATGTATTTATTTATTTATTTGAAGTAACATTCTCAAACATGACGAGTTACAAAAAAAGAGAGAAAAAATAGAAATTTATTTATTTATTTATCAAAGGTTCTTTAGCAAAAATAATGGTTCCGTTTATAACATTTGGCATGGAGAAAAAGTTCAGGCATTAAAAAAGAGAGCTCTTCAGGGGTTCCTTAATAAAAGAAAGGGTTTTCAGTAAGTGTAATGTGTTAGTGTGCTGTAAGTAGTGTGTTGGTGTACAGTAACTCAGTAAGTGTAATGTGTTAGTGTGCTGTAAGTAGCGTGTTGGTGTACAGTAACTCAGTAAGTGTAATGTGTTAGTGTGCTGTAAGTAGCGTGATGGTGTACAGTAGCTCAGTAAGTGTAATGTGTTAGTGTACTGTAAGTAGCGTGATGGTGTACAGTAGCTCAGTAAGTGTAATGTGTTAGTGTGCTGTAAGTAGTGTGTTGGTGTACAGTAACTCAGTAAGTGTAATGTGTTAGTGTGCTGTAAGTAGTGTGTTGGTGTACAGTAACAGTAAGTGTAATGTGTTAGTGTACTGTAAGTAGCGTGTTGGTGTACAGTAACTCAGTAAGTGTAATGTGTTAGTGTACTGTAAGTAGCGTGTTGGTGTACAGTAACTCAGTAAGTGTAATGTGTTAGTGTACTGCAGGTAGTGTGTTGGTGTACAGTAGCTCAGTAAGTGTAGTGTGTTAGTGTACTGTAAGTAGTGTGTTGGTGTACAGTAACTCAGTAAGTGTAATGTGTTAGTGTACTGTAAGTAGTGTGTTGGTGTACAGTAACTCAGTAAGTGTAATATGTTAGTGTGCTGTAAGTAGCGTGTTGGTGTACAGTAACTCAGTAAGTGTAATGTGTTAGTGTACTGCAGGTAGTGTGTTGGTGTACAGTAGCTCAGTAAGTGTAATGTGTTAGTGTACTGCAGGTAGTGTGTTGGTGTACAGTAACTCAGTAAGTGTAATGTGTTAGTGTACTGTAAGTAGCGTGTTGGTGTACAGTAACTCAGTAAGTGTAATGTGTTAGTGTACTGCAGGTAGTGTGTTGGTGTAGAGTAACTCAGTAAGTGTAATGTGTTAGTGTACTGTAAGTAGTGTGTTGGTGTACAGTAACTCAGTAAGTGTAATGTGTTAGTGTACTGTAAGTAGTGTGTTGGTGTACAGTAACTCAGTAAGTGTAGTGTGTTAGTGTGCTGTAAGTAGTGTGTTGGTGTACAGTAACTCAGTAAGTGTTGTTCTGACCTGTTGGACAGAGCTTGGTTCTAGCTAATGGAACCTGTTCTCCTTCAGTGTTCAGTGTTTATGATCAGTTGAATAGGCATCAGTGTCAGACTAATTAATGAGCTTCTATTAAAGACTGGTGGACTGAGAGACACTAGAGTCTCTTCACCTGAACTTATTAGGAGTCTTTCTGAAATGATAATAGGACATCAGAGCCATAATAAATAATTCTACTGTTACTCTCCATACTCAAGTACATTTGAATGGAAAAACTTTAGTACTTTTACTCCAGTAGAGGTCTAAAAGGAGGAACTGCTATTGGCACTGAAGGAGTATTTTCCCCGGGGGTCTCTACTTTTTAACTCAACTACATTGCTTGTGTACTTCATCTATCAGGGCCTGTGTACATTATGTTTGAAGAAGCTTCTTACTCAGAGGAAAAAGGTGGAAGGAAAAGTTATTCGGGTACTAAACCTTTACCTGAAGCAGCATTTTGAAATGTTTTCATATGATAGTTTACACATCCATCCCATAGAATAAATCAGTAATCAGCAAATCATATAGATTCTTTGTGGCAAATAAAATATTTAAAAGTAAATGCCAGGACTGGAGGTATTGATATTCAGGTGTTGATCTGCCCATCCCTGTTGTCAGTATTAAATCATAGAGGGAATGATAGACTGAGTTTAGTGGTTTAAGTGTACTGGTGGGCACATGTCTATATACATCACCATAGTGCCGGACTTGAACTGAATATGACTCGCTGCCATTCTGAGTCACTCAATGACAGTCTGGCACAACACCATTGCAGTCTTTGGTGACGTTGATGCGGTGGTTAGGGCAGTTGTTGTGTAACGGTCTGTGTGCATGTAGTCCTCCGTCATGCAGCCGTCTCCCAACTGTGCTGGCACTAACAGGACGACTCATTAAGGGGATCTCTGCTTGCTAAATATGTGCAGTCGTGGCTGTTGGGTCTCCCAGATGCTTCATGTCACTGGTGCATGCCTTTATCTATCCACTTTTACATACCGCATGCTATGGTAGTATCAGCATGGCCAGTATGGCATGCTATATGCTGAGCAACACCATCTCGCTGCTCAGAACACTATAATGCAACCTCTCTCCAACTCTTCCAACTGCTCTAATTGCTTTCAAACTACACTCGCAAAGGATGCTACCAACACATCAGCACGAGTCCGAATGAAAACCATGCAAAACGGAACAACCTCATATAGTCAGTCAGGCACAGCGATAAGGCCCATCCTTGCCAGACGCATGGCCAAGTGTGAAACTGGATCATTTGCATGTCTCATGATCTCGAACCTACCCACCAAGTTTCATTATGGTTCATTAAGTGTGTTAGGGGAGCAGGGAAAATGTGCAGGGCCGGCTTAAGAAACACTGTCCTATAGAATTCAACAGCCTGCTTTTTGCTGCCGTCCCTTTAAGACTGATATGTAAATAAGGTCTGTTCTGATTGGCTGCCCTGTGTTGTGCCTCTTTAAAAAAGCAGACCAGGCTGAAGCACAACTTATAATTGAACAGCATGAATGGGTGGAGCTAAACTGCTGTTGACCCAACACGTTTGGTTTTTCTGGCATTACAACAACATTTAATTCAAAATAGGCTTTTTTGGAGCTGAGTTTCCACATATGGACCATCCTGTCTTGTTGTGGTATGTGCTTTGCCCTACCCGTATTTCCGTTCAGGTCTGTTTCATCTTGTGCTGGCATTCCCTTCACTGCCGAATAATAATAAGGATGGATGGGCGTATAAACAGCAGGCGTGTGGGAAAAGGGATATAGATAGAGATGTGAGATGTGTGAATGTCTATTTATCTGCAGTGGTGTGAGATTTCCATGACAGTAATGTTAGACACTCCTCAGTTCAGGTTCATTGTAAGACGTCTTATGAAGCTCTCTCTTCTTTACAGGGACCCTCTATCTGGAATATTGGATATGACATGTTCCGCACTTTTAGTTGCTGCTCTTACAGTTAATGAGTCTGGGTGGTGTCCCTGATTGGTCTTTGTCCAGAGCCTTTAATGCATTCATGTAAATGCAGCTAAGGGCTGATTTTATAATGAGCTCAATCAGGCCTCCAGGCAGACCTCTGAAGTCTAGCACCAGAAAAAGCTTCAGCAGGGCTCCATTTACAAGATGCGCTCTTTTTCTAAGGGAATGCGCTATTTCAGACAAATTGGACCTTATGTAGGGCAACTGTTTGAACCCGAGTAGAGAGATGGCGGCTCTTTTAATGCAGCTTATATGGTGTAGTTGCACACTGAGAATATAATTAGATAATGAAGGTGAACTAGCCGGGCTGTACAGTGCTAATACAGTGCTAATGCAGTGCTCACGTTTGCTGCTAAATCAGTGCCTACATAGCTTCATAGAGAAAGGTGATATTAATCTAAGCTGCTTACCCATTTGGGTCGCAGGGGGTGCTGGAGCCTATACCAATGCTCATAGGGCAAAGGCAGGAAACACCCTGGACAGGGTGCCAGTCCATCACAGGGCACACATTTCCATTCACGCCTTGGTGGGCAATGAATTATCAGCACTTCACCTGACTGCATGTCTTTGAACTGTGGGAGAAAACCAGAGCACTAGGAGAACAGCCGGGTATCTAACCTGAACTCTTCTTGCTGTAAGGTGACAGCGCTACCTGCTGGGCCACTGTGCTTAGTAAAGTATATCAGCCCTCAATCAGCCATTAGAACAGCTTCAGTGTGTATCAATATAGAACCCCAAAGATATTCCCTCATCACGTTCTCCCACATCTGTGGAGTTTAAAGCACTGGCCTCTCAAATGGTCACTGTTTTTTGTAATGAGGGATTTATATGTACTGCAGCTCTACTATAATACTATCTCTTTCTGTGAAGTTATGAATTGGCTGTTCTTGCTGATCTGATCTAAGCAGCTCCTCTGTATTTCCTTACACATCATAATAACGCACGAATATGCTGGCAGTGTATGTGACCACATTCCCAGACCTATTTACTGATGTTGTTCCCCAGTCACTTTAGTCACTGGTTCTGCTGACCAATGACCTTTTATTAAGGACACTCCTGTCATCTTGATCCAGAATTGACAAAGAATAATTGATACAGAACCCAGAGCAACTGTCAATGCCACAGTAAGATGTGCCATAAAGTAAGATGTTGATTGCTAAAATGGTCCATAACATGGAAAGACTTGATTCTCCTCACCTCTTCTAAAATCAGAAGATTTTAATGTAGTATGTAAACAGTGTTAAAGGACCTATTTGCAAGATGACACAACCAGTTAAATTCATATTCCAAACAAAAGGGGGCAGCATATCACCAGGAAATGTATAGTCTCTCCTCTTCTCTCTTTTCTTTATACCCGCTATGGAGTTAAATCAGTGTCACCAGAACTTGAACCTGAAATCATGTTTTTGGAAAAAAAGGTGTGTGAAATTTGGTGTAATTAAAAATTTTACCTGCTAAATTGTTGGTATTTGAAATTCAGGTCTTGGAATTTCAGGGGAAAAAATCGGGTGACCAGAATTTCAGGTAAAAAATATTTCAGTTACAAAAAATTCAGCTAAAACAAAAATTCATGTAGTAAAAAAATCAGGTTAAAAAAATACGGGGATTAAAAATGGAGGTAAAGTAATTCAAGTGATAAAAATTCAGGTCATAGAAATTCAGGTTGTTAAAATTCAGGGAAACATCCAGGGTACTCGGGAAGAGCAATCAAGCGCAGATGTAATCGAACTTGCCCTTGGCCAATAACAAAACACCTGTAAGGAGGAGCGTGTTTTATCACGGAGTAAATATATACGGATGGAGCAGCACACGGACAACTATGGCTGAGAAGCAGACCAACCGAGCTTTTTCAATAAGTAGTTTATTCTTTCTCATCCTTATTAAACCTTAAGTTAGGTGCTAGGGTTTATTGTTCCATTTGTCGTTTGTACATGTGGCTAATTTAATGTTATAATTATTTTCATAACGAACACAGGACGAAGCATCGCTTAGCGCGTTAGCCTGTTAGCATCGTCGTAACGCTCGTAGCCCGACGCTCGCATTGGCTATCATTCGTGTTCGACGTTAATGTAAAGTATAAAACAGCTAATGACACCATATCAGACACTTAAATGTCATCATTTTAACATGGACAGTGCCCAAAATTAGAGGAGTTAATTTAAGAGGCGATAGATAGAGGAAAGAGGGTTGTCTGAGTGATAACCATCCAATCAGAACTGAACAAAACATGACACCAAATCAGCTGTGGCACCTTCGCCTCATGCAGAATCCAGTCAGAGAACCAGAAGTGTCAGAGGTGATAGAAAAAAACATAATTGTTTGGGTACCTTTATTTATTAATGTATGCAAATAACACATTACCTGGATGTGCATCTTTAGGGAATTCAGATTGATGCCATTGACTGGGGAGATTCTGGATCGACTGTACAAGAACCAAATCAAGCCGTCGTTCTGCCAGACCTGGACTGTCCACTGGATGACGAGAGCCTTGGGCTGCTTAGATTAGCTGTACAACCAACTGCCTCGTCAGATAGCTTTGGCTGTGACATTTATCTGCTGTGTATATGTCATGCTTCATATCTGTTGGAGACCCGTTAGAGTATGTGTCCTAAACAGTATTTTTAGGTCATAAAAGTGTGTGTGTGTCCATCCTGTCTGTCAAAGTTTGAGGTCTCCCCATGGACTACAATTGCTTGGTATAGGATTTATCACTATTTCTGATGAATAGGAATTTAAGAATGTCTTTAATTTCTTTGTAAAAAATTAAATAAATTTATGCCCCACAATGTCTACAGTTAAGTAAAATAAGTAGGCCTTTTCTGTACTTAGCGTCTTGGTGTAGTGGATGGCTGGAAGGATTTCATTGTAAATTTACAATTAAGAGTCATGGAATTGCACCAAAATGGATGTGCAGTTTGCTAAATTCATAGAGATACCCTTTCTTCTGATTTAGCAGGCATAATACATTCTTTTTACCATTACATGCAATTGCAAATTAAGCGGCGGATAGGAGGATATGGAACATTGACACTGGTAAAAGATGTTCATTCGGGTTTATTAGAAAGCTCCTCTTTAAGTGGAGCTATATAAATTGGCCCTTTACTAGCTGCTTTCAGATTTTTGCCAGTATATCCACAATCTTCTGGTGCTACAAGAGAGAGCTTCCTTCTTTCCCTTCTCCTAAAGTAAAATAAATAAACATAATAATTTGTTAAAGGCAGTTCTCCAATTGTTATTTATAGAACCATGCACTACTAAATACTTTCCATGATTACACATTCTCCATCAATCTAAAAGAACCACCTGATTTAAGTGTTTATGCTACTATAAATAACTACTAGAGAACCCTCTTAAAGTGTGTATGTAAAGAAATGTGTCCTCATAAAACAAATACTTTGCCAATACCTGATACTTTGTAAAGAAGCCAACACCCTGTTACTGTCTTTAGCTTTGGATAGAGCAGGTTACACGTATTGACTTAAAATTTGTGTTTGTTTCAGAGCAATGCTGCAATAAATAATTACCCTCCACATTGACTAAATGAGAGATTAATCTCTTCTCCTGTTGCGCATTAATTGGGGTAAATCACATATCACCACAATCATTCACACACCCTTACACACATATACATATGTATGTACACACACACACACACACTAGTTAGCACACACTAGTGGTTAGTCATTTTTTTAATTGTTATTTATACAAACACAATTTAAACATCGTCATTTCTGTCTGAACTTTGGGTCTAGGAACCTGCTGGCCTGACCTTTGACCTCTGTTGCCTGCAAAGGGGTAATCATACGAACGGTTACTCAGTTTGAAGATAAAACATGCCATAACACAACACTTCAAATTACATGGATGTATTACAAGCCTAAACACTAAACCTGCTTCTCCCTAGAGCTTTGTTCAGCATGAACTGTGTTCCCATGTCTCTCACATGATGCAGACACTAGGTGACTTGCAGAGTGGAAAACTTCAGCATGACTATCCTGTCAAGAAAATAACTCAATAAGTCTATAGTTTATCAGTTGGCATATAAAAAATTAGAGCATACTCAATCTATAACACTGTGACATGAATTTTAACTTGACTAATTACAAACACACACACACACACACAAAACACTAAACGCAATGAAAAAGGTGTAAATACACGCTTCATAAGTTTTTTTCCGTACTGACAGTATACAGTATATATATATAAGTCTGGATAAATACAGTCCTAACTCTACTCTCAGCCAGCAGTATTTCCACTTACTCACCTGCTGCAGACAACCCTCTTTCTTCTATCTATCGCCTCCTAAATTAACTCCTCCAATTTTGTTTTATACTTTACATTAACATCGAACACGAATGATAGCCAATACTAGCGTCGGGCTACTGGGAAATGCTACCGTTACGACGATGCTAACGCGCTAAACTAATGCTAAGCGATGCTTCGTCCTGTGTTTGTTATAAAAATGAATTCTAACATCAAATTAGCTACAAGCACAAACGACCAATGAAACAATAAACCCTAGCATCTAATTTGAAGTTTAATAAGGATGAGTAAGAATAAACTACTTACTAAAAAAAAAAGCTCGGTTGGTCTGCTTCTCAGCCATAGTTGTCCGTGTGCTGCTCCATCCGTATATATTTACTCCGTGATAAAACACGCTCCTCCCGATGACCTTACAGGTGTTTTGTTATTGGCCAAGCGCAAGTTTGATTACATCTGCGCTTGTTTGCTCTTCCCGAGTACCCCGGATGTTTCCCTGAATTTCCACGACCTGAATTTTCACAACCTGAATTTCCATGACCTGAATTTTTTATCACCTGAATTATTTTACCTCCATTTTTAATCCCCGTATTTTTTAACCTGATTTTTTTACTACATGAATTTTTGTTTTATCTGATTTTTTTTTATGACTAAAATATTTTTTACCTGAAATTTCAAATACCAACAATTTAGCAGGTAAAATCTTTAATAACACCAAATTTCACACACCTTTTTTTTCCCCAAAAACATGATTTCAGGTTCAAGCTCTGGTGACAGATTTAACTCCATAACCCGCCTAGAAGAAACAGCTTAAAATTTTGGATTTACTTTTCAAGAGTGTCTCCAGTGGTGGAAAGCTACCCCAGTGTTAACTCTTCTTCTGCTTCTGTTTATATCATGTTTTTGCTGCTGAGTGTGGTTTTATACTAACGTGGTTTCTTCCCAAGAGCCTCGGTCATTGTTGCACCTTCAACATGACTGATAAGAGGTTAGAATATGCCGTCGGGGCACAAGCGCTACTTCTTCTCATGTTGGATTGACTCCTACAGCGCTACAGTGACTTGCTATCTATTCTAGAGGTACAAAGTGGTATTGGGGGTCAGGACAGGCCAGGGGTAGTTAGTTAGCAAGTTAACTTCAGTAGGTATCTCTGCAACACAATACGCTGCAAAATTAACAACGCTGGAGGTCCAACAACTGTCCCGTCCAACAACATTAAAGAATAAATCATATGACTCATTTTGTGCACTTGGCTATTATTTATTATATGTATATTTAGTTTTATTATTTATTGCCACAGCCTATCAATAACAAAGTTATTTGTTTAATATGAGAGAAATGTGTTATGCATGAAAATATGTATGTATATATGGACAGTTAAGAGGAGGTCCAGTGCTGCTCAGTAGTATCTCGTTTAGCTGAGGTATGGGGCCGATATCAGTGACTACCATGCTTGTTAATTACCAGTCTCAAATCCACCAATTATAACACTTGAGGGAAAAACATCAAAGCATAAAAATATAATGTCCAACAATATTAACGTCAAGTAGCATGCTGTTCTATCACACGTGGGACATTTGCGTACTTTCTAACACACTGACTTAAATAATGGGCATCACAAGTGAATATATATGCCAATGAGACCTGGAGAACAGAATATAATAGATTACAATAGAATACAATAGAATAGAATAGATCTTGCTTGTCTATCTATTTAGGAAATGTATCGCAACGGACATCTCAACATACAAGCATAACACCTTCAAATATAAAGCTTCAATATTAATAATGATTAAAATAAAAGAGGAATTATTATCTTTGATGTCCTTTCATGTCCACCAGAGGGCGCACACTGCTTTGTTATTGTCTAGGCAGAGAGAAAACAGCGCTTAATACGACCAGCTGGCAAAAAACATTACATAATTAAAAATACCAGAGTTAAGATAAACACATGGTAGGTCTAATTCAAGAATATTGAATTATATGAGATTATATGAGAATATGATGAAATTTTCTGAGGTGGATATAAGGCTTACATTCCTCACTAAAGGTCATCTATGAAACGAGCCAAAACACCTGACATGTGCCATCTGACACTACTGTCTCACATAATACAGTGTCAACTGTATGTCCATATGCTCTAATATCAGCAGTCACACAAACAATAAACTGTTTATGTGTTTGTACTGTGCTACTTTCTCTCTGTTAGCAGCTCATCCTGCCTATGTGGAGGCATATATTGTCTGACTTTGAAGCCACAAAACTGAGCTTAATATATGAGAACATTATGTGTCTGTGTTACTTATCTATTCCCAAACGAGAATTCTTCTATTCTTCTTTTTCTATGTTTATTGTAATGATTTTGAGTGACCATATTTTTTTAAATGTGGAACAGCAATTATTGTTTTGATGACTGTTTTTCTCTTGAAATAGTAATAATAATATATATATATATATAAATCAGATTTTTACTATAATAAAATGTATTTCAAGCTTTTTATACAATCTCATTTATTCTGTGGTACAAAAAATGTTTTATACTGTCTAATTTTGTACATGTAAAAAATTAATTTGTGCAAATATGAAAGTGACCTGGGCAGAAAATCATGGTACATTTTATATGCTTATGTTTTTTTTTATTATTATTACTTTTTTCTCTATAAAATTAAAAGGAAATTCAGATTTCTGAATTCTGGCATGCTGTTGGTTGTGATGGGCTTTAGGACCTTCCTCGCGCTTATGCACAGTTTAGACAGTCTGTAAAGACTGTACTGACACATTACAGTGATGAGTTTTGTGGGTGACTGAAGGTCCTGAAGGGTACACAATTTAAGTCCCTCTCACCAATGAAGGGTGCATTTCTGGGTCATGTCCAAAGACTCCTTCACAACAGGATAGCCTTCACTGATATAATGGCAGGGAAAAGTCGTCTTTTTACTGTTGCTTTTTTGGTTTTTGAGGCAGTTTGGAAAGGTCAGCAGCAACCTGGGTCAGTTTCAAGTAATGCAGTGTCACCCTGAAGCAGCACCGCTCTCTCTCCATTAGCAAACAATGGCACTTCCATCCCAAAGTGAGTTCACTGCTTGCCATCTGAAAATGTCCTCATTAGGCCCATGTTGCAGGCAAGCATTGCTGGTGTTTGAAACTACTGTGTGCAGTTTGCTGGCCACTTCTCTGGAGACCCCTCCTTGGCTAGGGTAGACATACCTGATAAAATGACCAATCAGTGTAGGTAATCAGTGTATGTGTACCTAATAACGCAGCACAAAGCTCCATTGTACACAGCAGCCATGAAAATGGAATAGATTACAGTATATTGAGGGTATTCAAAGCCACAAAACCCACTCCTGTGGCCCGAGGTTATAGGCAGCTCAGTGCTCAGAGTTACTTCACAGCAACCACAAACCTGGAGGTTACAGGATGCTCACATATATTGAGTACTACCATTAAGCCTAACGTTTAAGCTGAAATTGCTCAAATGTTGCCACTGCAGACCCATATATGTATATGCCTATCAATCATCCCACCAAGCCTCTGCTAAAGTGCCTACTTGCCCTATGTGCACACACACACACACACACACACATAAACATACACACTGTAAGCCAGAACGTGATGTTGTAGTGCTCCAGCACAAGTGGATAACTCCAGTGGATAGTTTCAAGTGATGAAGAGGTAACATTATGGAGTAGGTATTACAGAAGTATCCTTTGAGAGCACTTCTCTAAAATGTCAACATCAACAAAAGTACCCCACGCGTGGTGTTTGTCACCTGAAAGCTTTCACCAAGTGGTGCTTACTACAGTAACTCATCGTGCACAAGTTATTTATAAAGATCTTGACTTCTTTTGTGATGGACATGGTGGTTGTACTCCTGTGGAAAAGGCTTTGTTTTGCTGGACTCTGTGCTTTTGATAACATGAGTCATAATGCAGGCACAGTGGAACTGAAAAGAACGCAGAAACAAAAACCACTGTACATTGTACAGTGTCTGTATGTAGTGTGTATATGTGGAGTCAGTGTGTATATTGTGTGTACTGTGTAGAGTGTATATTGTACAGTGTATGTATTGTGTATATGTGGAGTCATTGTGTATATAATGTATACTGTGTAGAGTGTATAGTGTACAGTGTATGTATTGTGTATATGTGGAGTCATTGTGTATATAATGTATACTGTGTAGAGTGTATAGTGTACAGTGTATGTAGTGTGTATATGTGGAGTCATTGTGTATATAATGTATACTGTGTAGAGTGTATAGTGTACAGTGTATGTATTGTGTATATGTGGAGTCATTGTGTATATAATGTATACTGTGTAGAGTGTATAGTGTACAGTGTATGTAGTGTGTATATGTGGAGTCATTGTGTATATAATGTATACTGTGTAGAGTGTATAGTGTACGGTGTATGTAGTGTGTATATGTGGAGTCAGTGTGTATATTGTGTATACTATGTAGCGTGTATATTGTACAGTGTCTGTATGTAGTGTGTATATGTGGAGTCAGTGTGTATATGGTGTATACTGTGTAGAGTGTCTATTGTACAGTGTCTGTATGTATTGTGTATATGTGGAGTCAGTGTGTATATAATGTATACTGTGTAGAGTGTATAGTGTACAGTGTCTGTATGTAGTGTGTATATGTGGAGTCAGTGTGTACATTGTGTGTACTATGTAGAGTGTATATTGTACAGTGTATGTATTGTGTATATGTGGAGTCATTGTGTATATAATGTATACTGTGTAGAGTGTATAGTGTACAGTGTCTGTATGTAGTGTGTATATGTGGAGTCAGTGTGTATATTGTGTGTACTATGTAGAGTGTATATTGTACAGTGTCTGTATGTAGTGTGTATATGTGGAGTCAGTGTGTATATGGTGTATACTGTGTAGAGTGTCTATTGTACAGTGTCTGTATGTATTGTGTATAGGTGGAGTCAGTGTGTATATTGTGTATACTGTGTAGAGTGTATATTGTACAGTGTCTGTATGTATTGTGTATAGGTGGAATCAGTGTGTATATTGTGTATACTGTGTGTACTATGTAGAGTGTATAGTGTACAGTGTATGTATTGTGTATATGTGGAGTTGTTGTGTATATTGTGTGTACTATGTAGAGTGTATATTGTACAGTGTCTGTATGCAGTGTGTATATGTGGAGTCAGTGTGCATATTGTGTAGAGTGTATACTGTACAGTGTCTGTATGTATTGTGTATGTGTGGAGTCAGTGTGTATATTGGGTATATTGTGTAGAGTGTATATTCTACAGTGTCTATGTATTGTGTATATGTGGAGTCAGTGTGTATATTGTGTATATTGTGTAGAGTGTATACTGTACAGTGTCTGTATGTATTGTGTATATGTGGAGTCAGTGTGTATATGTGTATACTGTGTAGAGTGTATAGTGTACAGTGTCTGTATGTATTGTGTATATGTGGAGTCAGTGTGTATATTGTGTATACTGTGTAGAGTGTATAGTGTACAGTGTCTGTATGGATTATGTATATGTGGAGTCAGTGTGTATATTGTGTATATTGTGTATAGTGTATACTGTACAGTGTCTGTATGTATTGTGTATATGTGGAGTCAGTGTGTATATTGTGTGTACTGTGTAGAGTGTCTATTGTACAGTGTCTGTATGTATTGTGTATATGTGGAGTCAGTGTGTATATTGTGTGTATATTGTGTATAGTGTATACTGTCCAGTGTCTGTATGTATTGTGTATATGTGGAGTCAGTGTGTATATGTGTATACTGTGTAGAGTGTATAGTGTACAGTGTCTGTATGTATTGTGTATATGTGGAGTCAGTGTGTATATAATGTATACTGTGTAGAGTGTATAGTGTACAGTGTCTGTATGTAGTGTGTATATGTGGAGTCAGTGTGTATATTGTGTATATTGTGTAGAGTGTATACTGTACAGTGACTGTATGTATTGTGTATATGTGGAGTCAGTGTGTATATGTGTATACTGTGTAGAGTGTATAGTGTACAGTGTCTGTATGTATTGTGTATACTGTGTAGAGTGTATAGTGTACAGTGTCTGTATGTATTGTGTATAGGTGGAATCAGTGTGTATATTGTGTATACTGTGTGTACTATGTAGAGTGTATAGTGTACAGTGTCTATGTATTGTGTATATGTGGAGTTGTTGTGTATATTGTGTGTACTATGTAGAGTGTATATTGTACAGTGTCTGTATGCAGTGTGTATATGTGGAGTCAGTGTGCATATTGTGTAGAGTGTATACTGTACAGTGTCTGTATGTATTGTGTATGTGTGGAGTCAGTGTGTATATTGGGTATATTGTGTAGAGTGTATATTCTACAGTGTCTATGTATTGTGTATATGTGGAGTCAGTGTGTATATTGTGTATATTGTGTAGAGTGTATACTGTCCAGTGTCTGTATGTATTGTGTATATGTGGAGTCAGTGTGTATATGTGTATACTGTGTAGAGTGTATAGTGTACAGTGTCTGTATGTATTGTGTATATGTGGAGTCAGTGTGTATATTGTGTATACTGTGTAGAGTGTATAGTGTACAGTGTCTGTATGGATTATGTATATGTGGAGTCAGTGTGTATATTGTGTATATTGTGTATAGTGTATACTGTACAGTGTCTGTATGTATTGTGTATATGTGGTGTCAGTGTGTATATGTGTATACTGTGTAGAGTGTATAGTGTACAGTGTCTGTATGTATTGTGTATATGTGGAGTCAGTGTGTATATTGTGTATACTGTGTAGAGTGTATTGTGTACAGTGTCTGTATGGATTATATATATATGTGGAGTCAGTGTGTATATTGTGTGTACTGTGTAGAGTGTCTATTGTACAGTGTCTGTATGTATTGTGTATATGTGGAGTCAGTGTGTATATTGTGTGTACTGTGTAGAGTGTCTATTGTACAGTGTCTGTATGTATTGTGTATATGTGGAGTCAGTGTGTATATTGTGTGTATATTGTGTATAGTGTATACTGTCCAGTGTCTGTATGTATTGTGTATATGTGGAGTCAGTGTGTATATAATGTATACTGTGTAGAGTGTCTATTGTACAGTGTCTGTATGTATTGTGTATATGTGGAGTCAGTGTGTATATTGTGTGTACTGTGTAGAGTGTCTATTGTACAGTGTCTGTATGTATTGTGTATATGTGGAGTCAGTGTGTATATTGTGTGTATATTGTGTATAGTGTATACTGTCCAGTGTCTGTATGTATTGTGTATATGTGGAGTCAGTGTGTATATGTGTATACTGTGTAGAGTGTATAGTGTACAGTGTCTGTATGTATTGTGTATATGTGGAGTCAGTGTGTATATAATGTATACTGTGTAGAGTGTATAGTGTACAGTGTCTGTATGTAGTGTGTATATGTGGAGTCAGTGTGTATATTGTGTATATTGTGTAGAGTGTATATGTGTATACTGTGTAGAGTGTATAGTGTACAGTGTCTGTATGTATTGTGTATACTGTGTAGAGTGTATAGTGTACAGTGTCTGTATGTATTGTGTATATGTGGAGTTAGTGTGTATATTGTGTATACTGTGTAGAGTGTATAGTGTACAGTGTCTGTATGGATTATATATATATGTGGAGTCAGTGTGTATATTGTGTGTACTGTGTAGAGTGTCTATTGTACAGTGTCTGTATGTATTGTGTATATGTGGAGTCAGTGTGTATATTGTGTATATTGTGTATAGTGTATACTGTACAGTGTCTGTATGTATTGTGTATATGTGGAGTCAGTGTGTATATGTGTATACTGTGTAGAGTGTATAGTGTACAGTGTCTGTATGTATTGTGTATATGTGGAGTCAGTTTGTATATAATGTATACTGTGTAGAGTGTATAGTGTACAGTGTCTGTATGTAGTGTGTATATGTGGAGTCAGTGTGTATATTGTGTATATTGTGTAGAGTGTATACTGTACAGTGTCTGTATGTATTGTGTATATGTGGAGTCAGTGTGTATATGTGTATACTGTGTAGAGTGTATAGTGTACAGTGTCTGTATGTATTGTGTATATGTGGAGTCAGTGTGTATATTGTGTAGAGTGTATAGTGTACAGTGTCTGTATGTATTGTGTATATGTGGAGTCAGTGTGCATATTGTGTAGAGTGTATAGTGTACAGTGTCTGTATGTATTGTGTATATGTGGAGTCAGTGTGTATATTGTGTATACTGTGTAGAGTGTATAGTGTACAGTGTCTGTATGGATTATGTATATGTGGAGTCAGTTAGTATATTGTGTATATTGTGTATAGTGTATACTGTACAGTGTCTGTATGTATTGTGTATATGTGGAGTCAGTGTGTATATGTGTATACTGTGTAGAGTGTATAGTGTACAGTGTCTGTATGTATTGTGTATATGTGGAGTCAGTGTGTATATTGTGTATACTGTGTAGAGTGTATAGTGTACGGTGTCTGTATGGATTATATATATATGTGGAGTCAGTGTGTATATTGTGTGTACTGTGTAGAGTGTCTATTGCACAGTGTCTGTATGTATTGTGTATATGTGGAGTCAGTGTGTATATTGTGTATATTGTGTATAGTGTATACTGTACAGTGTCTGTATGTATGGTGTATATGTGGAGTCAGTGTGTATATGTGTATACTGTGTAGAGTGTATAGTGTACAGTGTCTGTATGTATTGTGTATATGTGGAGTCTGTGTATATTGTGTATACTGTGTAGAGTGTATAGTGTACAGTGTCTGTATGTATTGTGTATATGTGGAGTCAGTGTGTATATTGTGTGTACTGTGTAGAGTGTCTATTGTACAGTGTCTGTATGTATTGTGTATATGTGGAGTCAGTGTGTATATTGTGTATACTGTGTAGAGTGTCTATTATATAGTGTCTGTATGTATTGTGTGTATTGTGGACTGTCAGGCAGTTATGTGTATATTGTACTAGAGAAACACAAACTGCTGAAACCCAATTTCTTGTTTGTGTCAACATTCTTGGCCAATAAACCTGACTCCGATTCTGATGTGTGGCTATGCAGCGCTGTAAAGCCCTAGGCTTTAGGGAGATACCAGCGCCCTGCAGGAAAGAATTTATATCTTGTAGATTGATCTGGCTGTTTCTATGAAATGTGTTGTATGTGTTACATGTGCTACTTTGTATTGGGCACTATGAACAGAAAGTGTGCGGATAGAAGTTCCCAACTGTATCAACCAGTTCCGGCGGTGATTTCCTACTGCTGCAGTGTTTTAGGTTTTCCTAATACACACAAACGAGTAAAAACATTATGACTGCCTGATTAATATGCTGTTTTTTCCTGCTTGTGCATCCAAAACAGCTCTAACCTGCCATGAAAATTACTCTAAATGATCTCTGAAGGTGCGCTGTGGTATTTGGTACCAAGTTCTTAAAGTTGTGAGGTGAGTCGGCCATTAATCAGACTTGTTCCAACACATACCACAGATGCTGGATCAAATTTAGATCTGGGGAATTTCTGAACAATGTGTGCAGGGTACATATTCCTGCTAAAAGAGAAGGAGTACCATCTCCATAAAGGGGTTCACCTGATCTGCAACAATTTTTAGGTGGGACATGCCAATTTTTTTTTGCAACAAAGCATTACTCAGAGCAACACATTCTCTCCAGTGACTTCTTCCCACAGATTCCATCACTCCTCTAGGTAAACAGTGCACATGGCAGTACCTGGCTGTCCACATGACGAAATAGAAAACCGAAACAGGCTCTCTTCCTCCATTGTTTCACGTTTCATGTCAGATGCTTGCATTCCCCCTGCAGGTGCTTTTGCCAGTGGGCAGGAGTCATCATGGTCTCTGACTGGTCTGCAACTAATCAGCCTTAAGCAGCAAAGAGTTAAAGGACTTGCTGGCGGTGCATTCTAAAGACCTGTCTGCAATGACCCCCGCTTTGAGGATGGGCCAGCAGCGAGGTTGGCCAGATGGCTGGTTGCAGATAGACCACCTGAGTATCATGGTACAACGTGCTGTCCAGCATTCGAGGAGTTGGCGCTGGAGGGGCAGAGATGGCATGTGCAGTTTGTTGCAGCAAGCGAGTGTGCCCCTGTGTGCCCAAGAGACTCTGGTCGGACTTAGTAAGGTCACCAGGACAGCTGGTGTAGATATGTAGCATCTTGCTACTGGCTTGCAATGTGGGATTGTGGGTATGAATTGTGGGGAACTTGTCCTATGCCCACACCATTATATGTCATTTTGTGAATATATTTTAATTTGTATACATACGTCAGCCTTGAATTGGCTAAAGCTTTACATTCAAATGGTGGACTAAAATAAACATACCCAGGGATAAATAAAGAAACAAATAAACTAATAAATACAAGGTTGTTTATTTACATCTTATTTATTTAAATATGTAGTTTCCCACACACATGTCTGCTTTCTAACTTCTGTACTTCCCCAATCAAAAAAAAATTGATGAATATTACTGTTTTCAACATGTATGTTTTTAATATTTCTTTTATATGCTGTAATATTGCTTTGTCTTGGAGGAAAGTTTTATATTCATAATGCCAGAGCTATGACATCTAAACTTTAAGCTTCTCGGTTTTGCTGTAGATCCCTTAACATGTCTATAGATAACAAGTCAAGACCTATTGAACAGTAAACCTACTGAAACCCTGAGCTACTACTTTAACATTAATGCATTTTCCATCCGCTAAAGAGACAGAACTATTAGAATCACAGTGATTAACTCTTTAATGGCCTTGTTTTTCATTTTATGTCACTCCAAAACATCTAACTAGACTAATTAGCTAGCTAGCCAACTTGCTTGCCATTTTGCATCTTATTGGATAAAATGAAACGATATATTGCTAAATAGAGAAATAAATACATGAACTGAAAACTTATTAAATGTAACCGTGGAATATTCTCATCAATACAATTAATAAACAAGGAAAAAAGGAATAGGCTAATGAATTTCATAAAATGAAAAATCAGAACACAATATCCAAGTCTTCACAGCTTTCTCGTTGCAATATGAATATATAGGGAACTGCATGTCTATGAGAGAAAGGAGAGAAAAAGGGGTCTAGTCTTCTGCACCTTACTTCACTTATGTGTATAGTACACCGCCGTCTAAGACACCAACTTATTAGACGGTAGGGCAGCGGTCTTCCGTTTCAGACACTCCTGTACTTCCTGTAACTCTTCTCCACTGTCCCACTTCTTTGGCCTCACTGCGCATGCGCCTCTATCTCCAGACCCGTATCCAAGCAACCTTAACTGGCGCGCGGAACCGGCTCTAACGTTACTTCTGAACAAAGTGGCGCTTTAAAGCGCTTAAAATGGACGTGTTATCTCAGGCGAGGTCCAAACCGCTCTCCACCTTGTCAGTATTTAGCTACATACCTCCCAGAAGAGATGATCCTAAGGAAAGGAGATATTTCAACTGCATTCCCAAGGTAACGTTAAACTTAAGGCTTAAACCACCTAACGTTAGCATTAACTAACCTAGTTAACTCGGCTAGCTAACAAAGCTAACTTTGTTTTAAATAAGGTTTGGTCACTGTAATAAAGCATTTTGTTGTGTAACGAAACACTTGAAAACCCTCCCACCCAGGAATACTTAAATAGTCATGTTTCTCTGTTAAAATCTCTCTCGGGAATGACAATGACAAAACAGATAAGATGGTCAGTCAGTGTATAGACAGTAAACTTTAATGGATACTTTCTATTCTTCTCTTTTTTACTGTGGGATGTTTAGTGTTCGCCGGTTAAAATAGGAAACCCAAAGCTCTCTCTAGAGAGACAACTGAGACAGGTGTTCCACTAGAAGGAGAGAGAGAGAGAGAGACAGACAGAGAGAGAGAGAAAGAAATGTATCCAACCTGCACTTGTTTAACTGTTCCTTTTTTCTCCGTAAGCCTGTTGAAGTGTATTTGTATGACCGCATACATCATCGAGCTGAAGGTTATGACAACAAGCTGCACCGTGATGATCGAGAACATGCCAAAAGGCGTGGCTTGGACATTTTCCGGGAGGTAATTTTCCCTTTTTTCGAGTTATTGTGAACAAAACTTAAAGGGCCCATATTTTCATTTTGTAAAGGGCTCATATTATCATTTGTGTCCTTTTGTGTGGGCCGGTTATTAATATTTCTATACTTAACTATATCAGTTAGAATTATAAGCAGGGTGTTTTGTTTCCTTTAAAAATTATTTATTTTTTTGTTCATCTTAAAACATCAGTTTAGACTGAAATACGCCAGCGTAAATGCTGCTATCAGGTAAATAGGTGGATAGGTATACACTACCAGTCAAAAGTTTAGACAGGACTTCTCATAGAAGCTTCTCCTTATGTTTATCCTAATGTTTAGCTTTAGTTAGGTTAGCTACAAATAGATGATACAAACATTTAAGTTCAAAAGTTTTTATTTTTGGTGCTTTGAAAAGGGAAATCTGTTAGTTTGTAATGATTCTGGTGCAAGGTCTACTGCTGAAGCCAACACTTGTGTCCCCTACGAGGGCTCATCTAACAATAAAGGAAGGAAACAGCCCTAAAGATGGTGTCAGGGATTCACCTGAGAGGAAATGGTGAGGCCAAATGGGCGATGGCTTGTTAAACCCAAAAGGGAAGCAGATTGCACTCAGAGCTGAGTTAGAGGTGATACATACGACAGTACGATCGGTGTGTAACAAACATTTATAATCTAGCAGGCAGCTCAGGAGAGAAACATACTTGTCATTTCAAATAAAGGCAAAGGAAGCCACTTCATACCACTAACACATCCCTCCTCCTCTCCATCTGCCCAACCCTTTCTCAGGAATCATCAAGGCCCATAGCTGTGCTGTCATCATCCGAATATGGGCGACGCCTGCCACCACTCCTTTACAAACCTGGACGCCAGTTCGTCCGAGTCACTCGCATACGTTCAGAGTTTTACAGGAAAAACGGAATTGTCAAAACGCTGGAGGAGGGGTATGGGTCTGTTGTCCCAGTTTGAGATGTAACCATTTGAGTGTATAATATGTATGAGGACTGTCAGTATTACGCTCTCTACGACACCAGATCTTAACAGCAAACAAGACACAGAACCCAAAAATATTGTTATTGAAATTAGTTCTGCAACAGTTGTTGTATATATATATATGCATATTCTATAACCAATAAAACATGTGGAGTTTCTGCACTTTGTTGGGCTAGTGGCAGTCCTACAGGATACTAGTTCCTGTCCGAACGCACAATGCACTGCTCCTGTCACGCCACCATCAGTACAATTTTGTAACATTTCATGTAATAACTGTTTGTGATGTAGATTTTAAAGGTGTGAAACTCTGCAGGCGTCTGGTTACTATTACCACCACTGTAAACAATTCTGACTCAGTAGGCCATTTCTCATCAAACCACTCTGAATCACTTTGTTTACATCTCAACAACTGGTTTATGCTGTGAATTGAAAATGTCGGTGGAATTGTCCTTTAATGTTTTTTGGTGGATTGGTCTTATAAGTTGACATATAAATAGATACAGGGATGTTTATATAGAAATTCTTTAATGGATAAGAAAATGGTATCACCAAACATGAACACACATGTAATTTTTTTTCTTAAGTATTTTACAAACCCTCAACTGTTCTCCTCCAAACTGGGTTGCTCGCACAGTGACTTGTCTGGGTTTAGCAATCTGAGCTTCTAGAACTGATGACTCCAAATACTCCTTGGTAAGAAATGCAGACTGTTTACAGGTGGTTCAGAAGAAGCAATACTGTAGAATCGTCCTCTAGGCCAGAGTTAAACTGTATATGTCTGTGTCAGAGAGAGTGTAGGAGTGGCTTTCGTGTATACAGTTGTACTGTGGGTATGTTCTTGGTCTTGTATATAAGAAGTTCAAGGCATTACATTCCCCTGTGATAAGGTTCTGGTCATTTCAGTGTGTACAAAGAAAGTCTTAAGGTCCCCTTTGCCCTTCACGTTAATGATTCCTCGACAAGAGCACATGTATCCCAAAGGCTGTAAGGTCCGACTTGTTTCTTCAGTTACCTGGAATAAAGAATAACAAAAGAAAAATGAGAAACGATTCTCAAAGGAGTCACATGACCTGCATGCAAACACACAGACAGTCAAGTTTAACTGGGGGTGTACAGTAAGTGCACTTTCACTTTTAACATTAATACAATTATTGCAAGAACAGATGAAAGGTGTGTGTACCTCTATTAAAAACAATGATTTTGAAACGTGAAATATACGCATCAGCTCAGAATTCCCATATTGGTGCATCCCTTACAATAAGTTTACTCATCCTTTGCACGGAACACTCTCCAATAAACTCAGGAAATTCTTTTCTGAATTTCTTAGAAAACAACCACATGAATGATCATAAGGGGACCAAATGGAAGTAATAAAATATTAAAAGTAGTAAATGGATCCTTTAATTTCACAAGATGGTGCAATATTAACACAATATCAGATGAGCAGATGATGAACTCTTGCATGCTGACCAAAAAAGTACCTGGATTTTCCCAAGGACCCCTGTGCTCTCCATTCTGCTGGCCACATTCACAGTGTTTCCCCAGATATCATACTGTGGCTTCTGTGCTCCTATCACCCCTGCTATGACTGGTCCATGGTTTATTCCTAAAACACAGCAAACATCCAGCTTGGTTAAAAGATGGCATGCAGTGTTATTGTTCATCTGTGCATTTTGTTTTTCATGATTGATACTATCCCTAACCCTGAATGAGGTTTCTTGAAATGCTGAGCTATTTAGGGATCTTGGGTCCCAGAAACTCAGTGAGATGAGCTGGCCTGCATAATTTGATGCACATTATTTTGCAATTACTCTTATTACTAGGATACTATCCCTAATGAATTTATTTCCTACCACGCCTCATGTTTGAGTATAAATTGATTATATTAGAGCACTTTCTGGCTAAAGACACGAAGTGATCGTCGGAGCAGAAGACTGAAATTCAGGAATAAAACGTAGAAGGCAGTGGACTTACTTACCTACTCGCAGTTTAAAGTCATTAAAGGAATGTTTGTTTATAACATCAAGTTTTCCCACCAAAGCAAAGGCGAACTCGACCATTGTGCCAATATGCATGTACTGTCTGTCATGGTCCTTAAAGACAGAGAGAGGAGAGATCATTTTACTCATGTGCATTCACCCATGTGCATTTTTGGTGGTGGTGGTGGTTGGGGTGGGGAGTCATGACCGATTTCACCCTGTAGCTAGGCCCTTTAACATTATGCTTCCAAGCTGGACAGATGAAGTCTAGCATGTGCAGCCCCCAAAGCATGTGGAGCTTCACCTTATGTTGTCAAACGACCATTAACACCAGGCCATTGCATCAACGCACTTGGAGACTGGCTCTAACTGCCAGTTATGTAATCCACTAACAGAGGGTTGCATTGCACTGAGAGGTGATGGTCTGAAGGAGATAAAGCATCTGAATACATAGCTGATGAGATGTTAGTTCAAAATAAAGTTACAAAATTAGTAAATCAAAATAGACCAACATTTCAGCACCAGGGACAGCACCCCAAAACCCCAAAACAGCACCCCAAAATGACACCAATGAGGGAAACTCCACCGATTTAAAAAGCAATTCCATATAATTAATATTTAATAAATGTATTATGTGTGCAGATTTCTCTACAATGAATACATTTACATTACACCATTCTGAATGAATCTGTTTACATCTCAAGGACTGAATTACTTGGAAAGCTTACCTGAGCATACTCTGGTCCTTGAGTGACGTTAAGCCCAGTAGCAGCCATGTAGGTGCTGCCAATAGTCTTTATCTTCTCCACGCCACTAAATTTGGGTTTGGAGAGTAACTGCCAATGAAAGCAGGACAGAATGTTGGCTGAGGAATGACAAGGACACACGCAAAACGATCATCGGAATACTTTTTTTGTGTGTTTCAGTGGACACTCCACCCCCCCACCATCCCCTCAAGTTCCAGACGTCCACTCTATTTTTCAGATCCCATTCAGGGTAATAAGAGTATGTGGTAGGGCTGATCAGTGATGGCAGTTCTATTCCAGAGAATTCAGTTCTCGTGCAGCTTTTCAAATCCTAATTGGAAGTGAAATTGACAGCAGCGAAATAGATAGTCAGCATACTGAATGTGTTTCTCCAGCATTCTGTACCTCATCAAAATCTGCTATAATCTCATTGAGAAGTCTGAGACACTCCAGCCCCTCCTTGTTCACGTCAGACTCAGTGTAAAATTCCTTGAAGTCCGGGATGGACGCGAACATGACGCACACCAGATCGTATGACTGGTGGTAGAGGTCCTGTGAGAAATGATAGCAGACACCATTAGCACAGTGGTAAGGAGGGGGCTGAGACACCAATTTTAGACCTCTTCGGTGGTGCCTTGAACTGCTTGAAGAACAAAGGATAATCTGTGTTACGGAGTGGAGCTTCTTTCCTTATTTTCTGGGTGCCCAGAGGGAGAATCTAATTAGGTGATCCATCAGAGTAAAGTAAAAGGAAAGCAGAAAGTTTGCGACTACACTCCCAAAGTTCAATTAATTTGTTGTTCAGAGTTCTGCACAGGCTCAATATGATGCTAGAGTTAGTATTAGTGTCACATTACCTCACTTCTACTTTACTCTAGACTGTATACTCTGCACGACCAACAGACACTGTTTCAAATATACTATCTCAGGGCAGACTCCTGCGCGCAAATTCAATGTTGGAGCTAACCCACACTTATGTTTGTCTTACCTACTATATTGTCCCATTCATTCTCACCTCTGCTCACAGCCTACTGTTTCCTACAACCTACAGCCACCTAATTGCATGTACTGAAGTCATACTGACCACACTCTTCTATGAGTCTTTTGTTCATCCCTCATTCCTCCCATAGACTCCTATTCATTTGTAGTAACTGACCAGCAATCACTCTGCATTTTCTTTGGGGAATGAACTTTTCTAGTTTTGTAATTGCACTTTAATACCCCAGCAAAACAATAATAAGAACTCTAGAATAATGACATTAAGTATCAGAAGTGATGTAATGTGATTCGTGTTTTTTACACCGCAGTTCAGAAACTCTGCACTGCTCTCTCAGATTGGTCAGTCAGTTTGTATATGTGATGCCCTGCATGTATGCACGTTGCTTTTGTTTACCCCTGTCAGTGTACTGAACACGCTCACCTCATTCTTCCAGTTCCGAGCCAGGAAGTGTTCTGCCACATGAGCCGGGAGCACGTTCTCCAAGAGCACACGGTTGAGGTTCTCCATCGTCTCGATCTCCTCACACTCCCGTTTGAACTTGTTCCTCCAGAGAAAGTCTAACCTACAGTAATATTCATTCTGTTACAAGAGGACACAGAGGTAAAGAGATGCAGACATCTGATCACCTTGTGTGACTTTTTCACAAAGCAGAAAAACAGAACAACTCTGTTATACAGCACAATGGAGACTTTTCCTGGTATATCAGTCTGTTAAAATGAACAAACTGCCTAATTTTTTACCTCTGTGGCTGATTTTTTAATTTAATTTAATTTTTTTTTTACCAGAGAGAGTTAAACAATATGCTTGTAGGCCCAACCAGAGCTCATGGATTCTTGCTGTGCCAACTAATTCCAGACCAACTTGATAAAACTGCCACTGATACTGGTACTGACTTTACTGGTCTAAACATACCAATAACCCATATATATTTATATTTGTGCTTTAGTTTTATATCTAGTTTAGATGTTTTTTTCATTTATTCTTATTTTCATTCATTCTTTTCATACAAAAAGAGCAGGTTATATATTTTTAGGACATGGTTTACATGGTTTATCATAAGTATACATGCTGACAAAAAAGAAATGCAACAAGAAGGAGTTGTGTGAATGTAATGACGATATATGTAAGTGATCACAATATTAGAACGAAAGGAGTTCATTGGGGATACTGTCCAACTTTACTGTAACTCAGGTATGTCCTCTGGAGTTTTGCTGTGGCTTCATAACTTAGTTGGTAGCTTAGTTAAATGCAACTTAAAAGCTTCTGGGCTTTTACTCTCACACCAGTAATTCCTGTTAATTATTTGTCAGAAGTGACCAATTAAAAAAGACTTATTATATTTTGTGAATTGCCTGGGATACATCTGCATTATGTACAGGTGAACAACTGCTTAGCCATGCAGTAAGAGCTGAATATCTTCTGGGGTTGCAGTTTTAAAACCTTGAAGAATTATTTTGGTGCTCCACTTAAAGCTCACAGCCGAATGAAGATTTCTAAAAGACTTTATGTTCCATATACAGCTGATGGTACTCTGCAGTGTGAATGCAGCTGTGCCTGAATGAGTGCACTTTTCTTATGCAGATTATTTCAAACTGGCACAAACGCAAAAATCTTTCCACACAAAGAAACCTAATAAACGATGTTTACGTAAACGTCTGTGTTCTGCGGAGAGCTTTCACCGTTTAAATGCTCTCACAAATCAGAGACCCACCTGCCTTGCCAGCACAAGCAGGGTAATGAAGAAGATGAACAGAGACACGGAACCCATCGTCTTCAGGTCTTTCAGAACACCGGGTCTGGAAAAAGCCAAGGGAAAAAAAAAACTGAGAATAAGAAGCGAGAGAGAAAAAAAGCAGATCTTTGTGAAGTGTGTTCTGTGAGAAGAAAGGTCTTTTCAGCAGCACCTTGGGTGGGTGTCTGACTCAGGTTTATAAGCTCACTGGGCAGAAGCGAAATGTCAGAATTTCAAATCTACATATTATAACTTTGCCTTCCGCCCTCAGGCCAAAACTAATCTCTGAGTCATCTGCACAGAGGGAGAAGAAAGAAAGAAAGAGAAAGAAAAAAGAAAAGACAAACTGAAAAATGAAAGAAGACAGTAAAAAGAAGTAAAGACAAAGAATGATGAAAAGAGAAATAAAAGGAAGGAAAGAAGAAGTAAATAAGACATAGTAAAAAAAATGGAAACATTAAACAGAAGAAGGGCAAAGAGAAAGAAATGAAGGAAAGACAGAGGGCAAAAGGAAGAAAGAAAGCAAAGGAAGAAATAAGAAATAAAAAAAGAAAGAAAG
This sequence comes from Prochilodus magdalenae, assembly GCA_024036415.1. Classification (NCBI taxonomy): domain Eukaryota; kingdom Metazoa; phylum Chordata; class Actinopteri; order Characiformes; family Prochilodontidae; genus Prochilodus; species Prochilodus magdalenae. The sequence goes on along the minus strand of JAMWET010003602.1, from coordinate 715,067 downwards.
TAAGTTAGAAAAATAAAGACAAAGGGATAGAGAGAGTAAAAACGAAAAAAAGTTACAAGAAAAAAGAAAGAGAAAAGAAAGCAAAAAATGTCAAAGAAAGAAAAGAAAAACAAATGGAAGAAAGGAAGAAGGAAAGAAACAAGAAAAGGAAAAAAACTAAATCAGAAGGAAATGGAGGAGCGTTTCTGCTGGATGGTCGGGTTTAACGGGCAGCAGGTTAAATTACCTGTACATGTCCTCTCTGCTCCGACTGTCAATCATCTGGAAAAATCAATCCAATGCAATCTACACTGAGCCTGCTATCTCAGCATCTGCCACTCATAATCCCAGAGTTATTGAGAGAGGGGGTTTCTGTTGCCACCCGCGAAAATTACTCTCAGATTCTCCATCACACCAGTGAGTCCCATCACCCCTCTGTGTGAGGGTGCTGGGGTGCAGGTGTAGTACCTGTCCAGTGGCTGGGTTCTATAGAGCGCTGTGCTGTACTCATCCAGCACAGAGGCGTGGGTCTGGAGGATGATGATATTGTAGCCCACCACTGCAGCCAGCATGATCAGCATTTTCAGTTCATAATTAATTCTCAGGAACACGGAACAGGACACCAGCCCCAGGATACAGCTGTAGATGAAATACTAAAGGAGAAAACCATGAAAAACAGAATGAGGTCTACAACTGAGACAAAGTAGAACCTCCTGCAAAAAAAACCCCAGAATGAAACAGAAATAAAACAAAGACATAAGAAGTGGTTCACTCTTTATTTAGATGGCCCCCTATAGATGATATATAGATCATTAACAAACTATAACGACATTAACATTAAGGAGTAGGTGCACGTTAAAGTTATATTTTGTATTAGGTGTAGGTTAGAGTTAGGGTTAGGGTCTGGGTTAGGTGTAGGTTAGGATTAGGGTTAGGGTTAGGTGAAGGTTAGAATTAGGGTTAAGGTTACGGTTAGGGTAAAATTTTTCACACTCAGCTTCAGTTTAATACATACTTATTTGAATGTTAGTTGAAGATACTCTGAGCAGCTACAAGGCGTCTACACTGGACCATCCAAATTGTCAGTGTTACTGACAAATACAGTCAAATTTAACATGGTTTCTTGCTGAGAGTGCGCGGCACCAACAGCTTTACCCCTTTCTTTTATTGGCCACCTGCCCTCAAACGATCTAACCAGGAGAAGTACCGTCAACAAAACTGATAACAGGTTAGAAAAGGCCACCACGGCAGCAGCCCTTCTCCTTCATCCTCTCATGTTGGCCTGAATCCACTGCTACAGTGACTCACTATTGCCTTTTCAGGTACAAAGTGGTATTACGGGTCAGGACAGGCTAGACACAATACACACAACATACACAATATAAATATGAATATTATTTAGACTTTTTAGACCATATTCTTTTAATAGCAGTAGGTGCAACAGCAGTAATGACACTAAAGGGTTGCTCTGACCTGAAAGGGTTAATCAGAAGATCACAGGCACCTGTGCCGTGATTAACCATGTAAGTCGCTCTGGATAAGAGTGTCAGCTAAATGCCGTAAATGTAAATGATAAATCTGTTTTTAATATTTGTATCTTTTGGGAGAGTCGCACTGGAAACTACCATACATACCACATACACACAGCTGCCTTAGTCATTCTACAGTGGCATCTATGACCAACAGTACAAGTTGACTTTGCTCAGACAGGCAGGTTAAAGAACTGAGACACAAGAAGAGCAATACATCTTCATGAAGAACTGCGTCTGAGTGTTCTCTTTCCCTCCAGTTTACAAGCAGTCTGAGGGCAAAGAGGGCACAATAAATATGTCATCTATATCCAGCACAAACCTTCTACTGTTCCACCGCTAGTGTTCATAAATACATCAACTTCGCCCCTGTTAGGACGTCAGAACGTCAGAATCAATACGTTCAGGAGGGCTTATCAAATCATTTGGGACTTATTTTACATGACCTACAGTGCAAAAGTTTGGGCACCTTGGTCAAAACGTCTCTAGCTGTGAATAGTTAAGTGAGTAGAAGAGAAGAGTGAGTTAAGTTGGTGTGGTGCAACGGATAACACTACTTGTCAGTGAGCTATCACTCCGTTTGGGGTTCGATTCCTGGTCTGGGTGACTACGCTGCACTACACCAATAAGCGTTCCTAAGCAAGACTCCTACCACTACATTGGCATACCTGTACTATGATTAACCTTGTAAGTCGCTCTGGATAAGAGCGTCAGCTAAAATGTAGAAAATGAACTGGCCTTCAAAAGGCATAGAGTTAAAACATTAATTTCAGCATATTAAGCTAGATTAGTGTATTATTTTATTTTTGTTTAGTGTTAGTGTTTTTACTCGCATTATTCAAAGTAAAGGAATCTTTTTGACTGGCGTTTCCAGACGTCTGCATGCCTCTGTATTTACGTAACATCATATGCAATAGAATGTAGAATGATTGGCTATTTGTTCTTGCACACAGGGGAAACTGTCATCCATATTTAACCCATCTGTGCATGGAAACACTCACACACATGGAAGCACACTAAGGAGCACACTTGCCCAGAGCAGTGGGCAGCCCTATCCACAGCACCCGGGTGGAGCAATTAGGTGCTGTGACTGCCCAAGGGCACCTCAGTCATGTTCTGTTGGTTCAGGCAATTGAACCAAAGACCCTCCGGTCACAAAACCCAGATCCTTTTTGCTGTGAACATAACACAGGATGCAGACTTTAACTTAGATAGATAGAAACTGAGCATTAAAATTTTCAGAGCAATGATGAGGCAATGAGGCAAGAGCTGCCACCTGGTAACAGTGAATAAACAGGAGATCTAAAGGAAGCGGGAAACACATTCTGGAATCATATGAAACATGAACTGTTTGATGGCACGTAAAGCACAAGATGACCACGTCACCATCTGAAGGACAATCTGTTTGGCAGTAAATATCTGAAGGTGCTAGACCCGTGCTCATCACTGGCGCCCTCAATTCTCCCGAACGCAACATGTTTTTGCTCAGTTTTGTTCTGTTCTGGCACATGGTCAAATTGGCGTTCTCGCCGGGCTCCAACAAAGCTGTGTAGGTGTTATGGGCTGCTGAGGACTGAAGCTGAGAAGCAAAGCCATATTTTCCAGCGTTTAACTGTGAAATGTCCATCACTTTGCTGTGATTTGTAAAGAGGTTAATGCCGGATGCTTCACATAGGTGCACAAAAAGGCTGACTGACTCCCATTCCACCTTAAAGGGTGTAGCAGTTACAGTCTGGTGGCTCAGACTACCTGTTCAGCTTCTCATCTGAATTTTCCCGTTCCACCTTAAATAGTGTAACACTTACAGTCTGGCGGCCTGTCCAGCTTCTTTCCTGTGCGTATATGATGCTAAGAGAGACAGCATTAAAGGAGCAGCTGTAATGATTAACAGGTACTTACAGGCAAGTAGAACTTGTTGTCGGAGACTTGAGTGGTTTGGCCATAAACACTGTATGCGCTCTCGTTGGAGATGTTTGGTGCAGCTACTGTAATCAGCTTCTCGTCCTCTAAAAAGAACTAAATACCAAGAAAGGCAAAGACGTTAGATCCTTAACACATGTTCAAGAGTCCACCTCTTCTGATTACTGAGTTCAGATACACACTTACAGACAGCTTATACACTCACCAGCCACTTCATTAACTACAACTCCTTGTGTCTACTCTCACTGTCCAATTCATCAGCTCCACTGACCATATAGGAGCACTGTGTAGTTCTGCCGTTACAGACTGTAGTCCATCTGTTTCTCTCTATACTTTTTTATCTTGTTCTTCAATGGTCAGGACCCCCACAGGACCACCACAGAGCAGGTATTTTGTGGGTGGTGGATCACTCTCAGCACTGCAGTGATGCTGGTGTGTTAGTGTGTGTGGTGTTGTTGTGAGTGGATCAGACACAGCATTGCTGCTGGACACCTCAGTGTCACTGCTGGACTGAGAATTGTCCACCAACCAAAACTATCCATCCAACAGCATCCTGTGGGCAATGTCCTGTGGGCAACGTCCTGTGGGCTGCGTCCTGTGGGGAGCATCCTGTGACCACAGATAAAGGACTAGAGGATGACTGACCAATGAAGAACAGGGTAATAAAGTATAGAGAGAAACAGATGAACTACAGTCTGTAACTACAGAACGACAGAGTGCTCCTGTATGGCCAGCAGAGTGTAGATACAAGGAGGTGTACCTAAAGAAATGTCAGGTGGGTGTGTAATCTCTATAGAAAAGCGTTGAACAATGTGGAGCAGCCACATTGTAGACTTAGGTCAACATATCCAGTGCCAAGAGGGGAATACCCCCCAGCATGGGGTGTGGAGCAGTGGACATGTGGAGTGATACTTTTGAAAAAAGCTTCAGTGATCTAGAACTGATCACCAGTCATCAGTAAACATCAGTACCTGACCTCACTAACACTCTGCAGTCAAATCCTCACAGGAGTATTCTACTATAGTGTAAAGTCTTCGCCGAAAGGAGAGGCTGCTACTGTAGCAAAGGAGATCAAACTCCCCATGAGTACCCCTCATTTAGACATCCAGAGTATCTCACGATACACTAGACATTTACAGTGCTAACGGTTTGGCAATAAATTAAACATACACACTTCCCTTCCCTCGAATGTAGCCAGTGAGCTAAGACATCTTTCGTGTCTGTGGTTTGCTCCAATAGTTTTGCGCTGGAGCTACAATGCTGATGCAGTTAGGAAGCACTGGAAGCTTACAGGGACTCTTTCTCACAATTGTTTGTGATTATGAAAGCTAAGCGGAGAGGCTGCATTAATGAAACACAATGTGCACACGCAGCTGGGTGCAACAGCGCTGAGCTAGCCTAGCAGAAAGCCTTTCTACCTTTTACTTTTATCAAAATAATGAAATTGCTGTCTGCCTGCACCACCGAATCCTCCACATCTGAAGCGGCGCTCTGCCTTTGGGACAGAACGTTCAGTTACCTCATATCAGAGCTGCTTTTTATGATTTTTATTCAGCTTATAAAGTACACACGTCACTTCATTTATAACGCTGATGTGAAACAGCTACCAAATGTTTTTAATATTAGTATTCCACATACATTCATAATTTAATATTAATATATTAAATTATATTAATATTAATGTTCACCAAGGCTCCTTGTGCTGTGACCCAAAGTTACAAAGCTCATCATATTTGTGCTGAATGGTTTTTAGATGGATGGATGGATGAATGGAAGGATGGATGGATGGATGGATGGATGGATGGATAGATAGATAGATAGATAGATAGATAGATAGATAGATAGATAGATAGAACACCTCTATAAACGAGGTGATGCTAACAAAGCATTACAGACCTGCAGACATGCACGCACACACGCACACACGCACACACACACAGATGCACACCTGAGATTGGATTAGGCGTCAGTGCTCTGACCCAGAGAAGTGAGCAAACAGGAACTCGTAATGTGTGAAATCGATTGGTGTCCAAGTGCTAAACTGCGCCGGAGGGCTGAATGTGATGCAACTCAACCCCTTAATCACAAGCGTCGCTTTTTCTCTGAAACCTCTCTCAGTGGAGCCACGACCAGAGCAAAGTCAGAATATAGGACCTTCCCAGACTTTCCATGACCTCATTCCTTATGTTCACTGATATAAATACACTGATAATTAGAGTTGTAGTAATCGACTGCGGTCTTGGTCTCCAGACCATAAACAACGATTGCCATCACAATAATATCCCTGGTTCTCTGTCAAGCAAACTTCTTTATCAATTAAACAATTAATTAATCAATATTTATTTGTATAGGGCTTTTTACAACCAACGTTGTCTCAAAGCAGCTTCACAGAAAATCAGTTTGTTATAAAAAAAAACAGCTGAGTTAATGTACAGACATTAGGGTGTCCAAGCCCCCCTTGAGCAAGCCAGAGGAAACAGTGGTGAGGAAAAACTCCCTTGAGTAAGGAAGAAATCTCGGGAGGAACCAGGCTCAAGGGCGGAACCCAACCTCCTCAGGTCCTCCTTTATGGAGCTGACTGTAGAGAAGCACATCATAGCTAGCACTGTTCGCTGAGCAACGTTGCTGAATAACCTGGTTTGCTGTGCGTTCTTTGCGCAGTGCTTGTCCTTGTGTGAATCATATAGATAGGAGCTGAGCTTGAGCACTTAACATCTTTCTTATGATATGTAGCGAGCTGTCATATAGTGGAGCTTGATCTTGTAAAACTATATGACCCCTAAATCTATTTCACGCAATGTGACTCAACATAAATGGATTAATAAATGGATCTTTATGGAGTCTTTCTCTATCTGAACACTTCCTGTGAGGATGCTTAGAGACTCTGCCTCTGTCACAGACTGAGAGCCAAACTCCACTCGTGATGTAGCTTATTCATTCATTCATTCAATACTTTTGGTGCTGTTTGTTTCACTAAGGCTGCTCTAACCCTAGACACAAGACCATTAAGACACCTCAGGCCATGTCAGAACCACGTAGGCTCATCATGTCTGGCACAACACCACTGCAGCCTTTGGTGATGTTAATGCTCACCTTCCACCACCATGTTTCACCACTGTCTTTCTGTGAGGCTGCCACCACCATGTTTCTTACAGTAGACCAGAACAGACAAACCCACTGCAAACCCACTGCCAAACACACTACCTGTTTAGAGTGACTTTCAGGTTTTGCATTTTTGCATTGAAGCAGGAGCTTGAATTTGGTGGTGCTGTGGCGCCAACTGGAAGATGCAGAAATAGGAAGAATCCAAGCTTAAATGTCCTAGCATAGTGCTTATAGGTAGCTCCATGCATAAAACTCCAGATGGGATTTTACAAAATTAAACTACTACTAGCATTAAAACCTGGAGGCTTATGGGAAAAACATCCATGCACAGTCACTTCACACATTCATAACTTATGTATTTATATTTAGATGGTAACTGTTGTGGTAGTTGACTCCCATTTTCACAGTGAGCACACTGTTTTTATGTAAATACCTCATCCATCTGTACTGTTGTGTTGTGTATGTTACTGCTATTTTTATTGTTTATTGTGTCTTCTTGGAGAAACCAAATTCCCCACTAAATTCCGTTGCATGCAAGTATAATGACAATAAAAGGATTCTACAGTACCCTAGTAGTATTCTATTCTATTCTATTCTATTCTATAATTTTAGATCTTAGCTTATCAGGAGAAGAAGTGATTAAGCTTTTGAGCTAAATATGAACTAAATTAACATTGAAAACACAATAAAACACTGAGTTATTGAGCTAGCTTTTCTAGTGATGTGAGCATGCTAGGTAGGACCATTCGATGAGTAGAATAAACGGGGGATAAAAAAAAGACAAAGTAAGCAGAGTGAATCATCACTGTCGAGAGAAAACCAGAGGAAGCAGAACAAAACACTGAGGCAATGACAGAAAGCCTGACAGTCACCATAGGTTCTAGGTATGAGTGGGAGGTTCAGTAGGTTGCAATAGGCAACCCCACTGCTAGAGGTTACACACTGCTCAATTAAGACTAGTGTATTTAAATGTGCTTTGTTCTGATTGGCTGCCTCATTCAACACACTTTTTATAACTTGAGGGTGAATGAGCAGGCTAAACTGCTGTAGCTGGATTTATGTGACATCACAAAAACGAAAAAATCAAAACGGGCTGTTTTTGCTGCCAAGATCTGCAAATGGGGAAATATAAAGGGATAACACTGTTTACATATGACATCAAGTTTATAAGCTCATATATTATATGGGCCTTTAACCAAAACGTTTTCTACGTTGTAAGGTCTGAGATTTGCACCCATGTTAATACAGCTGCCTACAACTGGGTGAACCAAACTGTTACAGCTCCACCCAGAGGCAGACCATGGCTGCAGCTGAAGTTGGCTAAGAATACCAAAGGCAAAAGCTTACTAATGATGAAGCAGCTAAGCAATGACATGATGTCATAATAAAATATTTTCAGGGACCACCAAGAGGTTGATTAGGGGGTTCCAAGATGAAATTCATGGTAGAGAAGTTTATGCAGAGCAATCTAAGGCAAAACAGCTTTGCTTGCCTAACATCACTCTTCCCTGTTTACATACCACATCAAGCTTTTCTATGGGCCTTTATCCAAAACAGGTACCACACTGTAAGGTCTGAGATTTGCACCCATGATAATACAGCTCCCTACAAGGTTTTGGGGGCCTGATCAACAGCGGCTCTGAGGGTATTAGAATTCCTCCAGGGTTTCCCGAACAGCTGAGTCATAAAACCAAGCTGTTCTCCGGCTAATAAACGTGTGATACCAGCGCAAGTGCGAATAAAGGGGTCTGATGGAGATCAGAGTGCCGGAGCTGACAGCAAGGGGCACGGCGGATGTGAAGCCCTTTGGCAGTCAAGCTACTCACCATGTTGAACACGGCCATGACCAGGATGAGCGCGGTGGTTGCCATGGTGAGCACAAGTCGTATCCAGGGCTTGTTGGCGTCGAGTGTGGAGGAGTTCGGCAGCCAGGGCAGAGAGCAGGAGGCCATGGTGCCCCATCTCTACGGCAACGAGAGAGAGAATGGTGAAAAAGAGTTTCAACTCCCACTAATGTCATTAGCATATCAGCTCCTCTGCTGAGCGCCCAGGGTCACGCCTCTGATGAATAAGATGCACATCAAGTATACAAGTACACTCGTCTGAGCCGACAGGGTAAAGAAGCCAACAAATGTAATCCTCCTCACACACGAATCCTTGAATAAACCTGAGTACAGTCAGGGAAGGACATGTGATGTGAAGTGATATATGGTACACAGCAGGTTGGTGAACGGATTTGGACCTGAGAACAAGGGGTTTAAGGTGGACTTCAACCAGTTTGTTCATTTTGGCATTGTGCAATCACTGTGATTCAAACCACATCGTTTTTAAAAAATGAGGGGAAAACGATTCCAGAATTGAACCAGCAACCTAATGAAACCTTAAGTAGGGCTGTGACAATAACTGCATTACCACAATACCTTAATACTGCAATTATGGGATGCCTACAGTGGCGTGGGGCTGTTAGTGAGCACAGAAAACATGTAATAAGTAACACATAAATAAGACACGCAGTGGTGACGTATCTTTAGTCTAACGGTGAACACACATACTTTTATACAGTTAAAGCTCAGATTCTGATGGTTACTGATCTTACTTCATCTTTTTTCCCAGTCCACATAAACTCTGTCAGCTTCAATACTGTACATATTCATATACAGCATATGGAGGAGCTAATTTTTTAAATATGTTATAACTGCTTATTATTAGTAAAGTGGTTATGACCTAACTAATAACCAATAATGACAGCCTATGTTTAAACCATTCTTAATTCCTTATTCCAAAGTGGTGCCCACTAATTAACATGCTGTGTTTGGCTGTAGGTCCTGTTGTGCTGTTTGCTGAGAGGTAAAAACGGGGGAGTGGGGTAAAAGTTTACTCTCTCCCTGATCCTTTGGCAGTTTGGGCAAGTTTTCAGATTTAGCTAAATCTATTACAGCCTGTAGTAAAGTTTGACTGAGGTGTCCTGGGCATAGTTACAGTTAGCTGCTAGTCTATCATGGGTAGGTCTAAACCACCTCTAGTTAGAATACCAATCAAAGAGTCATCATAAATTTAGTTATGAATTTAAAACATTCAGGGGGGGTCCAAGAGGTTAATTAGGGGGTCTCAAGCCCCAACTAAACCCCTGTATTTCGCACTTTGGTTGTATGGTCAAGCTCATGGTGTAGGAATTCATGCAGAGCAATCTAAGGCAAAATAGCTTTGCCTGCCTAATAACACTCCTTCCTGTGATATAATTGCAGTGGTTCTGTTGCACTGTGTATTCCATTATTATACCTTCACCAGCATTGCATATAAAAACTGTTGTGAACTTGTTTCATTAGTTTTCTTATCTTCCTTTGACTTTGGGAGAAGCTGCCTTCTCAACAATGGTATAAAAACCCCTTTAAGGTTTGTCTGGACTGCATTCTACACTGCTCAAGACTGCACTCTGGACCTCCTCTCTTCAACTGACATACAAAATAACAAATTAGAGCAAACCTCAGATGACACGTGTAGGTGGACTGGTGGTTTAGATTACAATTGCATTTTGTGACCCCTGATTCCTAATGCCACCAATGAACCAATTCGCATCGAACCACTCTGAACGACTTTGTTTACATCCCAATGAGGAAGAGAAATATTCACTGGCATTCCCCATTAACCTCAATTTCTGCACTGCCCATATGTCATTTCTCTACACTAGGACAGGCGCTGACCTTTGAAGCCCTTTTTTTTCAGGGCATTCGTGTCTGTGGATGGTGTTGTGTAACGTTTGACAGGGCATTGCTGAACTGTGCTGCAACCCATCTGTTCACGTCTGAAGCACTCGATCCTCAATGAGTGCATAACAGCCCTCATCTGAGCTCCCGCCACAAGGCTGCCAAGGATGTGATGAGCAAAGAGAGAAGCAGCAACCCGACTCACCTGAGAAGCAGGCAGTGTCAGATGTGCTCGGGCACACACTTAAGATGTACAATGTGAGCTTTTCAGCATGGAACAAAAACGCCTCTCAGAGATTGGTTTCAGCCAGTGTTACTGCTCAGCAGCAGCACTCGAGTTTGGGAAAACGGATCCATTCACATCCGAGAAGGGAGTAAGAACGCCGCCTACTGCAGTGCAACACAAAACTCTCCGTATTTTTGGATGGAGCAAAGCCGAGCCCCCATTCACAAACCCCAGCAGCACACAGAATTTCTGGACCCCCCCGAAAACCTGTAGTTTCTTCCTTTTGGCATCTACAATGTAACTCAGATTTAGGTAAAAGAAAGTATGCCCTACTGGAGAACAGCACATCAGGCATGACCCAGTAAACAGCCAAGTAAATCAAGCTGCTGCTGTATGTTTTGTGTTTTTGACAGGGTTGTAAGGTTAGCTTTCAGCTCAAGGTTGACTTTGGCAGCCTCATAAATTCAAGCAGCCTGGATTTAGAAGCACGGAAACTAGGTTCATTATACACTGACGCACGAGCTGAGAGCCAAGTGTAAAATAAGGATGAAGGATAAGATGAGGGCTGGTTGGTCCATTACCCATTCAAGGGTATTATCACTATCAGGATGAAACCTGCAAATTGGTAACTTTACAGGAGAAGAGGAAGAATTCCAAGTGCATATAAACTTTCCTAGCTACGCTTCCGTGTAACTACACTCACACATTGTCTGTTTCATTAGCTCCACTTACCATATGGGAGCGCTTTGTAGCTCTACAATTACAGACTCTGGTCCATCTGTTTCTCTATCAAGTCCTCTTCAATTGACATTGTCACAATAGGAGAACCATTTTGGTTCTATATACAGCTGGTTTCATAACAGTTCTATATAGAACTGTATGCAACACATTCCTCATCCTCTATCAGTCTAAGAAACCATCACTTCATGAAAAGCAAGCAACTAGTTCTATGAGTTCGTCTTTGAGAACCGTTGTTTCTCCTAAAGCACTTTTGGGTGTAGCTCACCTCTTTTGGTACTGGATGTGTTACGAAGTGTTCTGGAATGACTGGAGGGACAGTATCTTGTGACTTCAGCCTTGCTCCTTTTTTTGTGAATCCATTAGAGAACATAAGGATGTTACTGTGAGTAATTCCGCCTACACATTTACAAGTGTACATTTGCAAAACAGACCACCAATAGCTTTTGATAACCTTGACATATACACCAAACAGCCTTAACATTAAAATCACCTTGTTGTATCTGCTCTCTTTATCCATTTAAACAGCTCCACTGACCATATGGGAGCAATCTGTAGTTCTACACTTACAGACTGTGGTCCATCTGTTTCTCTGTATACTTTATTACCCTGTTCTTCAATGGTCAGGACCCCCACAGGACCACCACAGAGCAGGTATTATGTGGGTGGTAGATCATCAGCACTGCAGTGACACTGACCATGGTGGTGGTATGTTTGTGTGTGTTGTGCTGGTGTGAGTGGATCAGACACTTTAGTGTCACAACTGGACCGAGATGGTGTTAGGTCAGTGCTCTCATAGGAAGGTGGATACTTAGCTTCCATGAAGAGACATGCAGGGAACACATCGTAAAAGGTGTTTTGGAGTCAGTTTAATGAACAATGAGAGCACCGAGACTTCGCTCGTCACAAGTTCCCAGATAACACCAGTTGGAGAACCCAGGCTACAACCTAGTACAGTTCACCACACGCACATTCTCTCCCATGTTTTCCTCCACACTCTCCATTATTCGTTCCGGCTCTCCACCGTGCACATGCGCACTGCACCTGCCTTGAAGTGACCGTTACACTAGCCAACGCTGTCCTGTGGGCAGCATCCTGTGACCACTGGTGAAGGTCTAGAGGATGACCAACACTTCACTGTGCAGCAGCAGATAATCTTTTCTGACTGTACATCTACAAGGTGGACCAGCAAGACATAGAGTGGACAGTGAGTGGACACAGTGTTTAAATACACATTATTAAGACAGATGCCATAATGTAAAGCCAATTGAGAGTTTATATCATATATGCTAATTTGTTGCTGTGTTGTCTAGTTAGTCATCATCAAACAATTTCAAGACAAATGAAGACAATCAATGAAGACACTGAAGACAATCCAGCACGACAACTCATGACAGCATGTCATTGCTGTGGTAATAAAACCTGTTTAAAGTGGTAGTAACTTCAGGTTCCTGCAGATGGCATTGCACGAGGATGATGGGGCTATATATACCTGCAGGGTTTGAGTGACGATATCCATAGTTTGAGAAGGTGGTGCTACAGTGCAGTGATTGTCTCTTTCCATGTGTGGATAATGGCTCCAAAGCAGATGTTAATGATTGGCTAAAAGGAGTGACTGCGTTTGAGTGTGCCAAAGACCATAGCGTGAAGGAAATAGCTAAATCTGCAGGTGAATAAAAGTATACGGTCATGTGGGTCTGCCAGCAGTAACTAAAATCCCAGTCTACAGGACATTCCACCATATCTGGCCCAACTGCCTAACTCTTTGACATAAGAGGTTCTGAACACTGATGTGGCCTACATCCAAAAACTTGCTGGTCCATGCCAAACTTAATCATGGCTGTTATTGGTACTCGTGGAGGTATTACAGGCTATTAGGGACTGGTTAGTTAAAGGTGACTAATTTCTTGTCCAGTTTATGTCTATGTTAGAGATAATGTCTATGCAGCAGAGTTCCTGAGCCCCCATGTGACCAGTAGACCAGATTAAACATGGCAGCTATATGAGTCGTTCAGGTTTGTGCTCACAGCCCCTCCAGAACAATGATAATTTAACGTTTTAGACATAATTTAGATCATAGTGAGTTAAATCTGACATTGTGCACTTTACCCGCATTGTTTCAAGTCCAATGTGCTGAGATGAATCAACACACTGAGTTCTTCCTCTCTGTATTTGCAGATGGACAGGATTCACAGAGAGCACTGTTGCTACTATTACAGGCCGAGATAGCAAAGAAAGAGATTGAGAGAGTAAAAAAGAGCTTTCGAGAAAGACTTGACCTTTTCAAAGCCAGTCAAGACATTTCCTTTTCACGTATCCCTCTCAGAAAAACACTGAGAAGGTTGTGATGTTGTGAAGACGTGAGGCTCATGATGTTCTCTTTCTACTGAAAACCAGGGAATATTCACTCACTGACCTTCAGACTTTGTTACTTTCTTTCCTCACAGTACCGTTTCCTCTAACAAGCGTTGGCTTTTAAATCCGTGTTAATTCAAAGCTTGTTAATGGAGGATTTTATTTATGGAGTGAGGTTTCAGTTAAACATATCTCAGTCTAATGAAGTTTTGTAAACAAGGAACCGAGAAAACATGCACTGTCTACTGATAAAACTGAACTGAAAAAAACAAACAACTAATTAATAATTTTGTCATTTGTCTTATTACTGCAATCAGTTTAATTGCAATTCTGATATATCTACAGTAAGATATTTAAGTTAGTAAAATAGTTATTATTGTTATCAACATTTTGTTCCTATATAAAAACAAACAAACAAATGAAATAAAACCAATTAAAGGCACCAAGACTGGAATCTCATTTCAACGTTGCATTTTTTCACTGTTGTACCAAGAGGGGTTTTGGATGTAGCAGAAGGAAATTTGGTTGTACCAAATGGGGTTGTGGTTATACCAAGAAAGGTTTTGGATGTATTGGGAGTAGTTTTGGTTTTACAGTGTAATTTGTGTTGTACCAGAAAATGCTTTGTTTGTACTGGGAGGCATCTGAGTTGTACTGGGAGAGGTTTTGGTTTTACTGGGAGTAATCTGGGTTGTAATACGAGTTTGGGTTGTATTGAAAGTGGTTTTGGTTGTTCTGGAAGTAATTTGGGTTGTATTGAGAGTGGTTTTGGTTGAACTGGGAGTAATTTTTGTTGTACTGGGAGTCATTTTGGGTTGTACTGGAAGTTATTTGGGTTGTACTGAGAGTGGTTTTGGCTGTACTGTATGAGATTTTGGTTGTACTGGTAGTAATTTGGGTTGTACTGAGAGTGATTTGGGTTGTACTGGGAGGACTTTGAGTTGTATTTGGAGTAGTTTGGGTTGTACTAGGAGTCATTTGGGTTGTATTGAGAGTGGTTTAGGTTGCACTGGGAGAGATTTTGGTTGTACTGGGAGTAATTTGGGTTGTATTGAGAGTGGTTGTGTTTGTACTGGGAGAGATTTTGTTTGTACTGGGAGTAATTTGGGTTATACCAGGAGGAGCTTTGTTTGTACTGGGAGGAATTTGGGTTGTACTGGGAGTAAGTTGGGTTGTACTAAGAGGATTTTGAGTTGTATTAGGAGGGGCTTTGATTGTACTGGGAGTAATTTGTGTTGTACTAAGAGTGGTTTGGTTGTACTCTGAGTAATTTTCAATGCTCATTATGTCCTCCCAGTTTGCCAAACAACTCCTAATCACTTTAGTCATGGTATGCAGTGTCCTGTACCTGCTAACGACTGCAAACATGCCGGTTAAATGGAAATGTCAGTATTAATTGTGCAAATTTAGGCAGAAAAAAGTTTTGTACCTAAAACCAGTAAAATAAGCTCACAAATTGATGGTTTTAAAATGCTGTGGCTGTTGGCTTGTTCAGCATAAAGGTGGCCTATTATTCAATTCATTATGGGTCATGGAAATGTAGCTTATTCCAGTGAGAGCCAGGGAATTTGACATTTGACCCATAGTGGGAATGCTCTGCTTGCTGTTTTAGCTGGCATGTACACTTACACCAGTTATCCACTGCGGATTTAGTTCTGTTTTTTGCTATATCTTTCTATATATGATAATGTTAATGTCACAGCAAGCAGGGCCTGGGCTTTATTCCCTGTTTGAACATCCAGGGTGCTCTCTGAGTGAAGATCGCATGTTCTTCCCATGTCTCTGTGTTTCATCCAGGTGCTCTGGTTTCCTCCCAAAGTCCAAAGACATGCCGTCAGGCTGATGATGCTAAATTGCTCCTAGGTGTAAGTGAACGTGTATATCATGTGTCTGTCCTGTGATAAACTGCCAGCCTGTCAAGGGTGTTACCTAGTGAGCACAGGGATAGTCTTCAGCACCCCTGTCTGTCTTCTTTACTATCATTAAACAGTTTCTTAATGTGTGTTAATTTTTCTGACTATAGTTAACACCTACATTCTTAGGTCACAGTTTAAGGGGCTTTTTTTGGGGGGGAAAAGGGAAACTGTAACTGCCAAAGCTCAAATTTGATGGACATACATACCATCACTTTTGAAAATTCTTCCAGAAGTGCATTAGTGAGGTAAGACACTGATGTTGGAATGGAAGGGCTGGCTTACACTCTCCGGTCTAATTCATCTCAAAGGTGTTCTATCCATGTCTTTATGGACCTTGTTTTGTGCACTGGTGAGGAGTCATGTTGCAACAGGAAGGAGTCATCCTCAAACAGTTTCCACAAAGTTGGCAGCATGAAGTTGCCAAAATCCATTGTTCTTCTGAAGCATTAAGAGTTCCTTTCACTGGAACTAAGGGGATGAGCCAAACTTCCGAAAAACAACCCCACATCATAATCCTGTGGAAAATGTAGTGGTGAGGAAATTTCAAGACCGGACTTGTTGCACAGGTGGCATCCTATCACAGTGCCACAATGGAGTTCACTGAGGTCATGAGAGCGACTCATTGTAGTCTGTAAAAGCATGTGCATGACTAGGTGCTTGGTTTTATACACCAGTGGCCATGGAAGAGACTGGACCACCCAAATTCAGTGATTCAGATGGGTGAGTGAATACTGAATACTTTTGGCAATATAGTGTATTTCAGTACTTCTCTTTAATCTGGGGAAAGATGAGGATCGTTTCCTGCTCTCTTTTCTGTTTAGTTTATGATCAGAGCGTAAAAGCAAGCACACATACTTGCCAGTAAATAAACAGGTTTGAAAACACAAACTCAGTCATTTCCAACTAATGTAAGTGCTTTACTTACCACTATATGCCCAGCAAAACAAATGATAAGGATAAGAGAGAGCAACAGGAAGGCCAATCCAAACGACACCCCGAGGACAGCAGTCCTGCACGGAATGAAAGCGCCACTCATTAAACAGCAAATGTAATAGAAGGGCACTTGCTTTTACTCATTAGGAAACAGAAAGTGCGCATCACACAAACACAAACGTGCCACGCTCTCTATTTATCCTGCTATTTAAAAATAATGGAACCACTAGGCAATAGACGAGCTGGTCAGTAATAAGCAGTTAGGCTGCATTTTGCCTCTGAAACAGTTTCCGCTCTTTATGACTGTTGTTTTGCACATTTTGAACAATTTCTACTGAAGATTGGACCATTAAGATGAGTAGACCCGCTATTATGTTGAACATGCTGACTCATTATTATAATGAACAGCTTTATTTCTTGCTCTGAAATAAAAAACAAGTCATTGACTAAAGGTGTAGGAGATAACTCATCAGGCCATCCAGGGTTATTATTTTTACCAATGCTAAATGAGTTTCTGCATTCATGGCTCCGTCTTTCATTTTTGTTTCCTGTGCTTCTCGGTCAGATGTTCTCGGTAATGAAGTCTATAAACAGCTCTCTTTATTTGACATTAGGAACACTAGACACAGTTTATGAACACAGAGTGCAATATGGGGATGTGTAGCAGAGCACCATAAACAAACAAATAAATAAACACATTTTATTCGATTTCACCGAATGGAATCAAACACGTTATGGCGCATATATCTTACTTTAAATAGTGCCGCTCTCTCGTTTTCGGTAGTGCTGTTTACTCTGGGTTATTACCGCACCAGCCAAAATGAGCGTCCAACATTCTGAGCACTAACATGTTCGAAGCCACTATGTCTACCAATAACCTCACTTCACCTGAAGTTCCAACTACTGAGCTGGCATGGTTAGATGGCATGGGAGAACAGCTAAACCAGCACTAGGCCAGAACTAAACTAGCTTGAACAAGCAAAGACCAGCTTAAATCAGTATGGACTGCATACTGGTATTTGCTGTTTTTATAGCAGCGCATGGTTTGGAGTTAGTTAACCTACTAACTGCGCCAACATGAAGGGTTCCTTATGGCAGCCTCCTGGTCATTCCTATTACTAACTCTACTGCATATGCTAACTGCCATTTACACATTCTGGTAACACTCTGCCATACAGTTACTGCTAATGTTATTTACTGTCTATACACATACCGAACTGTGTTTCTGTCTTTTGGTCTTTGCCCTGTTACTTATTATTTATCTATTGCTTTAATTGCGGCTCTGGAGAAGTTGCTTAATAGTGTTTCATTATACTGTACAACCCCATAATGGTATGATGACAATAAATTTGAACTGAACTCATGAACTGGCACATGCTACAAAAGTGTAGTGTGACCGAGTCTTAAGGCCAAAGCAAAAATGTGACTGTAATAATTAAATTAAGCATCTTAGACTTAAATCTTAGTCTATTGTTTAGATATGTATGTAACAACGAACTAATAAAGATTTTTAGTTTCTTTATTAAGTTTGCATCACAAGTTATGTTATACTTTTTTTAACTAATATAGCTACTCTAAGCAATGGCTTCTATCTCGCATAGCTATATATATATATATATATATATATATATAAAATACTGTTTGTTAATACTGTTTTATATAAGCACATATAAACACAGTTTACTACATGTACAATGTCAGCGTTCACTGTAATCACACAGGGTAGGATAGGTAGCACTGTCACCTCAGAGTATAAAGGGATCGATTCTCTGGCCTGGCCTTTTATAGACCCAACATTAGATTAACTACATGACATTTATAAAGGTTTAACTTGCTAAACTAGGACGTTTCCACTGCAAGTACTGCATTTTGTTATATGTAAGTGGACAAAAAACAGACAATCAGAATGTATATATAACTTTTAATTATGAATTAAAATTATTTTTTCTTTGTTTAAATGTAGATTTTACCTAAACCTGAACATGCAAATCACATGATTCCCAAAAAGTAACCAGATGTTCATCACCAGTGTACAGTGAGAGCAAAACTGGGACCCTGTTCGAGCAGTATATTTATCTCATTGCTGTCCAAAAAAAGATGTATCTTCAAAATGGCAACTTTACAGGAGAGGGCAGTTTAGGGTAATTTCTGTTGGTCCATTCATCCTGCAAGTTTCACACAGTGTAAACAGCAGCTGCTGCGTTTAAATGATAATTAAAATGCATAAAATGAAAAATCAACAAAAATGGAGATACATATTTCTCTTTGGACAGAAACAGTGTAATATATAGAGTCAATCGTCCCTCTCCTCTGTGATTATAGCCTCTCACTCTTTTTCATACAGCTCATAAATCCTTATTACAATGGACCCTCCAAAAGAGAAATGAAGCTCTCCATGTTGCTGTTGCTTTTGTTAGTTACTTGCTCATTGATTTATCCATAGTTCTGCAACATTTACTTGCTATTTAAAAGCTGTATTTGAACGACAGGGCTACAGTCACATTTGTCATAATAACAGACACCTCTGCTTTAGCAGTGAGGGGCCAAACTAAGAAAATGTGTTAAACGTTGTTGAAGAATTTAGTGGCATTATGAACCATATTTTTCCCCCTTCTTTTTAGAGGATGTATTCTAGCTTAAAGAACATCTGACCGAGGGTTTTCAAGTTTTGGCATATGACTGCTCATGCTACACACCTTTATGGTTAACACTCTGTTAATGTAGAGTGACCGCGTAGTGGGCTTTGCATATAAAATGTTAATGCTGGTGTAAAAGTTACTGCTGGTCCTTCATGGCAGCGTGTTTAATGGTGTTATAAACTTGATATAATGATGGGGCCGGGAAGTGAGGACACATCACGGGAAAAAATCGATACCAGCTTTTGGGTTTCTGAAAGCGCTTGTGGCCGACAGTAATTTACAGCGGCGACTCTCATGGATTTTACTGTCTGACTTCCTACTTAAAGAGGCATAATTTCCAAAGCAGCTCAGTCTCTGATTCACAAAATCCATATCCATCTGTACGGAGCTGCCTGTCTCTAGCACACATTGATCTTTTCCTTATCGGTTTGTGTCTCCATCTTTCTTCCCACTCTTACTGTCACACTTGGGTCCTGTAACATAGTCGGTTGCTTGATAACTGCTGTGGGGCCAAATAGTGGCTCGCAGTTGGGTTAGGATCGTGAGATAAGGTTGGTTGAAATTCATGGAAAGTACTTACTTTGGCAAGACTAAAACTTGCACTATGAATATACAGAAGAAGATGAGGCATGCACAGGTGACGTAGTACTTGAAGGCAGGCAAGGTTGTGGCTCTATACTATACGTGTGGGGAAAAAGACAAAAAAGACATTTCGAAGAGAAACGTGAAAAGGCTGAACTCAGCTTTAAGTTTGGATATCGAGAATTAGGCTTTATAAAACTGAACTGTGTCACATTAAGAACTACTGTGAGAACAGACCTCTTTCTCCAGAGCCTTGTTGTGAAAGAACAGAGATATCCTCTGAATGTCCTCAGACTTCAACCACTGTCTGATGGAGGGACAAGGACAAGAACAGAGAGAGCATTCATATCAGTATAACATGATAATCGGCAATTATATGCTTTAGGCAGAGAATAAAGCAGCCATCCTAGAGGTCACTGAAATGATGCTGGTATCACAATCATGTCTATAGTAAACTGGAGAAGGCTAGAGCTACTCACTTTTGTGCGTTGATGCCATCAATTGTGCGAATCATCCTTTCATTTAGCTCCTCTTCGAATCGCTTCTTCTGGGATTTTGTTCTGAATGAAATGAAAAGTGATGCCTGAGCGACTTGAGGAAGATAAATAAGGTCAGCACTGCATGACGGACTGTATGTACTGAACCTGTACTCACTGCCAACAGATGTATTATGACTGTTTGAAGGGTTTCCTTATTTGTTGCCCCTCTTTCACCCTGTTCTTCAATGGTCAGGACCCCCACAGGGCCATTACAGAGGAGGTATTATGTGGGTGGTACTGGATCTTTCTCAGCACTGCGGTGACACTGATGTATCAGTGGTGGTATGTTAGTGTCTGTGTTGTTCTGGTGTGAGTGGATCAGGCAAAGCACCCGAGTAATACTTGCTCTCTGGTGGTCCTGTGGGGGTCCTGACCAGTGAAGAATAGGGTGAAAAGGAGTAACACAGCATTCAGAGTGCACCTGTATTATAAGTTGAGCTGATAACAGACAGGGAGTGTATTGTTGTGCATGTCAGCTGTTATTCTCCTCCAAAACTCTCTATATCCCTGCAGGAACATTCATTCCATTATACATTGCCAGAATGGCTGACATGATTACTCCATTACACTCTACGACTACTCAATTAATAAACTGCCTCCTTAATTCTGTGTTCTTAATGAATCAGTCTTGTAATTAGTTTTTTCATTTGAGTACTGCACAGATCATAATGAAGATGTCCGTGTCAGGCTGATGATTGTCCACAAGGGGGAGCCAAGTTGATTTATGTGAACATCACTGGAATGGAAGAAACACACACCAGCAGGATCCCACAAGTGCATTAATGTATTAAGTAAACATGTAGATGTCCTGCAAAGAATTGGTTGCCTGTCCAGAGTGTTTCCTGCTTTCTACCCATTGAATGCTGGCATGGGCTCCAGCACTCCCCATGTGCCAGTAGGATAAAGTGGTTTAGAAGAGGAGTGAGCGAGTAAGTAAACTTGTAGCAAAAACTGGAAGCAAAAGATTGTTTTGTTTAAATGCCTAAGCTACTTTAGATCTACCTAGGGGGGCCACCTCAGTCTTTATAAGTAGTTTCAAATGTTTCAGATGTCCATGTTTATGCAGAGGTGACATACACTACCACTCAAAAATTTTAAGACACCTATTATAGTAATAATTGCTATTCAGTAATAGCTCATAAAGTGTAGATTAAAATGCTATAGACTGGACACTGAAACTTAAGCCAATACGTTAGTCATAGTTTACAGTATAAAAGATATGGGATAAGATTTTATTATTGGTTTTAATACATGAGGCCTTGTGGATGTCAGTTACTTTCATCTTTCATCACCGTATCTTCACAGAAATTAGTTTTACACTGCCAGTCAACAGTTAGAGACAAGTTTTATTATCTTTAAGACTCAACAGGCCTACAGTTAACAGCTTAACTAATGAGAGTCTGAAACAGTACATATCCTGATATACCACATATACTTTTGTTGTACCACAGTATGATATTTTTCCATATCTCCACTTATATATATTTAATTGTGTAAAAACTTTCAGTGTAAAAGCTCTAGTTCCCCTGTAAGTTTAGTGAATATTCATGATGGACAGACCAATAGAATTGCTCCAAAACTGCTTAGAAATAAACCTTGCTATATCAGCCTTTATGGCAAAGAGCAGTGTATCTTCCTTTTGGAGTTTTTTTTATGATGACTAAAGATTAAAGTTCTAAGAGTGCTATTTTATTGTTTGATGTTTTCACTTTTATTCTACAGTAAAGCATTATGGTAAACTTAAGGAGAATCTTCTATTAGTAGCCACGAGTACACTTTTGACTGGTAGTGTATATAAATAAACCAGTGGTGGTTCTCAGGCTATTATAGCAACAGCTCTAGAAAACAGAACTTCTAAAGAGTAATTTGTCTTTTTCAATCATGTCCAGATGAAAAACTGACCTTTCTGATTGTCCCTGAAAATGGTATTGCCCCATCGGCACATCCTGAAAAGGAGAAATAAAACCTGATGACGTGATGACGAGTTTTTCATTACATTCAATACAAACAAACATCACATTGTAAGTGTGTGTAACCATTTCCAAATCTGTCCTTAAAGAAGTCCAGTATTTACAGTAACCATCCATAGTCTAGTTTATGCATCTAATCAACCCTTCATTCACTGAAATCTGTTACTGCTCATAGAGTCAAACAAGTCCATGCAATGGCTTGAGTGGCGAACCAAGCCTGTACTTATCCAACAACACACCCATGTAGATTTTACTGTATTTATTTTATCACATTATCTAATATTGTAGAATTTTTACAGGAAGTTTGAAATGGCTTTAATGGCTGCCTAAGACTTACTCGTGTGTTGATCTTGCCATTCTCGTTGGTCATGCTGTCTCGGTGGTGCAGGTTGGCGAAAGGTTTGGCTGCTCCCCAGGACTCCAGGTACTGAGTCATGCGCACGGATGCTCTCATCTTCACCCCATCCAGACCAGGACGGGGACGGCAGTGAAGCTGTGGGCTACGCTTTTCCGCCTGAAAGTACACATACAAAGACAATGCATTACTATACCTAGATGTATCCAACCACTGTGTGAGAGCATAGCAACCACAGTAACAAGTTTATATAGGACCATTACAAGCTCATCAGACAAAAAGCGACTAACACCTACACCTAACAGCATGTAATTCCTCCAGGAGCACAAATAACAGCTGTGATTGGATTTGGCATGTACTGGACAAATTTCTGGATGTAGGTCACATGAATGTTCAGACACTCTTATATCAAAGAATCATGCAGTGGACCAAATTTGGTGGATGCCTTCTGTGCTACAGTTCGGAGGAGAATGTCCTGAAGACTGGGATTTGTGCCAGTGCTGGTAGACCCGTACGACAGTATGCTTCAATAGACCTGGAGATTCTGCTACTTTCTTTACACTATGATCTTCGGCACGTCCAAATGCAATCAAGCCTTCATTAACATCTGCTTTGGAGCCATTTTCAACACATGGAACGAGACATTGATGGCATTGTAGCACCTCTTTTTAATCTACGAATCCTGTCAAACCCTGCAGGCATTAATAGCCAAATACAAACAGCGCCGTCTGCAGGAGCCTGAAGTTGCTACCACCTTTGGCCAGTGAGCATATTCCAATTAAAGCTCTTGGCTGCACATTAAAGCACAAAATTTCTACAGAAGGGCCTGACGGTTCCCTGCTGCCATTTTAAAATGTGTCCCCAAACTTTTGATCACAAATTAGCATCATAATTAGATATCATCCTGACAGCTGGGGACACATGAGCAAGCATTCCTTTGAGGGCAAAACCACAGCTCAAAACGCCTGGAGTCTGTATGTGAACTGAGCTATGCTAATGTATAACAAGCAATTGGAACTAAGACATATAAAAATAAACAGCAATTAATCAAAAGCAATTTCAAGATGGCGCAAGAATAGCAGCATAATCGATCTTAAATTTAGCAACATGCAGTGAGTCAAGAGGTGGCGTAGGAGGAGCTGTGGGATGCTGCGGGTCGGACTGTTGATAGGGCTTTAGAAACCTGCAGGAATCCCTCAGGAGCGGAGCAGCTGCTGTCGAGCCCGAAGGCAAGAACAAACATCCACTGATGGAGCCAAAATAAATGACCAGATTTGAAAAGAAGCAGAGGGTGTTACGTAGCAATATATGCTGCCAAGCTGAGTGATATCTGTGGGCAGGGAAAAAAACCCACACACATCTAAAAACATAAGCATTCTGGGACGATGATCTGAGTTGCAGTGTCTGGTTTTGCTCAGCGCCATGCCAGGTCCCAGTAAATAGATGCGTTTCAAAGGAGACGTTTAGGGAGGACAGCTTATGCTCGAGCTGATGGCGAAGTAAAGGGCTGTGGAGGGGCTGCCAGACTCTGGGGATGCAAAATCTGATTACTGGAGGTGCTTTAATTCAATCAAGGGAAGCGACACCATTGTTCTTCCTAGAAACCATCAAACCGGTGCTAAAGCATTTTACTGGTGCAGTACCAGACAACACAACACAACCATCTGGGACATTTAAGAAGATCAAGAGGCGGTGTTCAGCCCACAGAAGATGCAGTTATCACTGGCAATAACAGAAATAACCATTTAAGGTAGAACACCTAGTGAACAAGCTTTGTAGACTCCAGCTGTATGCTTAATCCTAGTAGGCTTTCTTTAATTACAGTCATTTAAGGAATGGTAGGTAGCACTGTCACCTCCCAGTATGAAGGACCTGAGTTTGATTCCTGCCATCTGGGGTCCTTTCTGGGTGGGATTTGTGTAATCCCCCTGTCTTTGTCTGGGTTTTCATCCAAGGTCCAAACACATGAAATCAAGCTGATTGGAGATGCTAAATTTCCCCCTAGGTGTGCATGAATGTGCAGGTCTGTCTGTCTGTCTGCTTTAGGGTGTTACCTGCTTTGTGCCCAATGAGCACCATGCCTGCTGTCATTGGGCAAAGGGCAGGAAAACACCCTGGACACTCCACAGGGCAGACACACAGACATGAAAACATGTGGGGGGTTTGGGGGAGCAGGTTAAGCATCTCCAGTCAGTTTGACCGCATGTATTGGGTTGTGGGACATGACACATTCATAGACACACACCAAGGGGGCAATTTAGTCAGCTTGACTGCATGTGTTTGGGCTGTGGGACATTTCACAATTCACAATTTCACAATTCACAGTTCACACACACACCAATGGGGCAATTCAGCATCTCCAGTTCACCTGACTGCATGTGTTTTTGGGAGGATACCACACAAACACGGGGAGAACATTCAAACTCCACACAGAAAGAAGCCCTGATGCCTGATAGACCGACAACAGATCACAAAATCAGACTCACAGTTTATACAGGCAAGATTATGTTCGTGATTTCTGTTGTCATGTTTAACTAAGCATTCCTTCAACAGTGGTCACAGGATCATGCCCACAGGACACTGCCCACAGGATCATGCCCACAGGACACTGGCCACAGGACGGCATTGACTGGATAGTTTTGGTTGGTGGACGATTCTTAGTCCAGCAGTGACACTGAGGTGTCCAGCAGCACTGCTGTTTCTGATCCACTCACACCAGCACAACACACACTAACACACCACCACCACGTCAGTGTCACTGAAGTACTGAGAATGATCCTGTGGTGGTCCTGTGGGAGTCCTGATTATTGAAGAACAGGGTAATAAGTATACAGAGAAACATATGGACTACAGTCTATAAGCATAGAACTACACGGTACTCCTATATGGTCAGTGGAGCTTACATATTGGACAATGAGTGTAGATACCAGGAGGTGTAACTACTAAAGTGCTTAGCGACTGCATATGACATAGAAACAACAGAAACTGTGAATGTGATCTAGTGTTTATATGCCTGAATAACGTGTACATAGTCACATACACATTACTCAGGGATCAAAGATCAGGAAACAACAGCAAAACACAATGACTGCCTGCTGTGTTCAGCTACACAGTGGAGCTTTGTTCATGTTTTACAGTATAGTTCAGTAAATCCTCCCGCACTTTAACATCTACATCATCAACAAGGCTGCATAACCGTGAGCGAGATCCAGGTTTTGGGCAGCTGTGGGCTAGAGCAGGGGTTCTTAACCTCTTCACCTGATCATAACTACAGAGCATATGGACCCACCACAATATAATTATATAAATTATGAAATATTTTTTTATAAACACAATTTCTTCCAAAAATCTGGTTAAAGAAACATTATAAAACATCCAAATTCAAACAAGGGAGCTGTGCAAGTGCCCCAAGAAACTTCTCCATCAGGGGCTAGCCAGGGGGTATGGGTCTCTAACTGAAGATGTTTAATTAGCCTGCTGCTTCTGTGATGTTTTCATTTGTACACGTTTACATGAATATACATGTCATTATATTAATATACATAATATAACATGACATTTCCAGCCCACTACGAGCTACTGCCTCCACCTAAGTACAGGCCCACAGACCACAAGAGGGGGCTTCATGGCCCACTGGTTGTCTGTGGCCCAGTGATTGAGAAACCCTGGGTTGGAAGGTGGCTGGAAGGTGGTCGGACTCAAGTGCCTGACTGAGGTGCTGCTCCCTGGGCACTGTGGATAGGATTGCCCTACTGCTCACTAGTGTGTATGTATGTGGGTGTTTCACTGCATGGATGAATTAATCATGGAGATCAATTAACCCATCCACCCATCCATGCAAGCACAAATAGTCAATGGTCCTAAAATAAATTGTGTATTAGCTTCACGACTAAACCAAAGATGAAAACTTGCATGTCTTGGCAACATATGGGGAAATGGACATTAGTGTGAATTGGATGTTTTGCTGAGCTATCCTTTTAGATGGCAGAGTGAATGCTTTACCTTGGGGTTGATGACCAGGTAAGTGATGACACCATGCTCTTTCAGGTATGGGTCTCGGGTCTCTCCGTGTCCCGCCTCCACTTTATACGCCCTCTTCAAATGTTCCAGTGTTACTGAAGAGATGTGAACCCGTCTGCAGAGCAGCACACGGGACAAACAGCCACGCCGGGGAGAGAAAACACTTCAATAAAAACATGTGGACGTGAAAAATCACATCAACCCCTTTCTGCAGCTCGCAGAGAGAGGACGGTAAGTGTATAATAGGACCGAGGCAGCCAGATAATAAAAGAGACGCAGCGGCTTTTATTGTCTTTTAGTCAAACAAAAACTCATCATCATCACCCACAAGCACTTTTAAAGTGCTCTCCACAGTGTGTTTATATTAAAGTGAAGAGCCCTTATAGATTTAATAGAGCTCATCACAAAGACAAAAAGAGAGAGAGAACGCTCACCCAGGCACACCTCCAGCCTCCATGTGGTTAGCCAGAGTGACGTCATGTGACCAAACATCGTACTGCCATTTCTGGAGGCCAATTACGCCGCACAGAACGTTCCCAGAATGCACTCCGACGCGCATGTTAATTTCGACCCCGGTGGCGTCTCTCACCTTCCTGAAACGACATGTCAAGCTTAGCACTACATTTGGAAAGTACTGCTTAGCTTTATGCAGCTGCAAGAAACAGGAAGTGAACTCTTTGGGATTACCTGAATGTGTGTATTGATTACTAATGAAGTGTGATGTAACCATTATCTCAGTCACAATTATACAATCTAACTAAACTAATAACACAAGCTGTGCTGCTCATGTCTTTCAGGGAGCATGCTGAGTGACATCCACAGTGCAGGCTAGAAAAGGAAGTGAACCTCTGAGTTAAAGTATTTCTCTAAGAGCTGACTCTTCTGTTAAGGAGCTGAGATTGGAAGTGTGGGTTTCACAGGTTCTTCGGCCATTAAATAAAGGCAGCACACAAAGCCTGGTTACTGGCCAACGTGTTCTTCTCAAGAAAGGTCAGAGTGGACCATGGCTCCATCCAAACAACTCTCAAAAGGCCTGTTATAGACACACAGGAAGCTGGAAAAGGCTACAAAAGCATTACCGAAGACCTGGGTGTACACCAATCCATTCTTAGACAAACTGTCTACAAATGGAGAAAGTTCAGGACTCTTGATCCTTTCCCCAGGAGTGGACTTCCTGTTAAAATCCTTCCAGGAGCATCCTAAATGAGCTGAGAAAGAATCCCAGTTTACAGGAAAAACCTACAAAGGACTCAACAAACAGTATAAGCCTTTCTTCATGTGTCCACCGTTAGCCAAACACTCAACATTAATGGTGTTCATGGAAGGGAGCCATAAAGAAAGCCACTGTTGTCCCAGAAAACGTCACCAAAATATCCACAATGCTTCTGTGAAAATGTTTTATGGACAGATGAGACAAAATTGGAACTTTTAGCACAAATGTCCATGTGCACAATGTGTGGAGGCAAAAGGACACTGGACATCAACACCTCATCTGTGAAGCATGGTGAAGGGAGTATCTTGCTTCTGATCTGTATAGCTGCCTCAGGTTTTGAGACGTCTCGCGACCATTGAGGGATCAGGCTGGTGAGACGCTGGGTGATTTCTGTTTATCTATAATTGTGGGTTTTTTAGGAATCACTGCAGAAATCCAGGTCATTCCAAACTGTTCACTTACATTTCCTTGGAGCTGTGCAGGACCTGTCACTCACAGTCATGTTTGGCTTCTATTAGACCCCCAGTACACCACGGGTACAGTATATATGTTCATATGTACAGAGAAAAAATGTGAACCAAGTTGATTTAATGTGTAAATCATTTCAACATGAATAAAACCCAATACATCAACACAGTTACTAGAGCAGTATCCTCAAGGGTACCTCTCTGTGCACTGTGGCTTTACAGTCATCTGCCGCACATGAGTACTGTGACATGCTTTTATTCTGCTGTACACTTACAGTGATTAACTGTAACTAACCAAACTTTCTCAAGCCATCTTAAACTTCCTTCACAATATTTTCTCTTCTAGTTTTGTTCTATAATAATAATAATAATAATAATAATAATAATAATAATAATAATAATAATTATTATTATTATTATTATTATTATTATTATCATCATTATTCTTAATAATATTATTATACTTGTTATTATTATTATTATTATTATTATTAATACTACTACTACTACTACTAATAATAATAATAATAATAATAATTATTATTATTATTATTATTATTATTTTCATTATTGTGTTTAAAATAAATTTGTATTTATCTTCTATTTGTTTACTTGTTGCTATGTCTGTCTTACCACGATATACTGCCAAGACAAATTACACATAACTGTTAACATGATTAACCGATAAAAACAGCTTTAATTCTGACTCCTCATTCTCTTTCCCCATCTTCTTCTGCTCTTTTCTCTCACTATTTCTCTCTCTCTTTCTATGCCCTCTTTTTCTTTTTTTAGAGAAGAGAGAAAAAAATAGAAAGAGAAAGAGAGACATAAGAGAGCATGGGAAAACAAGAGAAGCGAAGAGAAAGAGCAAGAATGTTAAAGAGAGAAAGAGAGGTAAAGAGGGGCAAGAGAGAGTGAGAGAGAATTACAGAAAGCGAGAAGGACAAAAAGGAGAGAAAATTAAAGAAAGTGAGTGTTTTAATAAGAAGGAAAGAGAGGGTGAGAGAGATGGACAGAGAGAAGTTAGGAGTGGGAGAGAGAGACGGAGTTGGAGAGAGGGAGTGGGAGTGAGGGACAGAGAGAAGGGGAGAGAGAGAGAGAGAGACAGGGAGTGGGAGAGA
The DNA here is from genome assembly GCA_024036415.1 of Prochilodus magdalenae. Taxonomy (NCBI): domain Eukaryota; kingdom Metazoa; phylum Chordata; class Actinopteri; order Characiformes; family Prochilodontidae; genus Prochilodus; species Prochilodus magdalenae. The sequence goes on along the minus strand of JAMWET010003602.1, from coordinate 685,756 downwards.
GGGAGTGGGGGAGAGAGAGAGGGGTGGTGTTTTACTTGATGGCCTCACACATGTCCAGTCCCATCTTTACACAGTTCTTGGCATGGTCAGGCAGAGACTCTGGTAGACCGGACACACAGTAATAACAGTCACCCAAAATCTTAATCCTCATACAGTCGTTATCCTGAAACACAAACAGCACAAACAGCACAAACACCACACGCAGAGGGAATACAGATTAGCCTGAACACAAGACATGCATTACTGTACAAGCTACTTCCTATTACTCACTAAGCATGCATCATAAACAGGCCAATACTCTTAATCAAAATAATAATCATGAAAAGACACTCGTCTGTATTCCACAATCTAAACCACATACATGTAAACTTACACAGCGACGATGTGTAAACTGTTCATATATTCAGATAGATAGATAGACAGACCAATAGATAGATGGGTACATAGATAGATAGACAGACAGACAGACAGACAGACAGACAGACAGAGAGACAGACAGACAGACAGACAGATAGATAGATAGATAGATAGATAGATAGATAGATAGATAGACAGATAGATAGATAGATAGATAGATAGATAGATAGATAGATAGATAGATATTATGTACAGTACCTTGGCTATCTGGTCAAATTTGCCAAAAAGCTCATTGAGCATATGAACCAGTTCTCCTGGAGAGCAGTCACTGGCCAGCTGAGTGAATCCAACTATATCGGCATACAGGATGCTGCCAAAAAACACAAAACATGGATGAGGATAAAGGGCCAGTCAGGTCCAGATCATCCATGGGTTTTATTTCTCTCAGGCAATAATAAAATAATCCAAACAGCTGTTTTGACTCACAAACAGCAAAAAAGGTGAACTTATTTAACAACGAAAGACCACCATCTCGACGATCTCCATGTCTTTCCAAACCCCTCTGCTTCACTTTCTCTTTCAATAACTGCTTATTAGTCGTTCCACTGTCCTCTGTCACTTTGGTCAAACATTCAGGTGTTTCAGTAGTGAGAGTTTAAAGAGAGAGTTGTTTAAAAGAAGAGCTCGGGGGATCTCCAACATTGAGACTTGATTCCCTGACAGAATAGAGGATGTAGAAGTTATAAATGGAAAATCACCATGGCAGTATCCTGTAGCGCAGAGTGCCTGACAGCTTGGCTTTTTATATCTGCTGCTTTATTCTGTGTTTTTCCCTCATTTTAATTTTAATTTCAATCTACATTATTATTATGAACTTTGCTTGCGAAGAGCAGGCTCATGCTGTATGGGTGTATTTTAAATTGTTGAGTTGGTGGCCTTATGTCAACTCCAGAGGCACATCTAGCTCTAATACTGCCCTCATGAGGCCACTTTAACAGAATTAGATGTTTAGGTGAAAATAAAATAATCCTCTTTAACAGTGAGGTAAAACTATCCTACAGTTCATGAACAGTGGAATTCCAGCATAACTGCTAATGCACTGACCTTTGACCCTGAAGGTTAGTGCCAATAATGCTGGTCAAATACCCGTTCCAACAACAATCTTACCCAGCTAGTAGATAATAAAGTGGCAAAGACAAGAACGATTTCAACCAAGCATCAGCAACAGCTGCATTTTCATAAATATGCCTTCCAGCTGGTTTCCTGACAACTAGAAACTGTGAACCACCAAAAAGTCAAACTTTGAGAAACACTTTACCAGGAATTGTTAAACTTTTGCAGAAAAGCATCCAGCAGGATCTTCCAAAAAGCTCTTTTATGTGTGCTAAGGCTTATAGCAAAGCAAACTAGGCCTACAATTGAATTTCTATATTATATTAGGACATTAGCACATACCAACCTATTTACAGCCAAGATGTTAAACTGTTAAGTCAATTAAACCTAAAATGCTGTGGCTTCCAAGCTGGTTTGATCTTTATTAAAATGGGACAAAATGGCTTTTCCTAGCATTTGGGCTACTGATGCCTGTGCTCTTGTTAATGTGTGAGTAGTGTTTGCCATTAAAATACACCGGTGGGCGATGTACAGTACATGCACCATGTAGTAGAAGTTCCTCACTTTAGCCTCCACTGGAGTAAAAGTACTAATGTATTTACCTTCAAATGTACTCTAGCGTCTCTCCAGTCACCAGTCTTTAATAGATCATTAATTGTCATAGTCTGACATTGATGTCTATTCAAATGCTCATGAACACAGAACACAGAAGGAGAACAGTTTCCATTAGGTAGAACCAAGCTCTTTCCAACAGCTGAAAACGAGCTCACAAAGAAGTGACCACTGTTCCCTGATTGGTGGGTTTGCTTCAGGTTTCTTTTTTATGCACACATAAGCCAAAAGAAAGGAAGGAGAGATTTGGCTATAATGCAGTGGAGTAAACAGTAAGGTGTTAGACTTTGAAATGTAGTAAAGTTAACGTAATAGCATATGTATGCTTATATATCATATAGTGTCACCACATAACCAATAATAATAATAATGGGTTACACTTCTATAACACCTTTCACATACCCAAGTTATGAGATGGCCAAATGCCTTAACGCTGTTTAATTCAGGGAGGCTAATGAGTGGGCGACAAGCTTTCAGTTCTTGCTGGTCGCATCTTCCATCTCCATCATTAGCAAAGCAGAGGCCTAGGATGTCTTGGCTGATCAGCTACCTCTGGTGTAAGGTAGGGAAACACAAAGTAAGCCACTGTTGCCTTCAAACGGCTGTCGGACAATCGTGCTCGTTACTGTGGCACACTTCGAAGAGCTGCGCCGTATGTTATTGCATCAAATTTCGTCATTTGGCTCTTTTCCGTTTTATCAGTGCTCTGCACCACGAAACCTCACACTGAGAGAGATGCACTTCTCTGTACTCCACACACTGTAATGGCATGGCTGTGAAGTCTGGGGCTTAAGATCTCGGTGAAATCCCGAGTAAATTAGTGCCTCTGTACTCAGACACAAATAGGGCTCTTCAGAAAGTCACGGTGCTGTGGGAGGTCAGAGGAAACATCTAGCCATCTCCCACTTCCTGCAAAACAAACACGAGTGCCCCTCATAATGAGGCACGCTGTCCCTTCAGCCTGCTCTCATCATGATGAAAAACGTACTACGGGAGGGGGGGAAGAGCAAAACTTTGAAGCCAAGCAAAATGTTACTGCAGAAAAAGGAAAGGACTCCTTGTTCTTCTGCGTGATGGACGATAAGTGATTTTAAATGGAATCTAGGAGTCTCTTTAGTATCTGATCCCTGTTTTTATCTTATATGGTTGATGATAAAGCGCATTTGTCTATTTATATTTGAGGATATTTAATGGGATATTCCACTAACCTCTCAACAGCTCTGCAAAGTCAAATAGTTAAGATGAAAACAAAGACGTTCAGTGTGGTTCGATATGAAACGCACTCTTCTAGACAGAATTTACCATCAGGATTGTCCATAGAGGTGGTGATAGAAACTAGATGTGCACAGTGTAGCTTCATCACCGGAAGCTCTTACATGAAATCAATATGAATATCGTCACTGCCCAAAGACAAACAAGTATCTCCAAAACGGAGAGGGCAAAAACCTTGTTTAGTTATAATGTAAGTCAGTGGAACCAGTTTTTCTTTTATCCATTTCTCTTGGGGCATTCATCACGCAGCCTTTACACAGTGTAAACAGCAGAGTGTTCACATGATGCATAAAAATAAAAATCAACAAAAATGAGATCATTTGTTGTTTTGGACAGTAACTACCTGATGTCTTTGACCTGTGCTTTGCTACGTTCATAGCGGAGAGGTACATATACGGAATTGTGATGCAAAACAAGCCGGTTTGACCTGTGTTAGACTGAAAACAGAACACAAAAACCGGATATCCGGTGCTTTATCTTAGGAACTTTACTGTGTTCTATGAAATATACACAAGAGCCCCCTTGTTTGATGTTCTGGGGGTGTGGAAATGGGTTTTTTGGATGAGGTGACAGTAAAGATGAACCACAGTGCTGACATTGAGCTGCTGGACAACCAGGTTTTGCTCTTTGTTCAACATCTTGATTGTGATTGTGTCTGTGCCCCGAGTTAAAAACAATTACAATCGTAGAAAGACTCAATAGTTTGTTCTAAAAATGAACTTTTTAATAAAACTTTTTCAGCATTCAAACCTCTCATCCAAACTAGTTTTGACTCTGGGTATTAACATAGACAACCTAAATACGCTCCCTCAAACCTCAGCAATCTCAGACCATCATCTGATTTCATTTGAGTTACATCTTAGCCTTAATACTCACTCGTCCCTTCGTCACTGTATCAAGTGCTCAGTAACATTATCTACCGCTACACAATTTATAGAAATCCTCCCAGACTTATCGACCATAGCTTACTCGCCATCGGATCCAGTGGAGCTTGATATGCTAACGGACTGCTTAGAAAATACCTGTAGATTAACTCTAGTGTAGCACCACTCAAATTTAAAAAGACCACCCCGTGGTACAACGACCAAACCCGTAACCTAAAACAAACAGTATGTAAAATACAGTGAAAATGGCGAGCGGCTTAGTTAGAAGTATTCCACTGTGCCTGGAAGGACAGCCTTCTTGAGCACAGCAGGGTACACATTAAAGCACACTCAGCATATTTAGCCTGGCTGATTGAGAATAACAAAGACAATCCTAGATTTCTTTTAAGCGCTATTTCTAAATTTACTAAAAATCAGGCAGGTGCTGGACCTCAGATTCCAGCTAACCTCACTAGTAATGTCTTTATGGGCAGTCGTGGGCTGGAGGTTAGGGAACCAGCCTTGTGACCGGAGGGTCGCCGGTTAGATTCCCTGAGCCCTTGAGCAAGGCATCTAACACCTAACTGCTCCCCGGGCGCCGTGGATAAGGCTGCCCACCGCTCCGGGTAGGTGTGCTCACTGACCCCTAGTGTGTTCACTAGTGAGTGTGTTTGTGGTGTTTCACTTCACGGATGGGTTAAATGCAGAGACTAAATTTCCCCACTGTGGGACTAATAAGTGATTTAAATCTTTATGGATTTCTTTAATAATAAAATAGAGAATATTAGACTAAATATTCAACCCCTAATATTAAACCGGCCCATCATCTGGTGTGGCTGATATCGAACAAAATATAGTCTTAGAGGAAATGCTTTTTATTCGCTTCCACAGCAAAAACTGAGTAAAATGATCTCTTCGTTAAATTGCACAACTTGTACACTAGATCCAGTTCCTTCAAAATTACTTAAAGTAGTACTACCAGTTATAACTGAATCTCTGCTAATGTTAGTAAACTCATCCATTACAATGGGTCACATGCCCAAAACCTGTAAATTTGCAGTTATTAAACTTTTGATCAAGAAACCAAATCTTGATCCTAGTGTATTGTCTACCTACAGACCTATTTGGAATCTATCATTTCTATCTAAGATCATAGAAAAAGCTGTGGCCCAACACTTATGTTTATATCTGAATAAGAGTCATATATATGGAAAGTTCCAATCAGGATTTAGGCCCCACCACAGCACTGAAACAGCCCTAGTTAAAATAAAAAATGACCTCCTTCATGCTTCTGATCAAGGGTCTGTATCTTTGTTAGTGCTTCTCGATCTCAGTGCAGCTTTGGACACAATAGATTACAGTATTCTGCTAGAAAGATTAGTAAATAGGGTTGGAATCTTGGGAACAGCTTTATCATGGTTTGGATCCTACCTAACCAATCGCTATCAGTTCCCGATCATTTAGTCCATGTTACCTTCTGGTTCTGTCCTTTTAGCCAGGCTATAATAGTCAGATGCCGGAGTTTATATTCCTGTGTTCCGTAATTAGTCCCAAACAGAGCTAACTGTCTCTCTTTACTCTTACCTAACCTAATGGCTGCCTTCCGCCTCGGCTTGATACTGAGGTTTTCCTGCTACCCGCCTCTAACAAGTCGCCTACCCACCCAACCAGACATTGAAGGTAGACTGACCTTGTTTCCCCGCTACATGACCAGCTGCTTACCTGCCCAGACTAACCCTGATGAAGGACAAACTAGGCTTTCCTGCTGCAGAATAAATTGTCCGCTAAGTAGATACTCAGCTAATGTTACATTAAACAATTTGTAGTTTTGACCAGAGGAGGATGGGTACCCCGTGTCAGCCTGGTTCCTACCAAGGTTTCTTCCTTCTACTTGAGGGAGTTTTTCTTGCCATTGTTGTCTTCGGCTTGCTCACTGGGGACTTCTTTCTTTTCTCTCCTTAATGAATGAATACTACTGAATTTCTGTAAAGCTGCTGAGACAACATCAGTTGTAAAAAAAAGTGTTATGTAAATAAATTTTGTTTGTTTTTTGTTACATCATGAGCTGCATCACCTTTCCTTAATAGCACTTGTTTGATTACTGAAGACACAAACCAATCCGGTCTTGAAACTGGATTTTATTTGCCACACCACCATTAAATAAGTATCGTACAGCTGTGAGGCTACATGGGATCTTCACTGTCTTATTTTGCACTTCAAAATGTGCCAATGGGAGACAGCTCTGGACTCCATACAGGCCAGTCTAGCATCTGCACGCTTTGATTATGCAGTCATGCTGCTGTAACACATGCAGAATGTAGCTTGCTGATGTTATGTTGAAAAAAGCATGGATGCCCCTAAAAAAAGTTACCAGACCCACAGACCCACATCCTGACAGACCCATGACAGACCCTACCTTACACTAGTAACAATCAGGATCGTCCTTTCCGGCTTTGGCCCGGAAGAACATGACACCCATTATTCCCGAAATCTGAAAAGTTGACCACAAGACAGTCTTCACTGTGCATTAGTACATTTCATATGAGACCAGGGAAGTTGGTGGGATTTCTGGATGTTGCTGCTCTATGAGTTCATGCTGTGTGTCGACTAACTTGTTGAGTTTATGATATTATTGATCTGGCTTACAGAAGCTTGGCGATTTTTAATGCAGTGCTGTCTGAGGGACTGAAGGTCACCAGCATGCTGTGGTTTTCCGCCTTGACCTTTACTCACAGAGTGTGCAATTTAATTTGTATAACTGGGAATTTGTTGATGATATTGTGTGGCATCCTGGGTTGGGGGGGGGGGGGGGGGACCTTTATGAAAAAAGCAGGGATGCCCCTTTGGAAAAAAAGTTTACCAGCCCACCATCCCACATCCCGACAGGACCCACATGACAGTCCCTACCTTACACTAGTAACAATCAGAATCATCTTTCCGGCTTTGGCGCCAGGAAGGAACATGACTGAACGCATTATTCCCTGAAATCTGCAAAAGTTTGACCACACAGTCTTTTCCACTGTGCATTATAACATTTCATGGTGATGACCAGGGAATTGGTGGGATTTCTGGATGTTTGCTTTGCTATATGAGTTCATGCTGTTGTGTCTGACTACTTTGTTGAGTTTATGATATTATTGATCTGGCTTACAGAAGCTTGGCTACTTTTTTAAGTGCAGTGCTGTCTGAGGGGAACTGAGGTCCACCAGCATTGCTGTGGTTTTCGAAGCCTTGAACCTATAACTTCACAGGAGTGTTCGCAATTTTAATTTGTGTATCACTGGGAAATTTTGTTGGATGATAGTCCTGTGGCGATTCCTGGAACTCGGAAATCGCTCTCCACTTTGGGAACCACTGCATTATTGGGGCCCCATCCACTGTTAGAATAGAACAATCTTGGGAAGCACCACACTAGGGTCAGTGAGACTTTTATTGGCTTGGGTTAAATTGTTGTGGTTAATTAAAGTGTGTGCATATTATTTGGGATATTTTGTGCTGGCTAGTTAGGGGTTTACCGTCTACCATGGTGTTAAGCTGCCTAGTTGTGTGGCTAGAGTTGACCTGCAGGCAATCCTTATTGGTGTTCAATAAAAGGGCACTGGCTTCAAGTGCAAAACTTGAACAATATTATACATGATAGAAGATGAAATATCTAAAATTGCTTACTGAGAAACTGGATACTTAAACTGTTGGATTACTCACTGACCTTTTCATGGCCAGCCTTGACTAACCCATGCTTATAAAGGGCTAGACCTTTCCTGTTTACTGTTTTTACACTCACCATCAAAAGAATAGCTGCACCCAGAAGGAAGTGTGGGATAGCAGTGCTATTGGGAAGGAGGATAAAGGTTACCAGGAGTAACCTTAGACTGATATGGGCCATGTTTATTAAACTACACATACAGAAGTAGTATCTCTCCGCAGATTGTGTGGTAGGGGTGGATGTGGAGTGACACCAGGCCTTCTGACATTGTGACGCATGACAACCAACTGTTCATCTTGGTGCTGATCACGGTGCATCAAACACAGATTTGTTGGTCGTCTCCACCAAGACAAAAGTGGGACCCATCACTAAAGATGACCTGATGTCATTCTGAGTCACTCCACTTCATGTCCTGCATGATGCCATTGCAGTATTTGGCCAGGTGGGCATGGTGTTAAGGGCAGTCTCATAATTGTCTGTGTGCACTGGCACTAACAGGATGACTCACTGAGGACCTCACTGCTCACTGAATGTCTCACAATGTCAAACTTACCCACTAAGTTTCACTCCGGTTGGTTGATCCCTTCTGGGTGCAGCTATTCGTGCAACTACTTTTTGACGAGCTTTTGGTTAACCTGAAGTATGATATGGTCCTACCTGACATTGGTGTGTCTCTGGACGTAAAGGTTGTGGAAGTTGTTGGTGTTCTCGGCCTGGCCACAGTTTGGACCCTGCAGTCGCTGGATGATCTCCGCCTTCATGACACGGGCAATGTGGGCAGGCAGCAGAGACAGCAGAAGCCGCTCCTTTTGGGAAAATAGAGGGTCATTATGACCACAAACACAGACTTACAGGCTGCATGAGTAAGAAAGCTGTTTTGAAACACTGGGTCATTTAAAAGCTTATTAAGTCCACTGACCTTTCCAAATGTATTCCTTCTTCGATTGGTAAGAGGTGGACAAGGTCAGTGAGAATGGCTTAATGTGAAGAGCTATATTGTAGAGCAGTGTTTCTCCACCCCGGTCCTAATGCTTTTCCTGTTTTACCACACTGAGTGCAACTCGATAATGGGTTAATGAGCTGATGAATTGGATCAGGTGGGTTGGAAACAGGGAAAACACTACAAAGTGGGCCTCCAGGACAAAGCTTGAGAAATACTGCTCTAGAGAAACTTCTGTAGTGGGAACCAGATATCTGAAGCATAACTGGAATGCTGTTGAATGTCTGAGGCATTGTTTTATAATAGATTTTATATATTAATATATAATAACATCAAATATAAGTTCACCAGACAAAAAAAATAAGTCACCTTGTGTCTTTAAGGTGGTAATAACTTCAGACTCCTGCAGATGGCGCTGCTCAAGGATGATGGGACTATAAATACCTGTGGGGTGTGAGTGATGGGATCCATAGATTGAGAAGAGGTGCTACAGTGCAGTGAATGTCTCATTCCAGGTGGGGAAAATGGCTCCAAAGCAGATGTTAATGATGGGCTAAACAGAGTGACTGTATTTGTACGTGCCAAAGACCATAGTGTGAAGGAAGTAGCTGAATCTGCAGGTGTATGGAAGCATACAGGTCTACCAGCTGTGGCTAAAATCCCAGTCTACAGGAAACTCTCCTCAGAATTGTGCCAAGGCATACACCAAATCTGACCCAACTGCACAATTCTTTGTCTGAGCATTGATGTGGCCTACATCCAGAAACTTGTCCAGTCCAGACCTAATCCAATCACAGCCGTTATTGGTGCTCGTGTAGGCATTACATGCTGTTAGGCATGTTTCAGTCATAGATGACAAATTTTTTGTCTGGTGAGCTTAGTTTTAAAAGCCTGACCATGAGGAAAAGACTACATAATCGCCAAAGAACTAATTAACTTACTACTTCAGATTTAGTATATTTAGGATAGTAAATAAAATGGCTGTATTTGTGTTGCAGACATGGTGACCTCTGGTGAGCACCACTGTAAATGTAAATCAAACCACGCCCCTGAATGACAGTTTACAACTCACAGACTAAATTACGTAGAAATTTAGAAAAAACGGTGGAATTCCCCTTTGGGTTTGTTTACAGGGAAGCTGACATAACCATGATGGTTTGTATGGCTTTAAAACAACCTTTGTTGTTGAACAAATCAACTACAGAAATCGCACAAGGGAAATGTGCACTGGGGAGCTGAATGTGATGAATAAAGGTGCAGGCTGGTTGCAGCCCTTAACTGCAGGGAAAATGCAGATGAGGTGTGTTCAGGTGTTCAGTGCGGAGGGGCACAAAAGGAAGGTTAATTATCGTCTGACTCTGTGCATTTTCCTCACACAGCACACAGAAACGCTTTCAAATTAACGTGTTATTATCAAAAACAGGCCATTTCCTCTCCCAAACGGCTTCACGTTCAGTCTCCCCAACTTATACATCTGCTTCTGTAGGACATCATATTAAACCCATACCTATAGACTTCCACTGGTCTCATGGGAATACCGGAAAATTCCCATCGGAAAGACAGCTCAAAAGAGAGATGTCCTTTGAGAGGTGGAGAAATGTTTGATTGTAGATACTCTGTAGTCATTACAGTGGTATGATGGGAACCAGGGGTCACCATCTCTACAACACAAATAAAGCCATTTAGTTTACTATGTAAAACCAACCAGTAAACCTGGTCATCAGCTATGAAGGAAGTCATGCTTCATGACATCCATGTGGAAGACATTATCAACTGATTTGGGTATTAATCTTCCTACCAACATCTTCTCTGGGTGGATGGGATCTTCCAGCAAGACAATGCGTCAGATTACACGGCTTGAAATGTCTGGTTGGAAGAGCATGATGGTTCTCAGTCCAGCAGTGACACTCGTGTGTCCAGCAGTACTGCTGTGTCTGATCCGCTCCACACTGACACCACCACAACATACACTAACACACCACCACCACCACGTCAGTGTCACTGCTCTGTGGTGGTCTTGACCATTGAAGAACAGGGTAATAAAGTATACAGAGAAACAGATGGACTACAGTCTGTAGCTGCACTGAACTACAGGGGTTGGACAATAAAACTGAAACACCTGTCATTTTAGTGTGGGAGGTCTCATGGCTAAATTGGACCAGCCTGGTGGCCAATCTTCATTATTTGCACATTGCACCAGTAAGAGCAGAGTGTGAAGGTTCAATTAACAGGTAAGAGCACAGTTCTGCTCAAAATACTGCAATGCACACAACATTATGGGTGACATACCAGAGTTCAAAAGAGGACAAATTGTTGGTGCACGTCTTGCTGGCGCATCTGTGACCAAGACAGCAAGTCTTTGTGATGTATCAAGAGCCACGGTATCCAGGGTACTGTCAGCATACCACCAAGAAGGACGAACCTCCACCAGCATCACGTAGTGACCTGGCCACTATCCTGCAAGAAGAATGGCTTAAAATCCCTCTGACCACTGTGCAGGACGCAGTATATGTCATTCCCAAGACGAACTGATGCTGTATTGGCCGCAAAAGGAGGCCCTACACCATACTAATAAATGATTGTGGTCTAAAACCAGATGTTTCAGTTTCATTGTCCAACCCCTGTACATAATACTCCTACATGGTAGGTGGACCCCATAAAATGGTCAATGAGTGTAGATACAAATATATAAATATATATTATTACCGTTGTTAAGTTAGGTGTTAAGTAATTCCACAGATAGTTCAGATTAGTAAGCTAGTATATTAATAAATAAGGCTACATGTCGGCCCACATCCTCAAGTGGAGCCTGAGTGGGAAATGAAGCGCTTAGCTACTGAAGCAATTAGTCAGTTGATATGGCCTGAGCTAATGTACCGAGAGAACAGTCCATCTACAGAGCAGCTCCAGTGGAGTGGCAGTAAAAGCAGAGGGTCGTCTGGCTCTGCTGACGCCGTTCTGTAAAAATACCAACACATTCTGCCACACGCGGCACACCAGGGTGACTAGTGATATACTGAGGCAAAGCTGCCATCCATCTCAGCGATAATTACAGTAGAACATAAAAGCATGGAGCAGAATAGCAAAAGAGTATCTGTGTGCGTTAACAGTGACAGAGAGGGGTGAGAGGGGGGTGAGAGTGGGAGATTTGTAGGCCATAACTGCACTTTAGCTAAAGCTAAAGCTAAAAGCAACAGGACAGGGGACATCTGGGGAAAAACGCAAGTAGAGCTGTTTACTGTGCAGGATGATTCATATCCATTTAAAAATGACTCATTATTTTAATAACCTCATCGAGATTTTGAGAAAAATTGTGATTATTATGACATGGAATGTCTAAAAAAGCGGCAATTAAGTACCATTGTAGTATCATTGTTTCTGAGGACGTTAGATCATCAACTTGCAGAAGGAGAAAGAATGGAGGCTGGAGTTCAGAAAAGCTACAGAGAAAATGAGACTCCTAACAACCACCTGGAAGACATGGTAGACCCACCAACACTGAAAATATTGGATCTGAAAACATCCACAAGTGCTTCTGTGAATCCTTCCACTGAGAGAAGACACCACAATGCTATGTAATTTTCTGAAAGGGTGTGTATTCAAGAAGCTCCTCACTGAGAAAAGGAGACGGACATATCAAACAAAGGAGCTGCTGGTGTTCTCAGAATGATGGACTGACCACCCCAGACCTTAACCTCACTGAATGTGATTGGATTGTTTGGATCATGACGAGTGTAAAATGCACAACCAACCTCTAAAAAACCTGAAACTGAGTCTCTAGAAAAGAATGGAAGCTGCAATAAAGCTAAAAAGTGGACACACCAAATCCCCCAAAAATGTAGGGTCAGATTTACTTCTGGAGGTTTCCATGTCTTTTTTTCCACAGAGCTGCTCAGCCTTTCTGTACCTGCTCAGTCCTCACGTTCTTCACTATCACCTCCGGCGGGCTCTTTCTAATAATTTCACACAGAATAAAAATCAACAAATACAGCGAAAGCAGCCAGAAGGAAGTCTTACACAAACTTCCACCCCACCCTGCTCCGAAAGGAAGGACAGGGTGGGGGTTATTGAGCTATTTCTGGCCAAAACAACTCTCGGCTTCACTCAGCCGTGGTATATTCCGAGCCGGTTGTAGTGACATAATGATCCTTTGTGTTCAGTTTCATAGATGACTCATACTTACAACCCCCCAACCCCCTCGTTACTCTCCAGCCCTCATTCACTCCCCTATAACTACACTCTACCTGTAGAGCTAGCCATTAACAATTATATTAGTAATTAAAAGTTCTACTGAATTTAGTGCAAGTTAAAAGAGGTATCCAAGTATTTTTAAAATGCCAGGAAAATGGACTGTACCAAAAATATTCCCAAATTCTGGAAAAAAAGCATTCCTAGTGATTCCCTTTTTTCATAACTTCTGCATAATTCAACTGATGTTAAGAGTCTCAAGTTATATCAACTAAGTTTCTAAAAACCAAGTTAGCTAACACTAACAGCAACACAAACCAGCTAACGCTAACAGTAACAAAACCTAGCTAGGACTAACTGAAACATGAGCTATCTAATGTTAGCAGTAACACAAGCTAGCTAACACTAACAGTAACAACATCTAGCTAACACTAAACAACAATAAACTAGCTAATGCTAACAGTAATACAATCCAGCTACCACCAGTAACACAACTTAGCTAATAAAAACATTAACACAAGCTAGCTAGCGCTGATAATAATACAAGCTAGCTAATACTAACCCAAACATGAACTATCCAACACTAACAGATAGGGTTGACACATTTCAGAAGTTAGTGTGTGTTCAATCATGTGTGACACAAGTGTTTATCGGATATTTACGGTAATACAGACCAAAGCGCGTCCTGTAATTGAGCTGAGGCCAGGGGTGGGGGGGTGGGGGGTTGTTTGTGATCATTCATGTGTGTGTGACAGACGTGTATATCTGACATTTATGGAAATACGGAACACATTTATGGACATTTACGGAAATACGGAACAAATTAATTTAAAACATTTAATTGCCAAATAAAGGATCCCGTATTTTACAGGACGGGTGGCAACTCTACTAACAGCTGCTTGAGCCACTGTTTATTCTTGGAAGGGATGCTTCTTGTTGCACTTGCAGTTATTCCAGGACAGGATGAGTAAGTCATCTAGTACAATCATAACCATGCGACTAGGGGCAGATTTCCAAGGAGAAATCCTGTATAAGTGGATGTGTGTGTGTGGTGTGTGCGTGTGTGTACACGTGTGTGGGAGTGAGTGAATGAGAGTAAAGTGTTATTAGAAAATTGGCTTTTTAATTGATTTGCGGCCGATCTACACACATGCATGTTTCACATACACATGTCTACCTGCTTATAGACTGGAGCAGAAAAGCTCTGCTGCATCCCATGTGTTCATACCTGCTGATGTTTCTCGAATTCCAGCTTTATTGGTGACTTGATACAGTTACAAGTGTCCTGGTAGGTCTGTCTGAGGGCGAGGTCCATCAGGTGCTTGTGATAGGCACCTGCCATGTTCCCGCAGATAAAGATGATGATGTTGGCCAGGATCTGTACACACACACGGAGAGAGAATCATCTCTATTATCAAAACACACTAAAGGAGATTTACCTTTAGGCTCACTGGCCACTTTATTAGAAACCTGTCTCTATAGCTCCACCTTGCTGGTGTACAGTTAGAGATGGTAGTTGATGCACAGATCATGCTTGCCATCCTCTACCTCCTCACCAATGGTGAGTTTCTGAGCCAAGAGCCTCTCTTATTTGGGTGGTTAGGGGTGGTGGTCCACTCTCAATGTAGCAGTGACAGTATCTAGCATCTTTACTGTGCCTGGCACACTAGTGGCAACACCACAAACACCACTGTGCCAGTGCTGTGAAAGGTCCACCATCAAATGTAGTCTTTGCAGCTGTTGACGTAGTGTTAAGGGCAGCCAGCGTAACAGTCTGTGTGCATGTAGTCCTGCCAATGGTGCTGGCAGGACGACTCATGGAGGGCATCACTGCTCTCTGAATGTCCACAATTGTGTATGCTAGGTTAGTCAGGTACAGCGATAAGACCCATCCTTGCTTACATCATATCACTTAATGTCTCAGAAGCAAGTGCTCTCCATCAGTGAGGAGCACACAGTAAACAATAAGCTCCTCTTTTTAGAAGCAGCTGGGTTGGATGTAACTCAGATGTCAGAGGCTCAACATGCATTCTACTGAGATGCTGCATATGTTTCCGTTTTGCCTTCCGACTGGCATATCTATCTCACTATCTCTGTCATCCTCACATTGTTCTCTTCCTTCCTTGCAATTTCCAGGCCTGACCCACTGTGGAGTGATGTGAAGGTGATTTTCCCTATGTGATTTCCTATCTTATGTAAGCACTGATCTCTATTCAGTCATTAATTTGTTTGTTAATTCATTCATGTTCTAAGCCACCTATCCCTTTGGGTCGCGGGGGAGGGGTTATCGGAAACTTTCTGAACAGGGTGCCGGTCCATCGAAGGGCAGGCGACAAGACATACCCACGCTCGCTCACACCTAGGGAACAATTTAGCACATCCAGTTTACCTGAATGGTTTTGGATTGTAGGAGGAAACCAGAGCACCCAGAGGAAACCCACACACACAGGGAGCATGTGCAAACTCCACACAGTAAAGACCCCTGGATGCCCCCCTCCAGGAACTGAGCCCAGGCTGTGAAGCAACAGCACGACCCACTATACATTCGAAACTTTGTAATATACCTCGGCGATGGATACATAACAAGAAGGGTGTGGTCTTTCACCACTAGCTAAAAAAGTGCAGCAAGGTTGTACATGGAATTCAGTGCTGGGCTGTGGGGTTAGATAGCGCCCTTTGAATGCCTACTGTGAAGTACAGTTATGTGGCTCGAGAACACCTGCTCTGCTGCCCCTGCTCTGAGCAGTGGTTCTCCCTTGCTGCCATGTTCAAAGGCAGATCATTTGCTGAACATGCTATTATAGGTTAGATGACTCTGACCATGCATCTGGGAATATCAAGCTAGCATCTTCTCATAGGTAGCTGAAGACTGAATGTAGTTGTTGGCTACACAGTTCTTCTAGGATGGCTTATATGTGCTCCTCCAAAGTGCCACAGTGCTCAACATGCAAGCAATTCCTTTCTGCACCATTAGGCACCCTTAACCACAACCACACCCCCAGTTTGAATACCTGTGGTGTAGACCATATAGCATACTGCCCATTACTGCACCTATGCCTTCTGGCAGTTCCTTATTCAGGATGCCTCACTGACTGCAAATATATAGTCTAGCCTGGTTTCCCTGTTCAAAGCCCCTCCCCTATGGCAGGCTACTGGGTTTAACAGTGTGTGACTTTGTGGTGATGCATTTTATGGATGCAGATAATGTGCAGTCTTGCTGTGTATGTATCATTAGTAGATTTCTTATGTACTGCACGTTATATGGAAATGAGGCTGCGGTCTCTGAGGGGCTACCCTAATAAAGAGAAAGCGAGTATTTATTAGGCTTGTACTTGCAGGGCTCTGTTAATATGTCATTCTGCTAGCTGTAATTACTGAGTAGTAGCCATAAAAAGGCTGAAGGCAGATCAGGGGCATCGAGGAGCTCCAGTTTTAATTAGAAAACAAACCCTCAGTCCTGATAACACACTGCTGACTTACAACACGCCAATGAAACTATGCTACCGCTCAGGGGTCCCGTTATCTAAGTACAGGTCCTTTTTTTTCTGTGGAGGAACAGAGAGAGTGAGAAAATGCTGATAGGAGAGCAGAAAGAGAGGGGTCCCAAGGGCCACTTTGTTTGGACAGCCCCCGGTATCAATGATTTACAGATGCTTAAACCAATAATGAACTTTCTGGAGCTGCTGTGGTGGTTAGCAGCACTGTTATGCTTAACGGTATGAAGTTGGGTGGAGGGGTAGGTGATCCGAGCACATGATTAGAGCACCTCAAGGTTTTCATTCTGATGTTAAGGCCTCCCAATGCAGGAATACAGGTGAAAACACTCCGACTGTCCAAACAGCATGCCGCTTGAGCTTAATGGCGAAGCAGCAGGTCACTGTTTGAGGGCTCTGTGAAAGAGAATGCACGGCTTTTCGACAGCATCCAAGCCCCTTCGTGTTACCATAGAGTTGCCATGGCAACCACTGCCACTATTAACCTCTGGTTAAAACATTAAATTTCTAGAAAAAGCTCAGATGTCCTCACTAAATGGCCCGGTACATGGAGTTCTGGAGGGAAGTTTCTACACCCACCGCACATATGCACTGGAACTCTTCCTAAAAAAAGGGAATGTTCCTTTTACACTGTATTTCATTTTATTGTTTCCTCCAAGGGTGACATATGACATTTTTGTGAGCTGATGTAACAAAACGCATATGGCAATGAACATCACCACTCTTTATTCTTTATTCTTAATTAAACTTGAACAGACTGTGTGTTTTGGACTGATATACACACTCATCATCAAAACAATTATGGCACCAAGAAGGAATCAACCAAAAGGAATGAAGGAAAGGAACTTGGTAGGTAGGTTTGACATCATGAGACATGCAAATGATTGCTGTACCTGACTGACTATATAAGGTTGTCCTGTTGTGCATGCTTTCCATTCTGACTTATGCTGTTGTGGGCTGGGATAAATTTGCACAGGACACCATCAGGAACCTCTAAAACTCCATACCGAAACATCTGGTAAGTTGGGCTAGCAAACATGGTGGCAGGACGCTAGACTAGGAGACACTGTTTCTGAATGTTTAGCTCAGTAAATATTGCCCATACAAGTCTGAATTTATCATCATTTATTGTTCCTTTATCTTCTTTCCCAATAGCACTGCAATCCCACACTTACTTCTGGGTGCAGCTATTCTTCCAACGATTAATGTACTACACATACAGTAAGCACATTAATCTATACTGCATACTCAACAAAAGAGCTTAATGCGCTCATCTTACTCCATGATTACGCCACACTGGTATCAGAAGTGGGATCACGCCACTGCCCTCAACAGTCCTAAAAGAGAACAGTGCTACTCAAACTCAAAGGTGACTTTGGTGAGGAATACTGAGCCTGGCCTATTACTCCAAGCAAAGACCACATGGCGACGACAAGTGACTCAGTGTGAGAAGTGTCACAGTGAGGCTCAGTGGAGCTCGGCTGGAGGATGTAGAAAGAGCCAGCGGAGCAACACGGTAGCCAGGCAGCTTTGACTGCTTCCTTCTAGCAAAGTTGCAAGCAAGTGGCTACAATGGATGCATGCAACGCTCTCTCTTGCATCTATTGGTGCAGTGAGTGGAGGAGGAAGCAAAGAGCAGCCAAGAGAGCCTCTCAGTAGTAAGAGGAGTGACACCACAAGCCACAAGAAGTTATGCCATGTATGGGGAGAAGGGTGTTCATGTGACTCCCGCTGGACAGTTTTCACTATTACTAGTTATCACTGGTCAGATATGGTCATTCTACGTGCCTGCACGCACAATTTTGTACTAGGCTATGGGGTTGGTTGGTTGTGTGGCTACCCTGGGTTGGAGTTTGTGACCTGCCTGCTGCTCAGCTGCATTAGCCAAGGCTGATATATATTAGTTTGTTACGGTCAATAAAATGCCTTCATAGTTTTATGCCATTAGGTAGTTTGTTAGTTCAATTGTGTTGATTTATAAGCTGTGATGCATGCCAGTTTTCTATTGACCTGATATGTGCAGGAACAGCTGGAGAAACACCCATGCATTTAAAGGTTACAGGAAGCATCAGTATCTCTCAAACCTACTGATGAAAGCTGGTTTATTGGGTCACTCTGCAGAAGAACAGTGCAGCCTGTCTATAGAGATTAGCCTGGCACAGACCGGTGACATGGCTTGAGTGTGAGATCCTTCCAGGTTTAGCTCTGCCAGACGCTTAGCTCTGGCCAGGATGAAGTGTGTCATTAAACAGGGGAAACCGTCGGGCCAGCAGGTCCCTCTGGCAGACCACAGCAGTCTGCTAAACACACCCACCGCTCAAGACCACAACAGCTAGGCCACCGAAATGGCATTGCAACAGAGAGAGAGAGAGAGAGAGAGAGAGAGAGCCAGCAGACCCAACTCAAACTAGGTCTCCATAGCTCTGATGAAGTTTTACAGGACAAACTGTCCTATTTACAACCTCCTAGTGCACCCGTTTGTACCAGCTGCCCATTTTGTTGTGCTAGCAATTAAAATAGCAGCAAAGGGACACCTGTATTCACAACACCTACTCTCAGACATATACTGTTCCCATTAAAAGGTAGTGAACACCTTGACCTCTACAAATAAGTATAATGGCAATAATTTAATGTTTGAAATAATATACATAACATGTAAATATTTGTGATCATAACTCCAAAGATGGTACGTGCCTTGTTTAAGACTTGGAATGCTGTCAAGTGTTCAAAAACATTCTAAGCAACCAATGCAATCATATTCTAGCATCCTGCTACCAGCTTATCCAGCTGTGGATGCATGTGAGGCACGACCTTGTAGAGCGGTTAGCATAAATCACCATCCATAAAGCCAGACACACAGATAGAAATATATATATGTATGTGCTTGTGAGCCAGTGTTGTAGTGGGCTTTTGGGAAGTTAGTGTGGGCAATGTTAGTGCCCACTGTTCCGTTACTGTGGAATGTGTGGTTGTTGATGACCTGCCTGCTATTTTGATTGTTAAGGAACTCTGGGCAGTAGTCTCCACAGCCACAGTGTATAATAAAGCGCAGATGTTGCAGTGGTATAGGCACATACCGTGCACTGAACTACCAGGGCATGCCAGGCACTGGCTTCACTCCAACACCTCAATACAAATACCCTCACAATAACCCACACCCAAACGACACATGAAACATGAACACATAACTTAAACAACACTAAACAACCCTGTTTTGGAGGGCGCTTTGCAAGCCTCATTGCTCAAATCCAATGTTTTGCTCAGATCCAATCTAACTAGCCTGATGACTCACTTTTGCAAAGGTAAGTGACTCAGTTCTGTCTTTAATTTGAATGGACAGACGTCCTTAAACAACCTACATGCACCCATGCAAATTAGTAGCATCACGTGAGCGAAGCATGTGCATCATGAACAACTAACTAACCAGCAGAACGAGCCTTTTCTGATGAGACAATCAACTCTGATCAGCTCTCAGCTGTTTCAGTGGGATGGAGAAGAAAAAGGATCAGTTGTGTTGCATTTCCATTGTTTACAGGCTATAACTCCACATTCGGCTCAGCTGCCACCTTAACGCTGAATGATGGTGCATTCACAGTGAGGGAAAACCCACATGAAATCTGATCTGGGGGCTGACATTTCTGTCGCATGCCCACCAAAGGACACATATGACAGTGACTCAAATCTGATCTGAAGTAGATTGGATTTGGTGTGTGTCCAGACAACCCTGAAAAAATAATCAGATCTGTGTCACATTAGGGCACAAAAAATCTGATCTGAGTCACTTCAGCCTGGTAATGTGAATAGAGCCTGTGGACAATGAAAGCCCAGCATGGTTTGCCCAACTGAAGCTGACTGGAGCAGTTTGGTCCTCAGTCCATAAAAGATTGTTGTTTTCTGGAATGTGTTACAGGCATCACATTTCAAGTGAGTGCATGTTAACAACCAACCAACAAACTAACAAACAAAGACAACCATGATATAACCACGTTATACACATGTCATGGCAGATTTTAAAGTAATTAATACCATCATGTGACCATTAGCGGTAACGATGGATGTCACATTGTTTGATGTCAGGACGTCTGGCTAAAGTCCACTCGGCAAAGCTCAGAAAGTGATCTAAGCTGAAATCATACATCATTACTGATGTCATTTAAGGAATGTCGGTGACGCTGTTGAGTTACTGAATGAAATCTGTCATGACCAGCTACTTTTCAGCTTCAACATTTCTTTAACAAGTTAGATGTTCCCAGACGTTCGATGGAAAGCGCATCATATGATGCATGTTTACCTGCCAGACGAGCGGCTCTGAGTGCTCTGTGGTGTGGGAGAGGCAGATGCTGAGCACCAGGGTGTGGGAGGAGGAGGTGAGGATACTGGCGATGACGGCGTCCCGCATGGAGAACGGCAGCATGGTGTAAACCACAAAAACTATAAAGAGAAAGAAGGAGACCTGCAGTGGGGCAGAGAGAGAGAGAGAGAGAGAGAGAGAGAGAGAGAGAGAGAGAGAGAGAGAGAGAGAGAGAGAGAGAGAGAGAGAGAGAGAGAGAGAGAGAGAGAGAGAGAGAGAGAGAGAGAGAGAGAGGGAGAGAGAGAGAGAAAGAGAGAGAGTAAGAGAGACTTATACTACAATCTTGCTTTTTTATTATGTATTATGTATTTTCTGTGAATTTCTACAGCTTTCGCAACATATTGAACCAACAGTATAGAGAGAGAGAGAAAGAGAGAGAGAGAGAGAGAGAGAGAGAGAGAGAGAGAGAGAGATAAGAAGAGAGGATAAGAAATAGAGAGATAGAGAGTGGATGAGGAAACAGAAAGGAAACAGATAGAGAATAATAGAAAGTAATAATAAGAGAGGCCGGAAGACTATATATATATATATATATAAGGAGAGGTAAGGAGAGAGAGAATAGAGAGGGAGAATAAGAGAGAGAGAGAATAAGAGACTGGGAGAGAGGGATAACGGAGAGAATAAGATATAGGCAGAGAGAATAAGAGAGACTGGAAGAGAGATAATAGGGACAGAATAGGAGACAGACTGAGACAGAGAAATAGAGAGATAAGAGAGAGAAAATAAAAGAGAATATGAGAGAGAAAAAAGATAAAGAGAGGATAAAAGGAAGACAAAAGAGCGAATAAGAGACAGATTGAGAGTGAATAAGAGAGAGAGATAGAGAAAGAGAGGGGGGGCCTGAGTGAGTGAGAAAGAGAATAAGAGAGAGTGAATAAGCAATAGAGAGAGAGAGTGATGAAATGTTTCCTGCGTGGATATTTATTAGGAGTCAGATAAAGAAATGAATCAGGTGGAAGGAGATACAGACAAGATCAAACAGGAGTAATCTAAAATAATGTCATCATCAATACAGTACAGGAAACCAGACCTGAGCGGCGGACTGGATAAAGCCTAACCCTCCTCCTGAAATGATCTCTGTATAAGAGTCACTGTGAGAAAAGATGATTTTAAAAGTAGATTCATTCTGCTCTACCCGTCCTCTTCATAAGAGGCGAGTAGTAACTCTAGCTGGATTTGTGCTTTCCAGAACATGATGATAACGCCGTGACGATACTCATACAATCTACCATCATCCTCATAAGAATGGCTGCACAAACAGTTGCACCCAGAAGCAATCAACGGACAGGAATGAAACTTGGTGGGGAGATTTATCACTTTGATTTATCACTTGTCCCGGCTGTGCATGTGACATAAGCAAGGATGGACCTTATTGCTTTACCTGACTGACCCAACAGCCATAATTGCGGACATTCAGCGAGCACTGATGCCTCCACGAGGCATCCTGTTAGAGCCAGGCAGACCGCCAACAACGACTGCCCTCAACACCACGTCAACGTCACCAAAGGATGCCATGGTGATCACCTCCAGTAATGAGTCCCGCTTTTGTTTTGGTGGAGATGACCAACGAATCTGCGTGTAGAGGCACCGTGGTCAGTGTGTAATGAATGGAAGTAGGGTGTTAGGTCGGTGCTCTCGTGGAGAGGTGGATACTAGCTTCCATGAAGAGACACGCAGGGAACACGTCGTGAAGGGGTTTCAGAGTCAGTTTAATGAACAATGAAAGCACTGAGACTTCGCTCGTCACAAGTTCCCAGATAACGCCAGTTGGAGAACCCAGGCTACAACCTAGTACAGTTCACCACATGGTAACCTTCATCTTCCTTCCCAATAGGTGCAGTCCCAAACTTCCTTCTGGATGCAACTATTTAGTTGATGATGATGATGTGTGTGTATATATATTTATATATATATATATATATATATATATATATATATATACTGTATATATAACGTATAACGTAGCAAAATCGTAACGTAATCGTAGCAGAATCTGAATTGCTGCTGCAGCTTTGTTGATGTTTGGAGGCCCTGAGATCAGGTCATTGTCTCAAGGTTCCCTGGGCTAAATGCATAATCTCCTTTGAATTGCAAAGCCAATTTTGGCCTGTGGAAATGTATAGCAGTGGCCTGTCTGGTTGGTGGAGCAGGATTGAGACTGACAGACCAATTCAGCTGCCTCTCCCCCTGTCGGCTCTGTTAGTGGACGTCTGGCCTCCACTGTGCATTTTAACCAGGCCTGCCTTTCAGCTACTGGTCCAAACAACAAACCCAGGCTGGGAAGTTGGGGCTGGGCATGTGCTGCCCTCCACCTACTGCACCTATTCGCTGTACACAAAAGACATTACATTTCACTTCAGAGGAAGACACTTTCTATTGTTAACGTTGTCAAAGCTCTTGACAGTTTAATGCGCTGCTGAAGACGCAGTTTACTCACTTTATCAGCTGAACAATACACCTACGAAGTAGTTCATCCTGCTAAGGCTGTACTTTAATGTCTATTGTACTTATTGAATGATGAACTGAACATTTAATTGTCTGTATTTACTGTGCACACTGACTTTAGTGCTGTTTCCATCATCCACTCAGATCTCCACCAGTCACATGATGCTACTAAGCGTGGAGAGTGAGGCTAGCATGGGCTCCATCAGAAACAAAGACATTGCTGGGATTGAATGGATCTTTATATTCGTGAAGGTAATGAGGATTTAAACTCATCTTCAAAAGGATAGCCACACCCAGAAGGAAGTGTGGGATTGCAAGGCTATTCGGAAGGAAGATACATGATGAGATGATGATGTTGCGGTAGGGGTGGAGGTGGGGTGTTGATCACACCAGACATTCTGGACGTGTGACAACAACCTGTTCATCTTGGTGTTGACAATGGTGCCTCCACACAAGGATTCTCCACCAGGACAAAAGTGGGACCAGTCGCTGAAGATGACTCGCTGCTGCTCACTGAACGTTCGCAATTGTGGCTGTTGGGTCACTTAGCGGATGACAGACAGTCTGTCAGTTTTCTCTATCTGTGGTTTGTGTAGGTCTGCCAGATCTTTCATGTGGTTGGTGTGTATCTTCTTCTTACACCGCTGCCAACAGCGTGCTATGGAACTATCCGCATGGCCGGCATGTTGTGTTCCTGGAGCCCTATGATGTGACCCTGCTCCAACTCTTCCAACTGCTTGAATTGCTCTTGAACTCTTAGAGACATACTTCACTGGCAAAGGATGCTACCAACACGAATCAGAATGTAAAGCATGTGCGACAGGGCGACCTCAGTAGTCAGTCAGGAACAACGACGAGGCCTGTCCTTGCTTACGCCACATGTGCAGCTGAAATTTGACTCATTCGGATGTCTCATAATGTCAGCATACCCACCAAGTTTCATTCCTCCTGGGTGCAACTATTCTTTTTGAAGATGAGAGCACATGGTGCTACCAAGCTGGGAGAGTACATTTACATTTACGGCATTTAGCTGATGTTCTTATCCAGAGCGACTTACAAGGTTAATCATATTACAGGTAGGCCAATGTAGTGTTAGGAGTCTTGCCCAAGGACTCTTATTAGTGTAGCACAGCATAGTCACCTAGACCGGGATTTTAACCCCAGTCTCCCATGTGTAGAGATGGCATTCTGGGTAGTGGTGTTACCCACTGAGCTACACCAACCACCGAGAGTAAAGCATGGGCTCCACTAGAGACAGGTGAAATAGTGTTTTCCTGGTGGTGAAATTTCTTTTAGCTGCCATGTCTTCAGTATCATCCGCACCAAGGAGTCACTCCACAGCAAAGACAGGATTGAAGTGCTCACCACGAGGCCTCCATACTCAAACCTGACTGCTGTCGGAACACAAACAGAACCTGGATTTGTCGCTAAAGACAATGCGGTTCCAGTCACCAGCAGTCCAGGTTTTTCGTTCACAACACCACTGCAAATGAAGGTGGTGGTGGCTGGTTGTCAGTGGCAGAACATGTAATGAGCTCTGGGACACCAAATTTCCTTCTGCTAAGTGTCTGGAAATAGTCCAGGCAGAGACAGGGGGGTGTAATGAAGAAGCCACCTGCCTGTGTCTGGATGGTGGACAAGGAAACTCTGGGAGTTGCTCGTGCTTGTCGGCGGATCAAACAGTCCTCTCTGCTGATGGTCCATCTGGGCCATCCGGAGCCTGTTTGCTGTGTGTGTGCCCTCATGTAACCGGACCACACCTGTGTTCATTTACATATGTGCCTGAAACACAACTGCATGAGTTTTGGATCTGGGAGCGTTTTTGTCAGTGAGTGCACAATTTCATAACTGGTCACCTCTAGCAGCCCAAGCTTTAGTAACTTGACCGATGTGAATATGAAATCATTTTCACTGTCCCCCCCCACATTATTTGCAAAATCAATCCCTTAAATGCATATGCATGAGGAAGATAAAGACATTTTGCATTTTTTCATGTATACTGTAGGCTAAACCTAATTAGGACAGGGTTCCTAAGGCCATGTCACATTTAATGGCTTGTCATACATTGCCTATGTAAAGATAATTTACTACAGGGGTTTATAAAGCTTCAACTGATAAGAATTCTTTTAGACCTAAATGATGCAGTAAGTGGCTTCTCCTTTCTGAAACTACTATTTAGGAGGACGCATGTACCACCTCAGCGCAGACCCCAAGTATGAAATCAATGTACAGGGGTTGGACAATGAAACTGAAACACCTGGTTTTAGACCACAATCATTTATTAGTATGGTGTAGGGCCTCCTTTTGCGGCCAATACAGCGTCATTTGTGCAGCCGTGGTTTTATGTTTTTTGGATACAATCCGGGTTAGCACCCGAACATCCCTTTCAGACAGCTTCCTCTTGCGTCCACAGTTAATCCTGTTGGATGTGGTTTGTCCTTCTTGGTGGTATGCTGACATTACCCTGGATACCGTGGCTCTTGATACATCACAAAGACTTGCTGTCTTGGTCACAGATGCGCCAGCAAGACGTGCACCAACAATTTGTCCTCTTTTGAACTCTGGTATGTCACCCATAATGTTGTGTGCATTGCAGTATTTTGAGCAGAACTGTGCTCTTACCTGCTAACTGAACCTTCACACTCTGCTCTTACTGGTGCAATGTGCAATTAATGAAGATTGGCCACCAGGCTGGTCCAATTTAGCCATGAAACCTCCCACACTAAAATGACAGGTGTTTCAGTTTCATTGTCCAACCCCTGTATGTCGGACCTGCATTTGTCTGCATTCGACTGATTGCGTCCTTTAACCCTTAGCCACCAAACTGCAGGGACCTCTAGCCACCAAACTGCATGTACACAGGAAAGATCCACAAACTCTAATGCTCAAACATACTGAAATGCCATCCTCTATGTGTTGTTTATTCATCCTTAGTTCCTCCCATGGACTGCCATTCATTTTGCAAGTCGTTATCTTGTATCTAATCATCTCAGTAAAATCATTTCATTAAAATGAATGTCTTCTATAGTAGTTTTGACTGGAAATGACTTTAGTGTGTGCTTTTTGGCATACATGGTGTATAAATTGTCTGTTTTTCATGAAACAAACAGCAAAAGTCTTAGAACATTGGATGCACAGTGTGTTAAATCTATTCAAACAGATACAGGGATGTGGATGTAGATGATACAGAGCTGTAGATGATCTGGGTTCGTTAGGCTGGTTCATTGGAGCAGGATAATAACATTTCGGACTCATCTGGCTCCAGCTCCCGCAGTGTTTGGATGAACTACCGCGCTGGTGCAGAGACAGTAGACTCACTGTCGGCTCAGGTTAGCAGAGTTTCTGAACTCCGGAGCAGTTTGTATGCATCGATCCCTTACTGTAAGCCGTCTCACTTTCACACACCATTGCACTTCACACACTCCTGCCAATACGATTCGCTCCGAGACGTTCACACACTACAGCTCCTCGGCTCCTCTGGAGGTTATCTCTCAGAGAGCACATGTCTACTGCTGTAAATTCCCCACCAACAATATGAAAGGTCTAAAACATCAAAGCAGATGGTGACACAGCAAGTCTCAAAATATCACAATCCAATTTAATAGCATCTTCAAATATTAACAGTGATGATAATTTTAGCTGGGTATTAATGCAGCCCTGAGGGCACTTAATAAAATTATTTCATTGTGTGTAATTATGCACTATGTATTATGCAAGACATTCATATCCAAACCAGAAATGGTTCTATTTTGGGGGCTTGGTAGTCATGCAAAAGTTTGCATGCAAAAGTTTAAGCACCCCTGAACAAATGGCATGTTTTATTTATTTTCTGGTTGTAAATAAGTTAAAACATTGTTCTGTATAAAGGCATTTATATTTGGCATGAATAATGCCTTACATCAACGAGTGACAGTTTGTAGAACATCTCTAAAATAGCTGCATATGGTTGCTGTCCAAAGAAAAATGTCATTTTTGTAGATTTTGACTTTTATGCATTATTTAAACACAGCAGCTGCTGTTTACCCTGTGTGAAGGTGTGGTGGTTTGGTTATTTTTTGGTATATTTAATCAGATAACACAAGTTCAGAGGATCTGTAAATGACCCTAATTGGACTGAGATATACGATTATAGTGTACTTTTTATAATTTCATAAATTCCATAATTAAATAAATTCCATAAATTAAAAATTTTAGTTTTGATCACGGCATGCATTCACTGTGGCATTGTTTCCACAAGCTTCTGCAATGTCCCAACATTTGTTTCTGTCCAGAGTTAATTCATTTTCACCCTCTGTGGTGGCCAATCCATGTGTGAAAATGATGTCTCATGCTTCCTGGACCACTCTTTCACAATTTGAGCCAATGAATCCTGGCATTGTTATCTTGGAATATGCCCATGCCATCAGGGAATATGTCCATGCCATTGGTGGAAAATCAGTATTTTCAGGTACTAAGCTGATCTTATACTTTAGGCACATAACTCTTCTGAACCTAGACCTGACCAACTGCAGTGACCCCAGATCCTAGCACTGCCACCACAGGCTTGTATGGTAGGCACTAGGCATGATGGGTGCATCACTTCAACCGCCTCTCTTGTTACTTTGATGCGCCCATCACTCTGGAACAGGGCAAATCTGGGCTCATCAGACCATGTGACCTTCTTCCATTGCTTCAGAGTTCAATCTTTATGCTCCCTAGCAAACTCCATAGCAAACTTCTTACTGACAAGTGGTTCACGTACACAGTTGTTTAGTCCCAGTTCCTCTAAGTTCCCTTCACATTGTGTATATATATATATATATATATATATATATATATATATATATATATATATATATATATATATATATATATATATATATATATATATATATATATGTACTGTATATATGCAGGGAGAGTGATCTGAAACTTTTGATCGGCTGTGTGGAGTAGTTAGATAAGCTTTCCATCTAGCAACAAGATAGCTTCAAGTTCAGTGCAACTGAAGAGGGCACTAACATGGGTATTTCTCTTTGTTCCATTAGGCTGCTAATGATTCAGTAATAAGCATCTGTTCTCATCATTAAGAAAAATGCTTTTAAGCCAAGAGCTTCTTCACATTCCTAAGAAATGGCCTCTAAAAAGGATCCTATTTTATTTTTGTTCCTGAGGTCCAAACAGGACATTTCTACAGACTACCGCATGAGCGGATCTAAACAGGTGGCAGTAAAAACATGACTGGCCTCCAAAGAAGCCACCCAGAAATTTCTGCCACATCGCTGTGCGGACGGTGCGGGCGACTTTATGAGCTCATTGCAAGTACGTATGTTCTCCAGCACTCTACCACCTGCTTACTCAAGTAGCATCGCGAGCAAAGGTTCATTTCCCTAATGTGAATGAGCTCTGTGCTGATTGAGTGGACTGTTTCATGCTGCATTCCAATAGCAGCCCAGACTGAAACACTCCTTACACTGTCTGTGTGAATGGGCGGGGCTAAACTGTGGTATGGCCCAAATGCAAATGTGTTGGTTGTTATGATGTCAGAGTAATAATTCATCTAAACGAAACAAAACCTTTGTATCTTTGTACCAAAATCAAATATACTTTCAATTTGAATGTAAGTCAATGTAACCAGACAATGCAACCAGTAATTATAAAGGGCAAAAGGCATTTTCAAATTATGGACATACAGTATATATGTACGGAATGTATGGACTTGGGTGACGAGTGAGTGAAATTCAGTTTTCCACAAAATGGGCTCTGTAAACCTGCCTAGCCTGAACTGTGTGCAGGATATGCATTTTAGAGACATCAAGTTAATCATCTGTTTTGGACGCTTCTAACAGTTAGGGCTAATTGGTGCTGTTGGCGTTATATGCTCTATGGTATACGCAGATGCACCGTGTCAGATACACAACATCTGTGACCACAAGAGCTATTAACAGCAAGAGGCTTGTATTGAATAACTAGTTATTATGTATAATGTTAATGCTGCTCCTGTGGGCGTTAATAACATAGGATATAACTTCCCCCATCTCGCCACATGATCTCAGCAGAATGCTTCAGTGATTCATTACATTGCTGTAAACAAACAAGGCTGCCCTTATGGTTAGCTTCTCATGATTATGGATTTGGGATAAGGGGATAAGGGGGTGGCGGGCATTGCAAAATGGTCATAAACAACTGTTGTCGGTACATACACCCAAACAAACAAGCAAACAATGGGTTCTCATGAAGCCCTTTTCGAACAACAGAACCCGGGTTCTTGAACTAGTTCAGTTTAAGCTTCTTAGAATGTTGGTGCTATTCAGGGAATCACTGTGCATTTGAACCAGTTTTTATTGGAACCAAGAAACATCAAAGGATATGACCTCAGTGTCAACAGGGGGCGCTGTACAGCAGTAGTAAACAGTAGTAACAAGATGGAGGATGCATATAGATTACCTGTGAGCGTTTGGGCTGCTATTCTAGATGTTGGTTTATATCCAGAAAGCAAGCACAGATCAACTACTGGTGATAAGAAGATCTATTTAAACTCTTTTATTTTTGGTGGAAATGGGCCAAAGGGTTCAAAATTAGGTATGCAAAGTGGAACAGAACAAATTTCACGTTAGTGGAAATGAACTAATCGTCAACCTAGAAAAATGGCATGAGTCAAATGGTGATAGCCTGACATCTATATCAGATCAGCTCTGAAATGACAAGGCTTCTGGTCAGAAGAGGTCAAAATCCGACAATGGCAAGAGGGAATAGGTTATTGAGTCCACAAGGCTCTTTCTTGCATGAGTTCCCATCTGGTCCAAACTGATGGAGGAGCTTCTCTGGCACATAAGTTTTTGATGATCGTTATGGGAGCAATGGGTTGCGGCTCATAGTCCAGCCTGCTGTTTAAGGGGTTGAGTAGAGGCAAGAGCAGTCAGAGAGCCCATGCTAACTCGTGTCTACCCTTACAGTGCCTTCAGTCCCTTCTAAGGACACAAGCATTGGGACTGGGGTTGGCACTGGACTTTAGAGTAGTGCAAGAAGGTCACATCACATGGACGAGCTGGTAAACTGGTAAAGGCAGTGTTATGCTTCGGGCAATGTTGTGCTGAGAAACAGCCCTGGGCATTCATGTGGACATCAGTTTGACATGTGCCACCTATCTAAACACTATTGGAGACTAGATACACCCCTTCATGATGGGTGTATGGTATTGCCTGACTGCAGTGTCCTCCTTCAGCAGGACAATGCACATTGCCACCCTGAACACATTGTTTGTGAATGCTCTCAGAAACATGATGAAGAGTTCGAGGCGTTGCCCTGCTCTACAAATTCTCCAGATCCCAATCAAATCCAGGCTGTGCAGGAACAACGAGTCTGACCAGAACCAGCTCCTGTCTGATTGCTAATCCCCTGATGCCGGACATCAAAGGACATCTTTATAGGTTATACTGAGGCATCACAGTGTTAGGATCCCACCAGTGTGACTGTCTGGGGACCAGCCATGTCTAATCCCACTGGTGGGACCATACCTGTAAAAGGGATAGGAATACCACAGTCTGGAATCGCAAACCTCAGCCGGGCACTAATTGATTAATTAGTACTGTAATATGAAGGTACCTTTAATGGCTTCACTGGTGACATACATCTTTTTGATGCAGCATGATTGGCAGGCACCTTTTGTCATCAAACTCCAGAGGAAGAAAAACAGCCTTCTGATCTCTCCGTTTCTTTCTCTTTCAACTTCACATCCTTTTTTCCCTCCTACCGTGACCTGCCACATCATTCTTTCGCACCCTGGATATAATGGCCTAACGCGGCCTCCAGGGTGGCCATTGATTAGAGCTAAATGACTTTAATTGGAGGAAGTAAAGGCCTCTGGGGCTGCACGCATTCAGGAGGCTTTTCTCAGGCGCTGGCCGCAGGCTGATTGGAAGACGGTGGGTAGGATCCACGTTTTTTTTTTCTCCACCCTTTCCCTGATTAAAGGGTTTGATTATGCGCTTTCTTTTGAAAAACATAAAAAGGCCTATGGCTTTTAATATGCCTCTAATGGAGGCTGAGGCAGCCTGCAGTAAATACCACCTATAGAGGTGGGCCATACAGTGCGTGCTTTTCATCTGTACCAATGCAGCCTCATGCTGACAGGTGTCCTTGCTCTCTTTCCTCATGTTTGCTACTGGAAGTGATACAAGCTGTTCCACTCGCTGATCGGCTACTGAGGGGATGTCATCATTGTAGAGGTAATGAATTTATTAAGCACAACAAGGTGTGCAGCTGTTGGTTGGTTATGACTTCGCCCCTGTAGTATACAAAGCTGTCAGTCAAAGCAATCACTCTGTTTGTACACACTGGCTGCGCGTCACCAGTGAAGGATACGCAGACATGCAGCAGAGCTATTGATTTGAACATTCTGGTTATTTAATTTAAATTGGTTTAAAACTAACATTTTTTAAACACATGTGTGGAGTGATTCTAATAGCCCAGTTCTACAGTATGTAGCTTCATAGTTATAGTAACAACCTTAAAAGGAAAATGAGAATTTAACCATTAGGGCTGTCAAACCATTTAAAAGTTTTTTTATTTTGCAATTATTCACTTTATTTTGTGCAGTTACCTACACATAATCACATTTTTTGCAGATACAGACGTTATTTTGAGAAGTTAATTGCAATTAAAAGAATTACTTTGTGCAGCTCAATTAACAGTGCAGTAATTTCACGATTCATCCAATTACTTTTGAAAAGTTAACAGCAGTTAGTCACAGTTATGTTAACCACATATAATCACATTCATTTGTGCAGTTAAACACAAGTAATTAGATTATTTTTTGCAGTTAACTGCAGTTTAATTTCTTATTAT
Organism: Prochilodus magdalenae; assembly: GCA_024036415.1. Lineage (NCBI taxonomy): Eukaryota > Metazoa > Chordata > Actinopteri > Characiformes > Prochilodontidae > Prochilodus > Prochilodus magdalenae. Next base: position 653,592 of record JAMWET010003602.1, on the reverse strand, counting down.
ATGTTCAGTTCATTGTGATTAATTGCAAATTTGATTTAGCTTTTTGTTATAGCTACAGTATAAGCTACATCAGAAAGTATTACTTTCAGTAATTTAAAACATTATAGTCATTATGTGATTGCAGGGGTGATTTCCATAGATTCCATAGAACACTGGCATTCTGTAAGAAACGGTGATAGCATGTTCCCAACCATCAGTGTAATAAATTAATCGTGTCAATAATGCTTAAGCGCATGTTTGTTTATTTATCAGCTAAAGGGGTGGGTTTAAATTAAAACCTTGCAGCAAGCTTGGGCAACTTTGCTCAACACAAACAAGAATGTAGCTGCTATAAAAGTAATGTAGTGGTGAACAAATAAGGAATTATATAGCTTCATATTGTAGTATATACACTTATTGTGGAGAAAAGAATAGCTGCACAAATAATTGGAGGGAAGCAACTAGGAAGGAATAAAATTTGGTGGGTAGGTTTTACATTGTGAGACCTGGCAATGGTTCAAGTTTCACACTCAGCCGTGGATGTGACGTAAGCAAGGACAGACCTTATCTCTGTACCTGACTGACCCAACAGCCATGATTGCGGATGTTCAGGGAGCAGTGATGCCCTCCATGAGTTATCCTATTAGTGCCAGCACTATTGGCAGACAGCTGCACGACGCAGGGCTACATGCACACAGACCATTACGACGACTGACCTTAACACTACATCAATGCCACCAAAGACTGTAATGGTGTCGTGCCAGACTGTCATGAAGCAACTCAAAATGGTGGCAGGTTATCTTCACTGATGAGTTCCCTTTTTTGCCTTGGTGGACACGATCACCGAATGGTCGAACGGTTTGTATGAGTTTTGTAAAAATGTATATAACGTAACACCAAACTTTCAAACAGCAGTGCAGCTGAATACCTTGTTCAGTTCAAGCCCCTCTTTGGCCATCTTTGAGCCAGCGGGTCTTGAAGCCAAACTTTCCAAGCATTGTCCGATCACTCATCAGGGTGCTGGGCTTCATGAAGACTGCAGAAACAGGACAGAATGACCCTCTGACTGTTCCATGAACTCCCACTGACACTGAGTCTTGGTTTAAAGCACCCAGCAGTCAGTGTGTTTGTTCGACCAAATCACCACTGACTTTGCACTTTCCCCCTCGGGGGATAAACACAAAGACGTTTAGAGGCCTGGTGGGGCGGACTCAAACACAATTGTCTTGCCATTGTGTTTTTGCCTCTGCACTGACCCCCCAAAACGCCAGAGGACCCGCGCTGTGGGCCGAGCCAATTTCTTCCATGATGCCATTTGTGCTCCCAAGCTAAACGCTAAAGCCTCCCATCCGTCCATAATATCCTCCCACGAACAAAGGACCCCAGCTTCCAGCTGTCAACTCTAATAAGCTATAGGCTGCGCTAAGAGCTGCGAGAATGCGGCAATGCTTCAAAGTGCCACCTGACCATGCTGGCTTTGAACAAAGCAATTGCAGTATGAGCTTAATGGAGTGAGGTGATAAAGAGTTAGTTCTGGTGTCTGCTTTCATATACTGTGCCACTAGTGACCCAAAGAGGGAGAGAGATTGAAAGAGAGGGAGAGAGAAAGATGGAGACGTCAGCAGAGCAGGCCAGTGTTCTTAATAATGTAGCACCAACAGGTATTAATATCGCGAGAAAGGGAGAAGCAAAAGGAAAGACAAAATTAGATTGGAAAATTACAATGATTTGTCACCATTTCCCTGAACAACCGTCGTATAATTACAGGCAGAGAAAATTCCGGCTAAATTAAAAGCTCTCCAGAGCGCCGCCGCTGTCAGGTAACCACCATCTCAACTCCTCCAAGAGGACATCAACCCACTTCAAGCCACTTAGGCGAAAGCCTTTGAAGCACTAATAGAGCGGCGTCTTTAAATACACAGTGTAGAGAGTGGCTCTAACATCACTGATAATGATTCTGTGGCAGAATTATTACAGCGTCCTGCATCCCTTCACGCATAACAACCACGGCCTCAAAGTACCCCTAACCCAGTCGATCAGCCAAAGCATGTTAGTTCAGCATTGGGAAGGAATGTACCTCAACTGGCTACCTTAAATTTGAACTGGCTGATAAGAACGACAGAGTGGTGGCAATATTAACCAAGGTTTGCAACATCTACAATGTCACTATAGCTTTTTTAAGCACACCTGTGACTGAAATGCACCTAACAGCGTGCAATACCTCAACAATCAACAATAACAGCTATGATTTGAGTTTCTGGAAGTAGGCCACATCAATATTCAGACACTCTTGCATCAAAGAATTGTGCAGTTGGGTCAGATTTGGTGGATGCCTTCCCTGGCATAACTCCGAGGAGAGTTTTCTGTACACTGAGATTTTTGCCATTGCTTGAAAACCTGTATGACCGAACTCTTTGTAAAGCCATTCAATGTCCAGACACCGAATTGGGTTCTCAAGAGAAATTTGTTCAATGCAGCAATAACCAGGGAGCTTCAACCATGAACCCAAAGTAAATGTTTTGTACTCTTAACCCTTTGCTATCCAGTAGCGTAGTGCACTTAACATTCTTAAAGGGCCAAACATACTTATATATGTAATTCGCATTACTTAACTCTCTTCCATACACCTGCTGATTCAGCTGCTTTCTTCACACTATGGTCTTTGGCACACCCAAATGCAATCACTCCTTTTAGGCAATCCTTAACATTCGCTTTGGAGCCACTTTTCTTGTAATACCACTTTGTACCTGGAGAGGTGATAGTAAATCACTGTAGCTCTATAGGAGTGGAATGTGGAATCAGTCCAACATGAGAGGATGAAAAAGTAGTGCTGCTGCCCTGACAGCATATTCTAACCTCCTATCAATCATGCTTAAGGTGCTGCTTGTGCTGATCGTTTAAGAGCAGATAGCCAATTAAAGGAACAGTCAGCACAGTGATATCAGTGCCACCATTAAAGAAAAAGGGATGCTCTATTTCCTTGTTTCTTATGATAGGGCTTTTCACCACAACCTTCTGGTGAGGTGTTGCCCCTATTGTTTGGAGTATGAATTCTGTAGGTTTTATCATCTTACAAACTGCCTTCCTCTGAGTGAGTGCTGAGCTCCAGAAACCCCCGTGGCTCAGAAGATGAATCAATGATCATACAAAATGGCCTCTTTAAACAGTTCTGATGTCTTGTTCCCATCACCACCACTGTGAAATGTACACAATTTGACATGTACTTTTCAGAATTATGTACATTATGAATTTATGCATGCATTTTTTAAATTGGCAGGAAGCAGGCTCATGCGGGTGGGCATTATGGCTTGAAGGGGAGGGCAGGGCTGTACAATTATAGGCTGTTAAACAGCTTGTCACAGTTTGTGGCAATTGTGGGATGAATTAGGCATGCAGTGGTAATTATGGGCTATAAGCTTCCATTACATGTAGATTACATTAACCTCATACATACAGGGCGAGGGTCCACAACCACAGGGTCCACCCAGAAACCTGTAAGCCGCGAGAGACTAACCTAACGGACACATACCTGCACACATGCATACCAATGACATCGTTTCTCTCCCACTTCCTGCAACTCCATAGTATGCCTGGAATGCTGTATTTAAATACTAGGGTGGCCACTTTCAGGTGGCGGCGGCACAATACTAGAACCTAACATATTTAGCACATAAATGGTTGATTTACTCACCTAATCAGGTGGAATCAATGGCATATGTGTGTCAGACGGGTGCTTACTAATTGACTAGCATTTAGAGGGCTGACCTGCGGTTAGCTGGTAGGCAAGTCATGATGTCATATGATCTTGGTAAACCAATGAAATGCAGGGCATGTCTTTTGACACAGGTGTGTGCCAATGATAATATAATATTGTTGCAGAATAAACATTTTAAATAGTTCATGAAAACAGCACTAATAGGCATCTGTTCAGGTACTGCACCGGACGGAGGACTGGGAGTTAAAAAAACGGACTGTCCAGCTAAAACCAGACGTGTGGCCACCCTACTAAATACTGTGATGCACAGACGAATGCACTGTCACAGTTTATGTTAATGTCAGTTTGAACATTCATTCTAAGATTGTGTTTAGACCAACCTTGGTTGGTGCAGAGCTCCAGTTTTACCGTGTGGGCACTCCACCTGCATTTAGGTCCACACTGAAGAACTGAACTGTGAAGATGGAGCATGTGGGAACTCAACACGGAGTAGGCATTTCTCTGTGTACTTCAGAGCTGTACTGGCTGCACAGTCTGCCTGCTTTAATGGTCTACTCTTTACAGACACTCATAGCGTCCCTGCAGGCTGAACTGCTGTAAATAATGGAATATGATTAGATTTGGATCTGAGCACGTTTTGGACAAGATTCTGTGCAGAGTTAGTCAAACGAGTAAACTAATCATGAAGAAGCAGATCAATAAACTTTATTACTACTGCTAGCTAGTTAGCTACTCTTTGCTATCTGAGGCTGAACCCAGTGGCGATCATACTCAAAACCAACCATTCATGAGTAGATTTTTCAAAGTCTGCCCAGGGTGTTTCCTGCCTTACACACAAAGGACACTGGGATAGCCTTCAGCATACACTACTGTCCAGAAGGATAAATTGTGTAGAAGGTGGATGAATGAAAGGATCTTTTTAGCATGACATTTATAAACTAGAAGAGTGCATTTCCTGAAGGATACTCTGAATGCTTGCACAGCTTAAATGGTTCCCACTTCCAGATATGCTGTAGTTGCTATGTGAGGAACGAGGGATGAATAAATGACACATATAGGAGAGTGGGTCAGTATGTCTCTGGGGATCTGAGTTTGGGGATCTGAGTAAATACATGCAGTTTGGTGTCTGTGACAATGGAGATAATGGAGTTTGGACCCTAGGAGAGAAACGAGGGATCAAATAAAAAAGAAAACAGACGAGTCAGACCAACATCAAAATTTTTGTTCAGAAGTCTGTCCTTAGATAATGTAAATAGAATACAGAAGTATAGTCGAAAGGTGTGTACTATTCCAGCCCATTCATTCTTTTGGTGTTTTTTCAAAAAACGTCAGATCAAAAAGCACCATTCCTGATCAGACCAAACCGAAGAAGAAGAAGTAGAATAGAAATAATAAAAAGAAGAAGACAAAGAAGAGAGAGAGAGAAGAAGAAGAAGGAGGACAAGAAGAAGAATATAACCAGGTAACAATAGTGTTGTGCACTGCAAGGCAAAGTGCAGCCAAGTGTGTGTGCCTATAGACGTATGTAGCAGCCCTGGCTGTAATAGTGCAGGAGGAGAATCCTAGCTTTATGTAACTGGACAGTGTTCTGGCTTATTTTGGGACCAAACAGTGGTGTCAAAACCGTGAACCAAACTGTTCCTCTGTGTACCGTCACACCCCCACCATTAAACTGGCACCGTAAGTCCCTACGCTTGCTGAGTAAACTGTGCGCTGCCACAGCTTAGAGCAACACCTCTTCACACCAACACTCACCGATACACACGCACACATACACGCACTTCCTCAGGAGCAGCTTCGCTCCTATTTATGGCAGCTACTCTGAAATGGATGCAGGGCATTAGGTATCACAGCTCCTGTTGCAGGAGCTTCTGCGTTAAGTGTTACCAATCTTCTGACTCAGAGTCACTCAGTGCTGCGCATATTTTACCTCTGCTCATTTTCAGGTCGCCTCCCATCTATTAACTGATGTATGGCCTGCGGTTCAGATGACTCACAGAGTCAGTTTCATTTCTCAGTGAACGACACTATACTAACAGCGCTGTCCTCATGGCACCATCCTCTCAGCGCTCTCCTCTCAGCACTATCCTCACAGCAATAATACACTCTGTATGAGTTGTGTGGGGAGCGCGAGAGGCTTTATGCTGCCACTGCATTCAGCTGATGTAGCTTCCTCTGAACACGGACTGAAACTGTACCATAATTAAGTGCGGAGCTGAAAGCTGGTGCATTAGCTTCTATATGGAGCTGCTAAATGAGTTTGGAGTAAAGTAGCTGCAAAACAAAGAGGAATACATTTCAGAGAGAGAGAGAGAGAAAAAGAAAGAGCGGGCAAGCAAGAGAGTGTGCGTGAGAGAGATTAGGAGAAGTAGTAGAGGGGAGAGAGAACAGCGAGGGAAGGGGAAAGAGGAGGTAAACAGAGAAAGGGGGAGAAAGATAGAAATGAGGAAGGGAGCGAAAGGTGGAAGGGAAAGCGAGAGATGAAACGAGAGGTGGGAAGAATGGAAGAGAGAGATGAGAAAAGGAAAGGAAAGAGAGAAAAAGATTAGGGTGATAGAGAAAGGGAAACAAAAGAGAGATGTAGAGAGAGAATGTGGAGAAAGAGAAAAAGAAAAAGAGATGAGAGAGAGAAAGTGAGAGAAAGAGAATAAGAGAGATGGTAAATGGGAGATAGCGGAGAGAAGGAGGGGGAAAAAGAATGATGGAGAGAATAAGAGAGAGGAGGTAAACAGAGAAATGGACCAGGAGGAGAAAAGAGGAAGAGTGTGTAAGGCTGGAAGGGAAAGAGAGAGAGGAAAGGAGAGGTGGGAAGAATAGAACAGAGAGAAGAGGAAGAGAGTAGTGGAAAGGCATGATGAGATGAGGTTAACAGAGAAAGGGAAAGAAAAGACAGATAAATAAAAAGAGAATGGGGAGAAAGAGAGAACAACAAACAGATGAGACAAAACAGTGAGATAGAGGTGGGGGGTGAGAGAGAATGAAGAGGAGCTGACAGAAAGTAGAGGGGGAAAGAGAAAGGATTGAGGGGGAGTAGGAAGAGATGGGACAGAGGCAAACAAGATAAACAAGGAGAAAGAGCAAAAAGAGGGAGAGAGTATGATATAGAGGAGAGAGAGAGAGGAGAGTCATTATACATGTGGTGAGAGAGAAAGACGAAATATGAGGAGAAAGGATGATAAAGGGAGGGATGAAATAGATGAATGGAAAACAGGGAAATAGAGGGATGTAGTTAGAGAGAAAAAAGATAGAGACAGAGAGAGTGTAAGATAAGAGAGGTGAAAGACGAAGAGAAAGAAGGATGAAGGCGGGAGAGAGAGATGAACTAAGAGAGGAGAGAGAGAGAAAGAAAGAAAGAGAGAGTTTTTCATAGCTCCCCTTAGTTCTGCTCTAATGCTGCACTACTGCTTGCGAATGTATGAAGGTAATGATGGATGGCTCTGCAGTTTACGGAGCTCTGTAGAGCGGATCAGGAAGAATGAGGTGTCCCTCTAAAGTTCTGAATACGTTCATGTCTCTGATTAATCAATCAGATGACTAACGACTAACTGGCCAGTATTGGATGGTGAGTACAGGACCACAGGCTGGAGGGCGTGAGTGGAATGTTGCACTGTTACCTGGTCCCACGGACAGATGATCCCCCCGTAGAACATGAAGAGGTAACCCATGGCAACCAGGCAGCCCCAGATGAGCAGCGAGAAGAGGCGGAGAAGCTTCTTGAAGACAGACTCGATACAGACAAGGATGAAGATGGTAAGAAAGATGGCCAGCGTGGTGGGCACGGTGATGAGGAAGGCCACATGGTCCTCCATGTCCTGTAGGGAGAGGAAAAGAGGCTGCTGTTCATACAACCTATAGACGTATAAGGAGAAGACACGTGCCACAGGACAGCACAGAGGAGTTTTGAGGTGGAAGTATTTGGCCCCCACCTGAAGGTGAAGGTCAGGCTCTAATGCGCTAGCCACAAGCCTATAGGTAGACCTGGGTATATGTACTAGGCATGACATAAGTGTTATGATAGACTGGTGACCTGTCCAGGGTGTTTCCTGCCTTATGCCCAGTAGACTGGGAGTTCACCCTCCAGGCCCCTTCATGACTCAGAGGGATAAGTGCCTTGATAAAATGAATGAATCAATGAATGAATAGTTGAATGGATGAATCAATGAATCAGTTAATAAATATATATATGCATCTTTCGACCACAGCAGCTGCTGTTTACACTGTGTGAAAATTTTACGATGTATGGACCAACAGAAATGACCCTAACTCGCTTGGAAAGACGTCTGGTTCTATTGACTTCCATTAAAGGTAAATGAGGTTTTAGCCTTCCCTGTTAAGGTTGGCAGTTTGGAGATACTTGGTTTTCATTGGACAGTGAGATACACAAGGATACAATGTGTTTATAATATGTTATGATGGAACACCACACTACCACACCTCACTACAGTCTAATACACAACACTCTATTAGAAACGATTGTGTAACACAATCTGTAATGATACAGTATGATAGCTTATAATACAGTATGATATGTCGTAACATGTTATGATGCGCTGCAGTATGTTCTGATATAATACAGTACCACACAATATAATATGCAATACTGTATATGATGCTGTACATTATGATACAATACAATACAGTACGACAGGTTAAAGCACAATATGTTACAATACATTATCATACATTAAGATTGCAATACAATATAATACAATAACATGTCTCCATGTGATGTCACAATAAACGCAGCCTTGCTACAGAATGCTTTATCACCCTGACGGGAAAGCAACATCAATGCATATTCTCCATAAGCAACGATACAACAAGATACAATATCCTATCATGCTATCATCCTGTGGTGCATTATGCTATAATTAGTGGTGTCAATCAAAGAAAAATTG